>ML675617.1:32589065-32616899 GCA_007922155.1 Mesoclemmys tuberculata
AGTAAAGAGAACAAAATTCCTAGTGTCTCTTTTCTTAAATGTTAACACACTGTGATGGGTGTGTTCTCAGATCTACTTAACGCATCCACATTTTTGCATACATTTAAAAACTATTAAGACATTAAACATTAAGTTATACCAGAGCGCTGGGAGGAGGTTATTCCTTACATTTTTCCTGGAAGTCTTCATAAAACTTAGATAAATTCAGCAATTGTTCTAAGCATAATACCCTTTAAATATGATATTCAAACAGCATTTTTATAGCCATGCACTGAGTTTGTTGTGCAGTATTATAGTGTCTTTTGTTCTGCCAAATGGATTTTTTGACAAAGGCAGCAAACATACAACTAGCTTCTTAGGGTCATAGTTAAGGGAATAAATCTTGTCATTTTACATCTTTGTCAATCAATTATTTATCACACACATGGAAAGCTCTTACATTAATGGTATACAGTTCTTATTCTATGGCGAGAGAGTGAGTGCGTGTGTGCGCACGTGTACACCAGCATCCAATCCCAGGATCTTTCATAAAGCTATACATTCTATATCCTTCATATAACAGCTCACAGAATTCTTTCTGTTGTCTGAACCATCAAATCACTTATCTGCTCACACAACTTCTGAATTTCAGAGCAAGGGTGCAGCCATAGAGGGAGAAAATATTTAATACAGGAAAATCAGAAGATGTCAAGCCTGATTCACAGAAAGTGTAGTAGCTTCCCTGATTTCATTAGCTCTATGCCAAATTACACCAACTGAGCTTCTGACCCACAGTCAAAAGATTCCACTTGAAAACTAATGGTCAGAGAGGTCTATCCTGCAGAAAAACCCATTACAGTGGGGTGAACTATGGCCAGGCGGGCATTCTCCAGATTTCCTTATTAGAGGTGCGAGTCTATCTTTCCACAGAAGGAAAAGGAGGCTTCCATTCACAGCCCATAGCTCTCAGGTGATCCACAGGATGTGGATTCACAGGCATGTTTCTGTGCTGCTCCAAAGCCCCTCCATCTCCCAGACAGCACAGTTCCCTTGTGAGGGTAAAGAGCTGCCTAGACAGCCACACTGTGCACAGCATCCCCCAGGAACGCGAGCAGAGACTCGGGATGGAGTAATCGATTTATTGAGCATTCCCGGCAGGGCCTATCGGGGGCGAGGGTATGATGTATGTCCTTCTCTTCACTTACTGCATCTCTTCGTCCCCGCCCAGGTCCTAGTATCCTGTGGGGTCTGAGAATGCAGAAGAGCATGGCTGACCACTTCGGTACTGTCTGGAAAATACCCCACCATCACAACCAGGCTTTGGACTGTCAGGCCTAGGGGCCGGAGCATCAGCGGTCAGCAGCCAGGAACACAACTGAAGGTCAGAGCCAGAAACAGAACCAAGAGTCCAAGATTGAGCCAAGAGACAGGATCATCGCTACAGCAGGCAGGAGAGCCCTCGCCTGCACAGACTAGTCCTGGACCACCTCCTGAGCTTCAAGAGGGCCCCTGGACCACTCAGCGGCCCCAAGGGCAGCTGTCAGGCCAGCCTTCCAACGTGGTGTTTATCTCCATAAGGTATATGTGATAATGCATAGGGACCCCACCCCTCACAGTTGCTAGGTAACAGTGATGGTGTCCGCTGTCCTGAACCCAGCAGAGCTAGAGTCTAGCCTTGGCAGAGCCTCCCACTGACAGTCCAGGCCCCGAGCTAGCAGCAGTTTTCCATATGTAATAAGGAGCTCCAGTCTCCCAACGCGACAAGAGGACAAAAATAAAAGTTATTTAAAGGCGTGTTGTACCAGACACTGTGCACTAGGTGCCTGATTCTGCTTCCTTTGAAACCAAGTGAAATGTTGCCATTTGGCTTCCAGGAGGGCAGAATCAGGCCCTAACCCCCTAACTCTATATGACACTATCATCTACTTAACACATTATGAACAGGTAGACAGCCTTGTTAAAGACTCATTGGTCTGACTATATTAACACTTCCCGTGCCTAAATCTAACAAAATTGTGGGATGAAATCTTGGCCCCGCTGCAGTCAAGGGGAGTTTTGCCACCGATTGCAATAGGACCAGGATTTCATCCATTATATTAAGCCAGGGACAGTACAGTTGCCTATGAAGATGGATTTTTTCAGTCTGGTGCCACAAACAAGATTGGTCCAACTATCCATTAGCGCTATGGATCTTCATTAAGGCAAAACTGGTGGCGTAGCACTGCATAAGCTGGCAATGAGCAAAACAGAAAAGCACGTTTCTGATGTCCCTTGCTCCCATCCTAACTTTTTAAAATATTCCTGCACTGCATGTAGGTTTGAATACTTTTAAAATAATACAGTCAAATTATGTTAAAAAGATGCTTATGAATAAAGTCTAACCAGTTAGTGCCACAGACTCACATCAGGGGACACTGGATTACATGAATACATATATCATCATCACATATACCAGTGTAAAAGGTTGCCAGGGTCTTATATGCTTAGGGTCTCCAGTGATGCTGTTTAAGGGTTGAGGAAAGAGGGCAAATATATGGTCGTGTAGGAAAATAACCAATTACTTAAAAATTAGTAACACATGGCACCAGTTCACATCAAAAACACTAATTGGCCCTTTACTATGCTGGCACAAAATGTCCTGCTGGCTGTAAAATTTAAATATGTTCCATTATACATGATTAGGGTATCTCCAAGGGTTATACACTTTAAATGGTGATCACATGCTGCCACTGGGGAGGAGAAAGGATTTGGCTTGCATTTTGCAATGTCCATAGACTGAAAACTGGTCCTAATCATTCTAGCTGCCATGGGGAGCAGTTTAGGGCTACCATGTGCTTATTAGGGTTCAGACTGTTATGCTCCTATGTAATACAGTTCTGCAAGGAAACAGGAGGGAAACAGAGACATACACATACATCCCTTCCTAGAAATACATCCTAGAATATTCCAGGAGCTGAATGAGGAGTTATCTGAGCCATTAGCAATCACCTTTGAAAAGTTATGGAAGATGGGAGAGCTTCCAGAGGACTGGAAAAGGGCAAAAATCATGACAACGTATAAAAAGGGAAAAAGGACAACCCAAGAAATTACAGACCAGTCAGCTTAACTTCCATACCCAGAGAAATAATGGAGCAAATAATTAAGCAATCAATTTGCAAACACGTAGACAATAATAAGGTGATAAGTAACAGTTAGCATGGATTTGTCAAAAAAGAATCAAGTCAAAACCAACCTGATAGCTTTCTTTGACAGGATAAAAAAGCCTTGTGGATAGGGGAGAAGCGGTAGATGTGGTATATCTTGACTTTAGTAAGGCTTTTGATACTGTCTTGCATGAATGACCTTCTCAAACAAACTAGGGAATACAATCTGGATGGAGTTACTATGAAGTGGGTGCATAACTGCTTCCCAGAGAGTATTTATCACTGGTTCACTGTCAAGTTGGAAAGGCATACTGAGTGGGGATCAGTTTTGGGTCCAGCTAAATAGGATTCAACAGTGTCACACTGTTGCAAAAAAGCAATCATCATTCTGGAATGTATTAGCAGAGTTGCAAACAAGATACGAGAAGGAATTCTTCCACTCTACTCTGCACTAATTAGGCCGCAGATGGAGAATTATGTCCAATTCTGGGCACCACATTTCCAGAAAGATGTGGACAAATTGGAGAAAGTCCAGAGAAGAGCAACAAAAATTATTAAAGGTCTAGAAAACATGAGCTCTGAAGAAAGATTGAAAAAAACTGGGTTTGTTTAGTCTGGAGAAGAGAAGACTAAGAGGGGACACAATAGTTTTCAAGTACTTAAAAGACTGTTACAAGGAGAATGGAGAAAAATTGTTCTCCTTAACCTCCAAGGATAGGACAAGAAGCAGTGGCCGTAAATTACAGCAAGGGTGGTTTAGGAGGTTGGACTTTAGGAAAAACTTCCTGTCTGGATAGTTAAACCCTTGAATAAAGTGCCTAGAGAGGCTGTGGAATCTCCATCATTGAAGATTTTTAAAAGCAGGTTAGACAAACATGTCAAGGATAATCTAGACAATGCATAGTCCTGCCATAAGTGCAGGGGACTGGACTAGAAGACCTCACAAGGTCCCTTCTAGCCCTGTGATTCTATGATTCCCTGGTGCATAGTTGAGCTAAGCAGAATAATCTCCTTGCACTCAGGGCAGCTCAGGAATAGCTCTGGAACAGCTACTGAGTTTTTCCTCCCAGGGAACCAGGATCCAAAAAGGGGTTGGGGAGAGGCTGGGTATAGATGAGGACATGGATTTACCTCCCACCACTCACAAGGAAAGGACACAGAACCTGATACAAGGATACTGTGATTTTTCTGTACCATTGGGATGCTTTAGCAGTAGTACTTTTAGAGGTAGTACCCCTGGGGTTATCCCCACTGCAGCTGTGCCCCATGTGCCTAAAGCCTGTTCTGTATACACAGTTCCACCAGATTAACAATGTGATTTTTAAACAGATTTCATTAACTGGTGCCGACTCCTGCCTGGACCCTCTTAAAACAATTTCAGCCTGGCTTATATGAGTCTAGCTTGTGTCATTAGTGTACAAATGGGAGCAAAAGTGGTAGATCAAGTCTGATACCAACACAAAAGACTGTTCAGGCTGGTTTAACTAAATTGGTTTTGAAAGTGATTTTACTTTAATCAGTTCAATTTATGTGTATAAAAATGGCTTGAAAGGCATGATCTAGCCCACAACAGGTAAGCAAACTCCTCTGTGGACTGAGCATCCTTTGAAATGAGCTTTCTTTAAAAAAATAAATACAATGCACATATAGAAATCCTTCACTGTGTGCCGAAGTTAATTTGAACCAGGACTGGATAAAGCTTCATGTGTAGTAAAGCAATGTTATTTAATTGCGTGGAGCACAGCAGCTAACACTGCAACTGCCCCTGCTCTACCTAGTTGGAGGGGTGATGGAATAAATCAGTAAACACAAGCACTTCATTGCTGCTCAATTTAGCCCTTTCTGTGAGTACAGATAATGCCTAATGGCAAACATCCAGAGTGTCCAAATTTCAGACAGCCAGATAGCCCTTTCAATCAGATCAATACTAACAGAGACAATAATCAGGCCTCTCCCGATGAATTTCATTCACAGAGAGGGGCTGATTATGGAGCAGGTCGAATCATTATGCAGTATTGACTGGAGATCAATTTTCAGCTTGAGGTACTATGGAGAACATATAGTACACAACAAAGCCGAGGCGGGAGCGGGATTCAATAGCTTACCCAACCACGTAAAATAAAAGCCTGCACAGAAAGGGACCACTTTTTTTTTTTTATCCCAGAACATATTTTTAAAGGCAAGGTCTATAATGAAAATACCCCAACATTTTAAAGCATGTATTAAATCATCATTTTTTGCTGTATCATTCAAGCTACCCAACTAAAGTTCGATTTCTTGCTATTTCTCTACGGGAAAGAGATTTGTATTAAAGAGAGTTTGGATGAATTGCTGATCCTATGCTCCTATCTTGTAATAATTAAAATTCTGATTAAAGTAATTATTGTTGCTCCTTATGCATATGATTTCTTTCCCCCCACATATTTCACAGCTTCCAACTCTCACGGCACAATACAAGCCCATGCTGGTGCTACCAATGTAAAAGGAAAATGATTAGTCCTGGCTTATTCTTCGCAGAACTACCACCTGTTACTACAGGTTATTATTTACTTCTAGCCATTCTGGCTAAACACCTTTAGTATAATGGAATAAAACACACATTTGAAATCCTGAGTGTTAAACCATTTTAAGTAGGATCACAATTTGGCCTTTTTCAAATTAAAACAATGCTTAGACAATTGAAAGACAAAATACAGTGCTCAATTCTCAGACATGGGGACCTGAGATAAGGCACTTGATTCCACAGTCCTGTGTGTGCAGAGTACTAACCTGTAGGTGAAGCAGAGGGAAGCCAAAGTGACAAGAGAACTAGAACATTCTCTCATGCTTCCCCCAGGAACCATGGGAATTCTCTGGTAGGGAGGGTAGATTCTGGGACAGTTGATATGAGAGTCACAGGTGAACAGCCTCTCTGCATGGGCTGCTTCCCTCCTGTCTAGCACTATTTGGATCAGAAATCCAGCCAAAAATTACTGCTGCTTGGACCAGCGGTGACTCTCCAAACACCCTTCCATCTCTCCAAGAGGGAGAAGTTGATTCAGCACAGCAAACTGCAGGATGAGGGGGGTGGAGCTGTGTGAGTACCATGTGCTCCTGCACGAAGGTGTCCTCGGTTTGGCTTAGATTTCCGGGGTACTTAGGCATCCAAACCTGGCATCCGGCACCCAAGTTTGCAAACTAGGCATGGACATGAGCTGATCCACACGAAATCCTATGTTTTCCTTACACAGAGATGCTCAAAGAGCTTCACGAAACACGCAGTACTGTGTTACCATGTGCACAGGACCTAGTCTCTGTTATCGGAGCGGCTTCCGTTGAACAAAGTGACCAAAGCAGGATGGCAAAGTGAAACATACCAGCTCTCTCCCCCATACTGTATAAGAGCTACTACACAAACCACAGATCTATACGGTGCAGAGACCTATGTATCTGCTGACTTCTCTGTCTGCTGAGTACATGTTTTCAAATCTGTCTAACTATGTATTTATACCACAGACCCTAACAGTGCTGGTTTAGGTTCTGTAATGGTCTAAAAACTACAGAAGCATCAGGAGCATTTTCAACACAGAACATGGGGATTTAGCCAAGAGAGTCCCATTAATACCACTAAGAACTGCAAATCACAACACACACGCTGCTGAAAATTTACACCTATGAGTGTAAGCGACTCCTCCAAAAGCACAGCAATACAGTGCAATGTATTCCTATTCTGACCTCCCCCGCTGCGGCTTTAGATATTACTGTATATATTTTATTGGTGGCCTTTCTTGTTCACAGATTCCCTACAGTGTCTGCGCAAAACAGAGCACTTGTTCCAACTGCTGGTGTTATGTTGCAGGAGAGACTTTTAGTGTTGCTGCAGTACACCATCTTTCTTGAGAGAGGCTGTTGTCGTATCCAAGTGCCAGCTGGGAAGCAGGCAATACAGTTTCTCTTTTGAACAAGAGCAAGTCAACCTACCACCCCAGGCAACAGATGTTGGATCAGAGCAACCATGCTGACTCGATGTGAAATCGGCCGATTACCCAGCATGGGCCTGGCTTCAAGCTAGAGTGTAGGTGTCAGGCAGTTTGGACACTCACGGCTCGATTCCCCTTGACATCAGTGGAACTGCCCAGCACTCAGTGATACATGGATCAGGAGCTCATTGCTCATTGTCATCTGAGCTCTGAAACAAGGACAGGGATAGTGCAGGATTAGCATTGCCTCACCCACTTTCAGATGATGGCACGGGTTACCTTGCTAAATTCAGAACAATAAGGTTGTGACACTGGGCCATCTTCTGTGTCAAATTGCAAATGCATCCCCTCTTTAGTTCCTGGCTTCAGCAATGGGTCAATTTCAGAGCCTGATTCTTCTCCCAAACTACTTAACAGCAGTCCTGGCAGGAGGAGACAGTGGATTAGTCACAACACCAAAGGCTGCCCACCATGCCTATGGCACCAGACAGTTGTCCAGCGCATCTCAACAATTATTTCACTGCCAGCTCTCAAGTAAACGAGCACAGAAGCCACTACAGGGAATACACTGCAGCCAAAGAGGGGCTGCCGGCATCTCTCCAAAAGGCACACTTTCAGCCTACCTGCAAGAAATCAGCCAGCTCATTCGTTAAGGAATGTAGGTTTAGGCGCAGCCAGATGTACATGAAGTACATTCTTTATTTATTCATTTTAAACATCCAGATGCCTCCAGTCAGCTGTAGCACTTTGCAGTCACCGGGGCCAGACCCCCAGCCAACGTGCATCAACGCAGTTCCACTGGCATCAATAGAACTATGTCAGCTTAGCTGCAGGTGTTGCCCAGAGAGGACCATCCATTGACTCTGTTTGCACTGCTCCTGAACCACCAAGCAGACATACAATTGGTTTAAGTGTCCAGCTGACAAATTCCCTTGAACAGGGGAATCGTGCAGCAATGCAGACCCAACATCCATGAAGTGCTTACACAATTTAATTTCTCCCAGTGTAACCCACACCCACTCAGTGCGGTGCTCCTTCCCCTGTAGTGGTGGCCAGGCCACACACAAAAGCTGATGAACTTGCTAATGCTTCGACTGAGAGAGATCAGTCTTTCAGCCCAGCTAGCAGGGCTCAAGGTTTTATATCCAGAGGTGTCCTAGGTTCAATCTATACTGCAAAAAAACCACCCACAGGCATGGCGTTATTCTTGCACTTCCACATCAACAGCTCCTGATGTTTCCTGCAGTACCCAAGTTGTCTCCAGGATATGACTTGGTTCCCCAAGCTCTTAAACGTGTTAGGCATGTTACTTGTGGCTTCCAGAAAGTGATCCAGATGCTTGTTTTAGGCATCACTCTTTCTGACCCAATATCATAGATATATTTTTAAAATAGGTCTCACAGACAGAGAGCCTGTTACTGATGTTGAATTCCAACATCTCACACACGGCCAATGCTCTGACACTGCCCCATCAGCTAGAAATGCCTTTGCAATATTTGTTTGGATTTCAGGTGCCTTGGCAGCCTCTGCAAGAGTCAGGAAGAGGCGAACGTCACACAAGAACGAATTCATTTTGACGCAGAAATCCAAGGCTGTCCCTAGGCATTTTGCCAGGGAGATGGAGAGAGTTTGCAGTGCTTCCTGGAGTGGCTGAGCACAAAAACAACAAACAAAAGCCTGACCAATCAGCAGAGCAAAAGGGTAAAAAACAGCCAGTATGACACCTGCTGGCAGTTGGCAACCACTCTGCTTGCCCATCCCTGGAATCAACCCCATATATATATATATATATATATATATATATATATATATCACTAGCTGCATGATTATTAAAAGAGAAAATAAATGGAGGCTGGCAGAACTTCCACGCAGCACTTCTCTAGAGTCCTCATGACCCTCTCAACTCCTCTGATGAAACATTTAAAAATAAGCTCATTAACTAAGTTGGTTGCATAAGTTCTTCTGCGCAGAAAGCATTGGCTCCATCTCTCTTAGATGCTTTTGGGGCCTCCTGTTATCCTAGCATTCAAGCACCCCACAATCTTTAAGCCTTACAACACCCCTGTGAGGCAGAGAGGTTCTGTTGTCCCTGTTTTACAAAGGAGAAACCAAGGCACAAAGAAATGTAGTGACTTACCCCAATTTCACTCAGGAAAGGAGGGGCTTGAACCCAGTTCTTTCAGATGTTAAGTTAGTGTCCTAGCCACTGGACCATCCTGCCTCTCAAGACTGCTAATATTTGACAGCAAGCTTAGGGTTTGCTTTATAGGAACTGTTCAAGACAATGCTTCATAGCTACGCAGTTAATAGCATCAATTTGAATGGTGATTTTTGATATGGCAATTTCTGGGTGCCCAAATTTAGACACCTTAACACGTTCAACAACAATTTTTGTACATTATATGCAATAAAGAAAAATACTGCAGGGACACAATATAGTTTTCTCAAAACACATTTACAACTTCCCACAGAGTTTAAACAATGAGAGTAAAATGTTTCACTAAAAACAATCCCAAAAACTGGAACGAGAGCTGATAGTTACTATATTATTTTTATTTGTAGCTCAGGAAAAATGAAATTTCTTCTAGTGTGTTCTGATAAAGTGGACCTCATTTCATAGTGAAGTAGAAAAACATTCCTAGTTGACTCCTCATGTTATGCTCTAACCATTCTACCACATTAATACATACAAGCCAATAATCAATGTGGCCACATAAAGTTTTAGATACACTAGCTGAAATATTGAGCCCATGGAATTCAATGGAAGTTTTGCCATAATCTTCAACAGGGCCAGGATTTCTTCTACTGTATGTGCATATAAACTACACCAATGTATAAAGAGGTATATTATGCATATATGTTATATATGTTAGCATATGTTTGAATCTTTAACATTTCTTTTTATTTGCTTTAATTAGTTTAACTTTTTTTCCTGAATTCCTTCTGTTTATAGACCTGCTGAGTCCTATCATTTATAATCTCTTCTTCCAACAGCAACTCTTCTTCTCTCACCCTCCCTCCCTCACTCTCATTTTCTGCATCTCATACGTTAAAAAGCTCAAGTGGAAGTCAGTTGGAAGGTAACAGTAAAAGTAGCAAAGCTTTGTAATCCAGGAAACTAAAATAAGCAAAATGACCCTGCACAAACTTGACTATATTAAGCACAAGAACTACTAAGAGCATTTAAAAATGCAAGTTGTTGTCAGAGGATGCCATTTTCATGCTACTGCTTATCTTTCAACCTGCCAAAAAGTAAATATAGGACAAAGCCCCAAAATAAAATGACCAAGCACAATAAAAACACTGAAAGCTTAAAATGTGAGAATAAATTCTTAAGCCTAAACAAAATTTGCTGTCATTCCTGAATTCCCAATGTACACACATCTACCAACACTGATAGTGAGATAATAACCAGACCTGGTAAGGCAAAAATTCATCTTGGTTCCTGCAATGAGAACCAGTTGATAGAAATTAATGCTGGGTGGTAGAGCCTGTAAATTTTCAATGCAATGATTAAAAAAAGATGTTATTAGAAAATACTGGCTACCAAACAGCAGCAGTGTTTGTGCATACATTCAACAGGATCAGAAGCTTCTTTTTTATTGTTGAGCTAACATGTGCAGGTGAGAAAGGCACACCAAATGAATTAAGTAACTTCAGAGTAGCTTAGCAGTAGAAATAACTTCAATTTAAAAAATAGCCTGAGGCTTGCAAAGCACAAAAATCCTATTTAGCAGCAAAGGTATTCAATGAAAATTCTTATTGTTAGGTTTCTGCAGCCTTTTACACCAAAGCAGAAAAGACGAGCTACTCCTCCTCTCTCAACTGATAGCAACAGTCTTTGTTTCTAGCTCCTAGACTCTGCAATCCCTTCCAATATGTCGCCCTATTTTTCCTGTGGCCACCATAGTATTGTAATATACTATAACTTACAATTCTTTAAAACTTCTAACACCTAGTTATTTAATCCCAACAACTAGAGTGGAATAAACATAAGACTAAAGTTAGGAAATATGGCCAAGATTTTCAAAAGAAACTAGTGATTTTGGTGCACAGCTCATGATGCCATAAAGAGACTTGATTGTCAGATGGAGGTGAGCACTCGCCCTTTGAGAATCAGGTCTCTAAGCTATTTCAAGTTGGGCTCCAATAACTCAAACACCCAAAATCACTTGTCACTTGAAAATCTTGGCCACATTTCCTAACTTTACTCAATTTTCTCTTAGCTTCAAGAAGGGTCATCCTGATCTGGTGTTGTAGAATTCAGAAATAAAATTAGCAGGTGAGAATTCTCACTTCTGCAGCACCACTGTTCCATTTGCTCACTGAATGGAGCTGCTTAGCAATCCCAGACTGCATATTCAAATTAAAAGGGGAAGGAGAGGAAGACTGACTCAAGAGGACAACTTCTTTTTGGCACCTTCTTCCTCTGGCGAAAAGAAAGGATTCAGCAGACAGTGGCATAAGTTCCCTCTCCCTCTCATTGGGCACTTCCAGTAATAAGAAGAACCTCAGATAATATAAGATGTAGAATTCTAGCAGACTCGTGAACAGCTTTACACAGTTACAAACACACCACTATATTCTTTATGGCCAAAATGATCAAACCCACCTGGCTAAGGTTAGGTATCTACATTCACAGTTAAAAATTTAAATAATTTGGCTTGATTTTCAGCTTGCTGAGCACCTCTGGAAACCAGGTCAAATTAGTTAAGTGCTTAAATGGATATATAGGTACCCACATTTGAAAACGTTGGCTTAAGAATTCACCAATCAAAGCCTGTCAATACTTTTATGCAAAATATTTCTCTTTCTGCAGCACAAGTGCTTATTTTAAAGAATTTGTTTTGATTACTAACATGTGTCCTCACATATTTTATTTCATGGTGAAATTTAGATGCAGTTATGATTTCAAGTTTTAAAACACTATAACAGCAGATTTGAGTGGATAAACAGACTAAGCATACTTAAGTGTCCCACCGGGAAGGCTTAAAAAAGATGAATTTATTCATAAGCAAACATCTGCATGTCACTCAACTCAGAAAAACTCCAGTTGTACTGAGACCACAGGAAAAAAGCCAGCTATAATGAAGGAAATCTGATACTAAAGAAGACCGAAGATCGTAAGAAGATCCATGAAAGGTAGTTTTGTTTTGAAATGTTATCCTACACAAAAGTTAGTTCCCTTTCATATATATTGTTAATGGTTTTTCCTAAGTGGAAGCCTTGTTTAAATTATTAAAATCTTATTCTTTTATGACTGACTTCTTTGTCCTTTAACTACATAGTTAAAGCAGTTTCAGATATTTGAATTCAAATAGCCTGTGTGTCCTCTTTCATGCAATAAACAGCAGAAGTAAAATTAGTATTTTCTCACCCAGATACACAGCCACAAACATAAGAGTTCTATTACAACAATGCTACATCAACTATTTAGAAAATAATAAATAAGCCAAGGAAATAACTGGGTACCTAATGTGCTTACTTCCAAAGTCCTATGTAAAAGGACACCTTGACTATCATACACAAAAGCTTATGTTCATGTTACATTATAGGATATGGGTGCAATTTGCAACAACACCCAGTGCTGGCCTAACTCTGGCCCCACTAGAATCAGTAGCAGAACTCCAATCAAAGACGTCCACTCCACTGAAGTCAATCACTCCACTGAGATCAACGGAAGTTTTGCCACTGAGTTCAGTGAGACCAGGATTTCTCACACTGTCTTCAAAAGGAGTAGAGTTAGGCCAACAGCAAATGTTTTAGAAAACTCACCCCAATTATTTTCAATATTCAAAAGTCAAAGAATGAAAACGTTATGGTCCTCAGTCACATTAATTCTTCCATGTTGCACATCCCATTTCTTTCATGATGCACATTTAATACATAGCCATATTCTGGCTCGACCACATGCCAGGCTTTCAGTCCCAAAGCACCACTGAAAAACCTAACTGAAAAGAAGTTCCTTCTTAGTTGTTGTACAGTGCCTGGGTTGTTGCTAATGTCAGCTCCCTGCCCTTATTATTATATTAAGATAATATTTAATGCAGACAAACCCTAATTTATCAGTGTTGCCAACCAAACCTGCAGGTTAAAGGGAAGTGGGTTAAATCCCCTAGATTCCAAGAGCAGGGTAAAGCTCTTTGGAACGGCTAAAGCTTAACCTGCCCAAAAAACCATTTAAAAGAAAAAGAAAAAGGCTAAACAAGGACATTTTTCTATTTCTATTAAATTAGTCTGCTTTTACTTCTACAGGTGGAGCCAGGTAGATAAAAGGACTTCAGGGTCACAATGTATGACAAGCAGATAAGCAATTTTTCAGGGAAGAAAGAACCTCTATAAAAGAAATTGATTTCATCTTAACCAAAGTGGAAGGAGTATCCTGGCAGAGAACACTGACTTTTTTTTTTCTGGGAATCTGTTGGACTACAAGGTTGTTAAGGAGCAATTAAAGAGGATAAGGACATAGCAGAAAAGGTCATCTGGAACATGGTATTCAATTCTGCTAACCCTGTCGGAAAAAAGCTATATCAGAAATAGAAGGGGTTCAAAGACAGACAAAAAGAATGATCAGAGATGCTTAGAAAAATTTCAGTAGGACTGATTGGAAAGATGTTTAATTAGAGAAGGAAGATAACAGAAGCATACAATATAATAAATAGTACAGAGAAGGTCAACTGAGAGCTGTATGGTACTACAAGCTGAGAGGTTTGCAGTGTATAAACTTTCAGTTGGTTCATGTTAAAACTTACGTTTTTAGGATGTTTTAAGGGACATAGAAAAAGTGTAACATTAAAGACAAGAGAAGAGGATGACTAATTGAGATATGCCTATCTGCCACACTGAATCCACTCTACTGTTCCAAACATGCCAAAATAATTTGTTAAAAGAAAATCATAATTGACAACAAACACAATGTCTCTTTGATACTGTAAAATGAAACCATATCTAGTCCAGCCTCGCACTTTAATGAATTGTGACTGAGGCCTGGAGTTCCGTGTTCTTTCACTAGGCCACAAGCACCAGTATCCAGAGGGACAGAGGACCTGGAGGCGAATATCCGTGCTTTTCACCATCTGACTTGATTTATCCACCAGCTTGTCAGAGGTCCCTCACTTTCTGTGCTTGCAGGAGAAACTTTCACCCTTCCCTTCTGAGGTTTAGTACCACTTGTGGCTTCGCTAAAACCGTGTTCTACTCTATTAGCAGCAGGTGCACTCCTTAGGATTTGGAATGTAGTGATCTAGAAAGGGTCCCAAAGCAAAATTCTCCGATGCCAAATGTAGTGAACGAAACCCCCCTTTTATGAACCTCAAGCAAAATACTTGCCCCTCCTTCCCAAAAATGCATTACTGCTGAAAAGAATGTAATTCTAGAAAGGAGCAAAGAGACAAAACCTGATCAACATTCCATGGCTAGAAATGCTCATGGAGCATTTAATTGTTCCCGTTAAAGCAACAAGTCTCAGGTGACAAGCAAGGTGCTAGCTTACATTGCTAGCTATGACTAATTTGGTGCTCGTTTTTCTGCAGCACAACCTGCATTACTGGGTGTGGCATTAATCACTATATCAAAAGTAGCAACAACAAAAGACAGCTGTAGTGCACTGTACCTACACCTGTCACAAAGTGCCAGAAGTATTTCCTGGAAAGTTGCACCTCTTTTTGATTAAAAGAGAGAGAGAGAGAGAGAGAGTGTGAGAGAGAGAGAGAGAGAGAGAGAGAGAATTACCACTCACCAAAAAAATCCCAGCAATAAACAAGGAAACAATCAGTTACTTAAAAGACAACACTGTGCAGAGGGAAACAACCTTCACCACCCGGGTTCCTACAAAACAAAGTAGGAAGGATCTTGCACCAATATTCTACACCTAACAGCAGCTGCTCCTCAAACAACACTGCATCTCTCATTTACCTGAAGTGTTTTTTTCACATCTGTCAACAGCAGTCACAGCTGCTACCGTCATCAGGAAAAGATGCTCTCAGCCTTGAAAAACATGAGACATTTACAAGCAACTCCTACACAAAATTCAGCCGTATGTATAGCAGCTTCCAATTCACTGTAAAGTACCTAATTACCAGTGTTTCATTCATTATAACACAGTACCCACACAGATTTTAATATCTTTTAAAAATATATTTTATGCATTCCCATGGCCTGCTCATTGTAATAATTGTAACAGCAGATATGCTACTTGGTTGCTCTACTCACAGTAAATTTAAAAGGACCAGGTAGGGTTTCTAATAATTTAACATACATCCTTTTCAAGCCATTCATAAAACTAGTTAACTGCCTGTTACTTCATGGAAAAACTACTGCAGCCCAGCACTAGATGCCTATTCAGATGCTTCAGATACGTACACATCTGATGCCTGTAAAGCTTCACATCATATGCCTATAGCGTCGCCACACCTTTAAATCCTCAGTCTAATAGTGCAACACATGCCCTCAAAATGTGTGACAGAGACTCAAGCTATTGGGCAAAAATGCAGCGGAAGCTTTACATTATAAGGCTCATATTTTTCACAGAGAATTCCCTAAACACAGTTTCATGACAGGACTTTTTTATGTCAGTAAATTACAGCAACAAAAAAGTAGGTTCACAGCAGATCCAGCGGGGGTTGAGGTAAATATTGGTCTCAAATGAGAATCATTTTTACTTACAGAGACCTGAGAGCAATGAGGACACTCCATGTTCTTCGGTCAACCAACTGAACATACTTCAGGCATTAAACTACAGCCAAATATCAGAGGTGACACTTCCATTGAAGTCAAGACTGAGCAAAGACCACAAGATCTGGCCCACAGTCAAAGAAAAAACATCAATTCCACAATTCAAAAAGACAGTTACCAGAGTTTCTCAGGAGGAATAAATTAGGAATGCACAGACCTAGGATGATTTCAGCTTTAAACTGATACCTCATCACAAAGTTTAACAAAATCAAACAAACAGCATTTTTAAAGGAGAGCTTCACATTTTTTTTCTCTCCCCCTCACCAGTGACAGGAGTAAACGTTTGCTGGCAAGTGATAGGCCTGATTCATCAGCTTTTTTTTTCAGCTTTTATTTTTTAAAGAGACAAAGACCTTCCTCTGATCCTACTCACATCACCATAAGGCTGTGGTAACTCCACTGAAGTCAAAAGAGCAACAACCCTGAACCTGATGTAAATGAAAAGGGAATCAGGCATCACGTTTTTGGCACTTATATTTGCAAATGCAGCCCTGAAAATACAAACCAATGCAGCGCTATGTTCCTAACTCGGCAAGCAGATGGCTCTCCCACCTCTACTATCATCAATGGGAACTGTGCTAAATAGCTGGAGTAGGGAGTGGAGAACTACTCCATGCTGTTCAGAACAGGGTGGGCAATAATGAAACTGACAAGACTCAATTTCAGTCTGCTGTTGTGAGAAAATGGAGAGGAAGGCACTGATGGCGCCATTCCCGGGGAGAAGGATCCAGAGATCAGAAGCGAGGTAGAATTGCAGCCATCCCCCACTCACAGCAGCCAAGTGGCCAAAAATGGGCAGATTTGTGGACCCATTTCCATGCTGCCTAGCAGCAAGGCAGGCTAAAGGGAAATTCAAATTAATTAAATTTAAATTTAAAATTAAATTAAATTAAATTTAAAATTCAAATTAAATTCAGATAATTAAACCCTAAAGACTAATTTGAAACATGGAGAGCTGAGCAGAGTGCGGGGAAATCATCCTGGTAGGAATCCAAGCGAACTCTCCATCCCAGCCAGGACCTTAGACTTAAATGGTGGGCTCCTCCCTCACCCCCTTCATCTTTCATATCAGTCTCTGGCTTGTAGGTTTAATCCATAGGCTACATACAATGTTTCTCTGTAGATCTCAAACTACACTTGACACAGCAAAAGATTCTAATCAAAATGTACTGGACACCACAGAGGTTGTGCAAAATGGGGGCTTTGTCCTCTAATATTTGTTAGTGCTACAATAAAGAAAAAGGAAACCTAATGCATATGCTATGGGACTATCCGACAGTCAGGCAGTTGTGAAAAGAGGTTGGAGACACAAGAGTATAAACAGCACTTGGCTTCAGCAACCAAATCTCAGCTGAAAATTATATCCTAGGTCAATGATTCTCAGCCAGGGGTACACATAACCCTGGGGGTACACAGAGGTCTTCCAGGAGGTACATCAACTCATCTAGATATTTGCCTAGTTTTACAACAGGCTACGTAAAAAGCACTAGTGAAGTCAGTACAAACTAAATTTTGATACAGATAATGACTTGCTTATACTGCTCCATATACTATACACTGAAATGTAAGTGAAATATTTATGTTCCATTTGATTTATTTTATAATTATATGATAAAAATACAAAAGTAAGGGTATGGCTACACTGCCGGCTCCATGGCAATCGATGCAGCAGGAACGATGGAGCAGGTCATGGAGAACTGCTCAATCAATCTCAGATGGGCTCATGGGTCGACACTGGTAATCCACTTTCCCAGAAGGAGTAAGGCTGCATCAACGGGAGGGCACCTTCCATCGACACAACACCACGAAGAGGCTGGGCTACATGGACGGGAGCAGTGTAGAGCAGGCCTAAGCAATTTTTCAGCATGCTGTGACACTTGTGTATTTTTGTCTGATTTTGCAAACAAGTAGTTTTAAATGAGATGAAACTTTAAGTGAGATGCAAGACAAATCAGACTCCTGAAAGGGGTACAGTAGTCTGGATCGGTCAAGAGAGCCACTGTTCTAGGTTACGTACCTACTGCAGGGGGTTTAACTCCACCACGAAGACTTTGGTTCTTGATCACCAAACGCATGATCTTACAAAAACAGGAGAGAGACTTATGCCCAAAATGGAGCAATATCTGGACCTGTTTGAGTTAGCACAAAAGAGAGAATAGCTGGTTGACTAGAGAGCAATTGCATTAATCTAAAGAAATGTGGACCCAGTTTCTTGATCCATTTGGATAAAAAATGCTAAGAGAGCTCAAATAATGTCTGACTTCCATTCTACCTGACCTCTCCACTTTTTCCCTCCTTCCCATCCATGTGCAAATGAGACATCTCAACCTTGCCCTCATCTCTTTTCTTGATCTGACTGCACATTCCAGTTGGTGGGGGAGAGAGGGGACTTTATTCAGATTTATACAAATTCTAAAAAAAACAATCTATCTATACACCATAGGAGCCCTTGACATAACTCAAGAACAACTCTCCAGTAAAACTAAAATTCAGCAATACCATTCAATATCAGCCCTTCCAGCCCAACAACACATCCACACACACAGTTTTCCCTTCATTATTTTCAAATGCCTGGGAAGAAAAGTGCACCATATATCATGCCCCAAAACTCTTCAGGCAAAAATGGAAAACACAGGAGTTGAGAGACACTCCCAGACAGGTATTGCATTAAGATCCTGAAGTGCCAGGTTCAATCCTTGCTTCTGACAAGACACACAAGTGAATCAGTATTTCATTAGGGAGATGTTTCACCAGTAACTCGTGGAGGGGGATAAAGCCTTCTATAATCTTAGATTCTTCCCCGCCCCGCAGCTCAATCCCTAGGAAATTATTTGCCCACCAACTGTGCTCCAGTAAAGCTTTAATGAACACAACTACTCAAGATTAAAAAGTTATAATAAGTCACCACATATGCCTGATGTTAGAGAAAAATCATTTTTGTGCCTCGTCTAAGAACAATTTTTCATCAAGAATACTAATTGTCCTCAGGCATCTACCTTGCAACTCTGTCACAGAGAAGGGTCTCTAACAAGTACTCAGCATAGTTCCCTTTCTGGTTCCATCTTTTTCATTCTCCATCTTATTTTGGCTTTCTTCCAGGCATCTAAGGCACAGGGAGGCAGTTTATACAGAAGAATAACAGAGAAAATTTACAGTGTAACCTGTTTATAAACACATTGTGTGCTGATACACAATTAGTTTGGCCCAAAAGATAGATCCTAATCATTTACTGAATTCTGGCCCTGAGCCAGCATCATGCTTAGACATGTGTGTAATTTTAAGCACAGGAGCTGTCCTTTTGAAGCCATACATGTGCATACAAGATCAGAGCCTGAGATTGCAAGAAGAAACACAAAACTATTATTTCTGTTGCAGCAAGCCCTCCATTCAGCGTAAGGACCCCTATGGATAATTTGCTATACAAGCAGAAAAGAAAGATATGACACAGTCTACAAACAGTTTACAATCTAACATGTAGACATCTGAACACACACACACACACACCATATATAATAATATAATATAATTTGAGAGCAAATCATTATTTCAATGTGATTTAAAAGAAATGCATTTTTGCTTTCAAATGCAAGCTAAAAAAAAGGAAGTGAACATGTCTGAAGATAAAAATAAACAGCAGCCACTGTGTGGAGAAGTTGTGATTATTATGTAATGATGGAGATGTGGCTGAAAAGTCCAAAGGTCACCCTGTATTTTGAAAATCAATACTCCCGCCTGCAGGGGGCAGAACAGACTGCGACAGGCTTCAGTTTACAGGCAGCTGCTGTTGCTGTGTTACCTGATGCTTAAATAACATGCCTTAATAAAAAGCTACATTTTACATTTCCTTCCCCCCCCAAGTAAGTTTACTGGAATTCTTAATAGGACCAAAAGTGAGTTTGATTAGAAAGCTCCCCGTTGACCGCATGGTCAGGTTTAAAGAGAAGAGTCTAATCAAGATTTTTCAGAATTGCATTGTTCCTGCCTTAAAATATATAGAGTTTAAAATGGTGACAATGGCTTCCCAGGGTGGACAAGTGCAAAAACACCTTCTGCAATGTAAGACTTTCCCCTGCTGTTATGACAAATGAAGAAGAAATCAAAGACCTTTTAAAATTATCTCTTCTACTTACACTCTTTTCTTATTCATGGAGCATTGCCAGCTATAAGCAACTGTCTAATACAGACCTTTATAGGTAGTCATCTGTTTACTTTAGCACAGACATCAAGCGTACAAAAAAGACAATTTTCTTCTGTACATCTCCCATAAGCATCAAAATCGCTTCCTTTGTACAAAAAGATGCAATCTCATACAACCAATGCCGATTTTCCATCATATGCATAAGTCTCTTCTCCTATTTTCATGCACACACGTTTGAGGTTAGTGGCACATGTTAAAAAAAAATCTTTGCTAAGAATGTAAAGTGTTCGGCAGAAGGTGGCAACAGTGTGCATAGCTTGGCTGACGCACCCAAATCCATCTGTGACTGAAAAGCAAACTGTGGCTTTACCTTGTTCATTTGCATCAGTGTTTAATTCCCATTTCTACTTCGATAAACGAGGTGATGGCACAGGCATGGTTTAACACTGGCCATCACTTAAGACTTTTGGATAGCAAGACATCTGGACCAATCTAGTTGGGATTAGTCAACTACTGTGCAGATTACAGCAATAACTTGGATTCTTAACTTCTGTTTCACATTTACATACATCTGTACAGGAGGCCACCACAAAGAGTTTGCCAAGAAGCTAGAAAGAACAATCCTATTTCACTTTGAAAACTATATTCCTAAACATAACTAAGGAGGAGGAGGAGGAGAGAACCATCACATTAACATTATGTTGTTTTAGTTAGCTCTGCACTACTCCCCACACATACTTAAGAAAAAAAAATAATAAAAAGCCACATCAGTGACTTTTTACCCATTTACAAACCTTGGTATTAAACAATCATCTTCATATTACTTAGTGGGCAGTATTGAATACATATCCCAAACATATACTAACATATCAGTAAAGCAATTGAGCAGCGCATATTATACCACGTGAGCTAGCTAAAATGCATCACAACTTTCATGAAGCTATGCCAATGTAAAATAATGCCTTTCAAATACATCCAGAAATTGGGTAGAACTTCAATTTCCACTGATGCTGGCTAAGCGGGTGTTTTGCTTGAGTCAGAACTGCAGAATGAGTCTTATAATTTGTTTGGAAAGCAAAGCCTTAAGAAGCTTTTTCATTACTGAAACATCGCTCAGACAAATTCCGTTTATTTCCTGAATGCACAGATTTACTTTAACATATACATAAAACACAGAGTGAGGATGTGTGCTGCAAACATATAACTGTGTTGACTTTTAGGCAAAGATGTGTCAAAAAGCAAAAGGTAGCAACATGGCTCTGTGATTGTACTGACCTTATTTTATTTATTATATTTTATTTATTATTATTATTATTATTATTATTATTATTATTTTTAAATGCAGAAGTGGTTTTCCTGATGCTTATTCTTTGGCTGAATGAGCTGAAGTGAGACCCCCTGGGGCAGCTGCTGACATAATGACTGATTGTGTGGTTGAGCTGAGAATGTGAATGATGATGAATTTTGAAAGGCTCTGGAATTTGTGAATAACAAAAGTAGCTACAGTTCCGAAAATCTCACCATTTGTTCTCAGCAACAAAGGAAGACTCAAAGGCCTTTGTTTAAGAAAAAGATTAAAAAACAGGATACGAGAAGAATTAAGGGTTATCTCTGCTGCCATAATACAGCAAGCAGATTGTGTCCCTAAGTAGAAAAAAATGTGAATGTATCCTGGTTGACATATTGTAAGAAGAATTATTATGATTCTGTTGCTTTTATTTCAATTCTGATTCTGTTACAGGGTTTCCCCGTGTAAGTAATTCTCAAGGTCGAGAGATCTTTCTGACAAAATTCAGCCCTGCTATATAAAAGGGAGCACAATTCCCATTGATTTCAAAGGGATCTGTGCCTGCTTATTTTACAAGGGGGAATTTGGTCCTTCATGAAGAAAATATAAGGAACTGAACATTTAAGCATGCTCTCATAGTTAAGGACGTTGGTTTGTTTAGATTCTTCTGGAAAATAAAAATTAAAATGCAGGTTTTTTTCTCCTTAAAATGTGAGATTTAACGTTAAACAAGCAGATTTTAAGCACATTGTTATTAATAATATTTATTGTTTTTATTGCAATAGCACCTATCAGTCTTAGTCATGGACCGCAGCTGATTGTGCTGGGTGCGGTACACACATACACACAACAAACAGATGATCCCGGGCCCCAAAGTGCTTACATTTGACCATGACAAGAAATAAGCACTTTTGCTCCTGAGAGCTTGTTGCAGGAGTACATATTACAGTCAGCAAAAGATGTTAACCTGATTAAGATGCATACTGTACTGATAACTGCTACCCAAATAAACAAACTCAAATAAAAAGACTGTCACATGAGCAATAAAGTAAGATGTATGCCAGAGTGCAAGGAATGGGAAAGCCTTCTCATTGTGAAGATTGTCAAGCATGAGAAATTAGCCACCAGCCAAAAACAATTCTGTTGCTAAATCAAAAATGGACATCATAAATCAGGAGAAGTGAATTAAAAGGATGGGGGGAAAACCCAAACATTATTAGAACCAGTTTTTCATTAGCTCAGACTAATATGGTATGTTTACATCGCAGTAAAACACCTGCAGCTGACAGAGGTTTGCAGGTCTTGGGCAATTGCAGGGTTATAAAAATTGCAGTGTAGACATCTGGACTCCAGCCTGACTCAAAGTCTACACTGCAATTTTTTAGCCCGGCATAGTCTGCAGATACGGGCCCGGCACAGGTTTTTTATTGCACTGCAAACATACACACAGACTTCAAGGCCAGAAGGGGCCATCATGATCATCTAGTCTGACTTTCTGCACATCACAGGCCACTGAGCCTCACCCACCCACTCCAATAACTCAGTCAGGGGGTAAAGGCCTATTACTGGAGTCTTCAAATCTTGATTGAAAGCTCAGCTCTCCACCTCTGCCATTAAGGCACCTAATTAAAGTGGCTGCATTTTCAAAATGGCTCAGCACCCAGCAGATTCCACTGTACTCAAAATGACCTTCCTCTGAAAATGTAGCTTCATTTGCAGGTGTTGACCATTTTTGACCCAGCCTGGCTTGTCTTCTTCTCCAGTTACATTTGAAACAATTCTACTGCATTAGCTGCTGTAGCACAGAAGATTCATTTGAAAACTTGGAGCAGGTGATGTTTTGTGGATTCAGACCTAGCTATATTTCCACTCTAAGCTTTTGAAACAAGTCGTTACATGTGAAGAAAGCAAAGCAGCCTGCCTAGCAGGATGTTCTATGCTAAATCTGATCTAAAGCCCATTGAACTCAATGGGAAGACGCCTGCTAATTTCAATGGGCTTTGGATCAGGCCCTAACAGGGAAAATACAGTCAGAATGTTCCAAACTATGTATGTATTAATTTTTTTAAACCATGTGCTCCCTTCTGCAATTAACAACAGATGAGACCCATACTGCCTTTGATTTATATTTCACAGTTTATCAGGATACAGAAAATCCATTAGCTGCAAAAGAACTAGGAGTGAAATCCTGGCCTCCTTGAAATCAATGGACTCTTTGCCATTCATTCGTAGGGAAAGATACTGCTTCGGTGTAAGCAAGTACAATTCCCCTGACAACAATGTGAGCTTCCATCAACTGATGCTAAACTTGATCCAATATCTTGGAGATAGAGGACATTAATAAATTACTAACAAAACAAAGGAGTAGGAGTGAATCAAGTTAGAACGGACAGTAAATGTTGCAAAAAATGTTCAGAATTACCTAAGCAAAAAATATCTTTAGACCCACCTCTGCATTTCCAGCACACCAAAATCCCTCACTGCAGTAAGGAAAGATGTGCAAGCAAGCCCTAAGAATAACAGCCCCAAGAATAACAGCCCCAAGGAGTGATTTGTCAAGATATCCTCATTTGTCCTTTGATGGGTCTTCACTGAGTTTTTGGACTCCTTGACTACTCTATAGAAGGTAAGTCTAACTCTGGCATGCAATGGGCAATATCCCACCCTCAGACACACATGCTCCCCTGTCATGGATTTCAATAAGAGAGGCAGGAGCAAAATAAGAGAGGCAGAATTGCCAACCCCCCCGTGTTCAAAAATCACAAGTCTGCCCCTCCCCAAAGCAGGAGATTGGTTTAAAAATCATGAGGCTTTGGGATCCTTTTAAAATAAATGTTGTGTTATTTTTAATCGATCTCCTGACGTGTGAACCTTTAGTATGCACTCACTTCACATTTTCAAAGTTTTCTCTGCAATTATGAAGATAAGAAACTTATTCTTTTTGTTTTTTAAACGAAAGCTGAGATTTATAGAGTCAGAGAAGATTAGGGTTGGAAGGGCCCTCAGCAGGTCATCTAGTCCAACCTCCTGCTCAAAGCAGGACCAACCCCAATTAAATCATCCCAGCCAGGTTTTATCAAGCTGCACCTTAAAAAACTTCTAAGATTCCACCACCTCCCTAGGTAACCCATTCCAGTGCTTCACTACCCTCCTAGTGAAAATGTTTTTCCTAATATCAAACCTAGACCACCCCCTCTGCAACTTGAGATCTTTGCTCCTTGTTCTGTCATCTGCCACCACTGAAAACAGCCTAGCTCCATTCTCTCTGGAAGCCCCCTTCACGTAGTTAAAGGCCACTATCAAATCCCCCCCTCACTCTTCTCTTCTGCACAGTAAATAAGCCTAGTTCCCTCAGCCTCTCCTCATAAGTCACGTGCTCCCGCCCCCCAATCATTTTCAATGCCTTCCACTGGACTCTCTTCAGTTTGTCCACTTCCACATTCTCATACAAGGCCATGAGTCCAGCAGCTGAAGCTGTATGAAAAATCACTAAAAATGATGAGACGTGACAAAAAAAAGAAAAACACAAGAGTTGGCAACTTATTATCCAAAACTATTGGTAACTATTACCAAAAGGTAATAGATTCAGAAGCTGAGTTTCAAATTTTCATATGTAGCATGAAGTAAAAAGCATTCAAAACAACAGAGATTTTGACAGTTTAAAAATATATTCTTTCCAGTTGTAATGTCTTTGATATGCGCTTTAACACCTGTTTTTAATTCTGCTGTATGGCGTATCTGTAACACTACTTCTCCAGCCTCAGCTGTAATCACACAATATCATCTCTGATACCGATATTAAACTATGGAAACACCGGAGTCACAGTTCACCAACCCTAAGGTTTCAAAGTAAAGCCTTCTGTTATTTACATTTGCTCAGCACTTTGTGTTTTGACATGCAGTAATCTTAATTTACTGTTTAAAAGAAAACTCTTAATTCCAGTCCAAGACCTATTATCCCCACTGTCAACCCCATTTTATCCTTCAGTCTACAGCAACGGTAATTTATGTATCAAAATATAAAGCATGGCTGTTGATTTCCATTTTTCATGTGTATTGAATCTGCAGATCTGCTGAAAGGCATATGGAGTTATGAAAGGTTTCCTTACTCCTACATTTGCAAGATATTTACTCAGCACAAGTAAAGCATTTGCTTTTGTTCCTCTCCTGACATTCCATCAACCTGAAAGACCTGTTCCTCAGCAAAGGGGTCATTCTACCTTCTGTTTCATTTCCTGTGCCTCTCAGCTAGTAGTGATCTGCTTCTGATTTTTCTTCATTGCTTTCCAACACAATGCTCAGCTGTGTTACCCCTCACATGCAGGCTCCCAGTGCTGTGCAAGAACTAAAATAGTTGCATTAAAACCAAACCTATTTTTATTGGGGCAGGAGGAAATCTTGTTATATTTGATTATATTTTGGGTTTAAAACTCGTGTGTGTGTGTGTGTGTGTGTATATATATGTTTAGATATATAAACATTTAGTTTCAGAGAGTAAAAATTGTTTAGCTACTACTTCTAATATTTAGGCTCGGAATCCCCTCCCCCAGCAGAGTTAAGAATAACAGCAATTAAATCAGTGAGTGACATTACAGGAATTAATTCCGGATTGTTCTGTGGTCTGAGTTGTACAGGAGGTCGAGTTAGATGACCACAGTGGCCTTATAATATGAATCTATGACATCACACCGATTTTACACTAATGTGAGAGGAAAATCAGGCACTTTGCATTTATATAGCACTTTCCATGTTCAAAGCACTTTACAAATATTAACTAATTAATCTTCCCAATGCCACTGTGAGGTGGGTAAGGAAATAAATCCTCCTTGCACAGACAGGGAACAGAGACTCTAAGGGTATGTCTACACTAGTGGTTCTCAACCTATTCACAATTGTGGGCTGCATATGTGGCCCACAGTGCGTTATGTGGGCTGCAGCCAATACTATCTGTACCGCCTTGAGGATGTCACATTGGCCACAGCTATGTGCTGTTTGGGCTGCAGGTTGAGAACCATTGGTCTACCACTGAAGACTCATGCCATAGCTACAGCCAGCCCAGATCAGCTGAATTCAGGCTCACAGGGCTAAAAATTGCAGTGCAGATGTTCAGCTCGGGCTGGAGACTGATCCCTGGGACGCTCCCCCATGATGGGGCCCCAGAGCCCAGGCTCCTGCCCAAGCCTGAATGTCTACACTGCAATTAAACAGCCCCATCACCTGAGCCCGACAAGCGCGAGTCAGCCGTGGATGTTTAATTCCAGTGTAGATATCAATGCAGGAGGATGGTGAGGTGACTAAAGCACAGAAGCAGGTCCATGAAAAGGTAGATTTCTGCTCCCAGCTTTGCTACACATTTGCCATGCAACTTTGGGCAAATCAGCACACTTCTCTAAGCCCCTCAGGGACTCTGCAATTTTTGGTCTGGTGTAGCCTTAGAGATAAGTTGTTAGCACTATTACAGCCATGCTTTGAACTGATGCAGCACATCTATGCTAGGATTTTGCATGGCATAACTACATCACAGCAGCCACGCCAGTGCAAAAATCCCTCATGTACACAGTCCTCAAGTCCCTCCACCTATAAAAATGAGGACAATACTACTTCACGTACCAGGGGATGCTGTAAACTTTAATTCATGCATGTTTAATGGGATAGCTGGGATTGGACTAGAGGAGTATCTAGTTCTCATGCCCGTGCTAAAACTATAGGTATGTCCACTCGGCATACCACTGGTGACGACGTGTAAGGCATGTGTAGCTACATGCCACAGAGAATGGATGTGGAAAGGGGGAAGCAGTGGGCAAAGGTTTTGGCAGCAGGTTCTGGTATGTCTTTACACACTTACGCAGAACCTCACTGTTGACACTGCTATTTATATTCACAGTAGGGGGGCTAGCGGTGTATGTTATCTACACACGCTGCCATAAGAATTTTGGAGTGTAGACATACCCTATGAGACCTGGTTTCTTCACATCACCTTTACTGCTGGCGTGGTAAGCTGCCAATGTAAAAACGAGACTATTATATTTACCAAGCCTGCTTGAAGCAAGACAAAACAACGAGTTATACATCAGTAAGAAATTTTGTACCATATTAAGGAACAAGAACATATCAGCTGGGGCAGGTGCCAAGAGAATACAATGCAATGCTGTCCAGCTAGAAAGAACACTGACATTTTCATCTTTAGCATAAGACTTTTTACACAGGACTCTTGGCACCTCAGGGAAAACACAGAAAAATTCCAATACTGTCATCTACTTCCATTCCTAGTAGTGACAGAAGGTTCAATCATGAGCCAATTAGGACAAGACGACATGATTCAAGTCAGGAAAATGCTACTGACCTACCCATCTAAAGTCCCAACTGCTCCCAGGCTAGAGAGATGTGGCCAGGGCAAACAACAGATAGCTGATAGTCAATACAGTCTATTGAATCTGGCTGTCACTTAAGGCCTTCTCCCAATTAGATCCCATAGCCTTTGATCAGAGACAAATCCCGTCACAGGCCTATGGGGTTACTTTTGGTTCAGGGACAGGCAATTCGACCTGTCAGCAGGAGTGAAACAAGCCTATGATTTTAGGTTGGGGGAAAAAA
>ML675617.1:32617299-32629862 GCA_007922155.1 Mesoclemmys tuberculata
CTCTCAGTGCCACCTCTGTGCTCCAGACAGGAAGATGAGGAGGGAAGAAGCTCCTGCAGGAGAAGGGGAGAAACCATTCCAGCATCTTGCTTCCCTCCCCTGGAAACTCAGCAAGCAGTGGCAGGAAGGGAAGGGAAGACAAACTAAGGTTTGATCTGGGAGGATGTACGGGGAAGCTAGCAGCAGCCAGTGGGAGGCTGCAGAAGAGAAGAGCATTTTTGCCTCTGCATGCACTAATGCCACACAGAGGTCAGAGTCCATCCAGTTGATTTCACAAGGAACCAGCTGGACATCAATCGCAGCAGATGGCCTCTGAGCCTGGCATAACCTTTCAGTGACTTTTCCTTTCTTTCATTTTCATACTTTTTCCACCCAAGCTGCTCAAGGTTATTGACCCAGATCCAGTTCTCTTTACTCACACAACCCCAGCTTGACTTCAAAGTAAGCAGAGGCAAAGACCAAGTTCTGCAACCACCTCAAGTTCCAAATGCCAGCTTTATCTAGTTAGGAGGCAGGGAGGAAGTATGGTCCATGGGCTAGGGCACCAGCCTCTGACTCAAGAGGCTATGCGTCAAGAACCTGCTCTGCCTTACTGAAGTCACTTGAGCCTCACTTTCTCCATCTGTGTAATGGGGATATTAGTACTGGCCTAAGGTGCTGGAAGGATAAATACATTACAGATTGTGAGGGGCTCAGATACTGTGGTAATGGGGGCCAGATAAGTACTTATATCATCTAGAAGCTTCATCATAAGGTTCTAGTGGTTAGCTGCAATAAGTGGCATAGCATAACATGCATGGCATACCATGATATCTAAATAGGCTTTTGGATCTTACTGCAGTCTGACAGAAGGTGAATTACAAAGGAAGCAGGAAGGAGAGAGGTCAAATGATGATGAAACATGACAGCAAATTTAATGAACCTGCTAGTTCATGAGTGGGTACCTGCTCCCATCTCAGTCATCTTCCAGGAGTGGCCCACTGTGTGACCCAATTCATTGTCTAGTCATCAGAGGCCTCCATGATGTCTGGAGAAGTGGAAAAGACAGCCATGGACAGAAGGCAAAAGAGTAGGCACCAGGAAAGAGCCAGAGGGATGTGCCTAGATCTGGCTGCAAAGGGGACATTCGGGTAGCCGGCAGCAGCCGTGGGTGCAGGCGAGGAGCAGAGAGCTAGGAGGCAGCTGTGGCAGAAGGCTCATAACCGGGGGGAGGGGTGCAAACACACACAGAGGGAGGATGAACCTTTGCCAGTGATACCTCACTGCTCTCTATTACAAGACTGGACCAGAAGGGGAATCCCAGGTACTGGCTCAGAGGAGCCTCCTGTTATAAGACTAGCTTTGCATCACCCTACCAAGGTGCTCCCTAGAAGCCATGAAAGGAATTAATCCAATAGTTTATTGTAAGTGTCTATGAAGCCACTGTCTCTAGAGGGCATTTGCACGCTCTCCTGTCTGCCAGCTCTAGCAAATAATCTTTTCCTTTGAGCCAAAGGGGCAAGTGCTCGTTGGCAGCCTCCCAGAAAGAAAACTTAGCGGCCAAAATGACATCAGTCTTAGCCTGGCGCTACTGGCTCTCTGGGAAGGGTTGGGCTTAGATTTCCCACACTGCCCAGGGATTTGGACAGCCAATCAAAATAAATGGCAACTGGGCATGAAAATCCCTAGGAAGCTGTAAAAATCAGCCATTGTGCATTGCAGCATGCTTGTGCTCTGGCAGAGAGGGGCAACTGCAGACAAACACCTTCTTTTCTCTTTTTGTGCCTCTGCGTTCTTATTTGATGGGAGAGGAGATTTAAGAGTTTTGGACCATGGAACTTACCAAGAGATTGTAATTTACACAAGGGTACAGCCTTTACTCTTGTAATTTATTTGTGTAATTTCCACAAGGTGATCCTTTACTCCCCTTGTGTTATGATCCAGGCACACACACAAAAGTTGGATAAAACCATAAGATACTCTTTCTGGAAAGTTGCAAAACAGGTTTCTTAGAAACCAGAACCCTAACACACAAAAACAAAAACAGAGAGACACAAACAGCTGCTCCCTCAGGCAGAGGGACACAACTCACCACAACATACTTTATGCTAGCTCTCTGCATACTAACTGCTCCCAGACCCAGATCACATACCATCCTACAAAGAAAGCCCCTACCACCTGCAAGCAAAGTACACAGAAACTCCTTGCAACTCAAACCAATAGCTTATAACTTTAACACAGTTTTCAATAACCCATGCCAGGCACACTCTTGCCACTGTATGTCCCATTCACTAGCAGCACTCTCCCACAGTACAGATTGGTAATTTATAGCAAGGACTGCATTTTAAATTCTGCCATCTCTTGCATGGCAGCTACTTAACCAGTGCCTCATTCTTTAAGGTACTATGATCTTCTAGGACAGCGGTTCTCAACCTGTGGGTCGCGACCCCGGCGGGGGTCCAACGACCAAAACACAGGGGTCGCCTAAAGCCATCGGAAAATACATATTTCCGATGGCTTTAGCCGCTGAGAAGTCGCGCTACCATCTGTAGCAGCGCTATTCAGCTGGAACGCACACCGTTATGGATGCGCGTTCCAAACTGAATGCCTGCGCGCATGCGCAGACGTGATTGCATCATCCGTCCGGGGCCTAAGGGGCGGGGAAAGCGGGGGGAACGCTCCACAGTCCATCGCAGCGCATTACGTGTGTCCGGCGCTTGCTGACGTCATCAGTTTTGAAGTAGCCACCAAAATTATTTTTTGGTTTGGGGTCACCGCAATATGAGGAACTGTATTGCGGGGTCACGGCATTAGAAAGGTTGAGAACCACTGTTCTAGGATGAAGTACTGATTCCAAAAGGCTCAGACTGCATCTCCAAACTAGCTTAATGAAGATTTAAATTCAGGTGCTAAGAGGTGGGCCAAGCATAATATAGTCTCAGCCCCTTATGAGTATGCCTCCTTTAAAACAGTCATAGCTTAAATTAATAAAAAGGAATAATGTTCCCCATGGGTAGAGCAGCATCTTTTTTCATGGGCTGATTGCCATTTTATTAGGTTGGTTACAGAACACAATTCAAGGTTTGTACAGGCTCTGAAAAACGACAACATTTGTTCAAGCATAAAACTTTCCCAGAAGTAATACTACCCTAAATTACCTATCATTTCTTCAAGTGGGCTGCTTTCCTTTTCCCGTGATGATTTTTATGCTTGTGGTGTGCATTAAAGGTAGACTTACCAAACAGGTATAGTGCAATAAAATGGAAATGTCAATATGGTGAAATGGAATGTATCACATTTAACAATATCAGTAAGTATATTTATACCCCCGAAGGCAATAACCACAAGATGCAATATGACTGTAACCTCACCTGTATGTTATTAAAAACTTCTCCTCTAGCTGGCCTGATGACATGCAAGCAAGCACCATGATGTTTATTACCATCAGTTGGAACAACCACTTTTCAAGAGTTATTTACATTAGGCTCAAGAAAAGTAAACTGTGGACATAGCTAATTTGCCTTTTTGTACTGATATTGGGAATAAAAAAATCTTCATTACCCTTTTGCTAGTCAATTCATAGAGTGATGAGCTGTTTAGTAACCACAAGCCTGAAACATAATTCTCCAGAAGATGAAAAGGGATGAGGCATTTAAAAAAAAATTCCCTTGAGAAAAAACAAAATTTCAACAGAAGCCTCTCTCAGACCTAGCAGGGGAAAAATTAAATTCTGTTTGCACATTAGAAGGGGGCACACTGAATTCCTGTAAATGGTGTCTTGTTCTACAGTATAATGTTCTGTTCAGAACTGCAAACAGCTAGCCATGAGCTAATCAGAAATATTAATTCTGGGCATTTGACTAGAGTGAGTTTGTTCTAAACTGAAAGTAGCACATGCCTTATTCGCTGCCAGTCAAACTGCCAGTGCCATTCAAGGCTCTCCTCTTAAATGGGCTAGGGCCCAACCACCTCAGGAATCAACTGTTGCTATGCGACCCACCCCATGCACTACCTTGATGCTTTGCCTGTTGGATCCCAGGTTTCATTTTGCAATGCACCTCAAAGAATGCTCTTGAAACAGAACACATCGTGAAGGGAGCACATACCTCTCTTCCTGCAAAGCATACTGCTAGACACCGGTTTAAATAAGGTTGTCCACCAAAAACTATGTCAGAGTGATATCCAGTGCAAAAGGAATCAATCAGCTTGTCACTAAGAAACCAGATGATTAGGGGAAAAGAGTGCTACCTTTCATAGGAATTGTTGTGAGGCAGTCAGTTCACATGTTTGAGTTATGCAATTAGGAAAAGAAACACACTTTTTGCATATTTTCTGCCTAAAACATTTCACTTGCATAGCTCAAAACAGGAGTTAGAAGCTTCAAGCCAAACTTGTTTAGCAGAGGTCATAAGACTTTACAAAAATCAAAACAACCTTAAAGGAAATTAATTCAGTAGTTTAAAACTTTGGAGTATTTAATGTTTTCAGCTTCTTATATTTACAATAGGAGACATTTGTTGAATTTAAAGCACCATTGCTTTAAAAACACCAAACCACTGTTTCTCAGCCTTGGTCTTCTTCCATAGGTCCAGGTCCATAAACGGATTCTGGCACTGTAGTGCTCAGAGCCAGGGGTGAGCACCTCACTCCCTCTACAATGCACAGAGAGAGACAGGTGCCGGAGAATGAGATCCACAAAAGTCAATATGCCAGGTGGAGAGCCACATATCATGGTCAATGGCAGATACCAGCGAGAGGGGTGTGTGCTAAATCCCACCTCCCCTCTGGAAATTAGGCACCTTGGCCCAGACTAGAGGGGTGTGCCCATCTCAGCTGGTAACTTCTTTCCAGGAGTCAGCTGTCTGTGCCATTTCTTGCCAGGACAGGGGTGGGGCACAGCTGAGTCCACACAAAACAGCCACAGCAGGTGAGAGGAGGAGGCTGCCTACCTTATAACCTTTACCCCATTGGTGAGGGAACTCACCCAGCATGTGGGACACCCAAATTAAATTCCTCCCATCTGATGAGGAAAAGGGAGTTTAACAGGGGTTTTCCGCAGCTCAGGTGAGCACTCTAAGCACTGGACCAGAGTCATGCGTGAAGTACATGCTCAAGTGCTTTCCTGATGGGGGATGTGCGTAAGCACCCATTTACATGTTTGGCTGAACTAGAGCCTGCCTGAGGACATCCCTCGCCATTAGTCTAAATTTTCTGCAGACAGGAAGAATTTAGCTCTTAAGTCTGAATTTGCCATTAGTGACTCAAGCACTATCCAGTGAGATTGCACCTGACCTTTCAAATGGTTTTCCTGGTTGTCATTAACTTATCCTAGTGGACTGAGGAGATAATGGCCTCGTCACTTCACCAACCATATTTCGTTCTTCAGATGGACATGACAAGATATTTACCCAAACTGCCTTTTCAATTCCATCTTTCTACTTATTTGCACTCAGCACAGCTCCTCTCACTCAGATGCTGATACAGTAAATCTTTGCTTAGGTCTACAGTTTTCTAAAACTTGTGTACAATGCATCATCAAGCTTGTGTTTGAGTAATCTATAAAAGAATGCTTACTGTGCGTGTAAGCATTTCTTATTAATCTGAATTGTAAAATACAATGTAATGTTTTCATATGTTTTGTACCAAGGCTAATGCTCTTAATGGTCAAATACATAATTATTTGTCATTACAAAATATTACAGCAGTTTGGTTCAAATTTAGTCATCAGCTAACAGTGATCTAGGTGTTTGTGTTTATTATCAGATGCTGTTTGACTTCTCAAAGAAATGGGCAAGTTACTTTGTTGAATGCCTTCATTCTTGGGTGCCCAGATCGACACATCTCAAAGAGGGCTGCTTTTTACAGACAGGTGCCAGCGTTCTGTGAAAATCAGGCCCCTTTCAAGTCCCTCAAGCTCCCCAGGAATTAAGGTACCTAGGATCATTAATCATTTGTTAAAGATTCAACCTATATCAATAAATATTTAGTTATGAGCATTTTTCTATGGGGCTTATCACCATAGCATTTGAATTTTGTCTTCATCTTTTCATATTCCCTTCTGGGCTGAGACCACCCATAAAAAATTTCATCTGGCATTTAGGTATATTATAAGCAATGAAAAATAATTACTGTAAAGTGGAAGCTGAAATTCATCCTTAACTGTAGAGGTGCTACTTGCCATCTATCTATTGTACTTATCCAGCCCCCATCATTGTATTATCTGAGCCCCGCACAATATAGATATATAAATATTTACCCACACAATACCCTGTGAGCTGGGGCAATGCTCTTATCCCCATTTTTACAGATAGTGAACCAAGATACAGAGAGACAAAGTAACATGCCCAAGGCCAGAGAGGGAGACTGTGGCAAAGAAGTTGCATCTCCCTTCCTGTCCATGCATTTGCACCCACTATAGTACTTCTGATAGAGAATACCATTACAGAATTAGCTAACGCAATAATAATATTGGACGGTGTGGTTACAGAACTATACAATAAAAAGTATATGCAGTCTACAACATAGTTAGCTTAGAGTGAAATAGAAATTAAAAAGTGCAGAGTAGATCAGGGAGATAGCTGACGGTAGTTTGTCTTGCGATTTTGGTGACAACTTTGCTGTACATGAAAAATTTCCTTGGCTAAGCTGTTCACAGCTAACACATCAGCTGAAAGATCTCCAGATCATTCTTATAGCTCAGCCAATTGACAGGGGAGAGATCCGGCTGTAGGTGGATCCGGCTGTAGGTGGAACAGCCACGAACACCGGACAAAGTCAGCAAACATAACTGGGGCTAAAATGTAACTGTATGGATTACTGAAAAATGTTCTCATCAAACATCCCCTTGAGGACTTACAGTACCAGAAAGGAAATCAAAGGGAAAGAGTCTATCAGTCTGAAGGTCTAGAGGGATCAACAGAATACTTACAGCTGCTGCCTTCTTCCCCACACCTGTTAATGACCTACCTAGTTTCCCAGGAAGCTTCTTAGCTACATGCAGCTCAGGTAATAGTATCCTGAAAAGTTCTCATCTGAGACATCTGGATATAGTTGCCTGTGAGTGCTCCAATGTTCTTAAAAGTTTAACTTCCTAATTAAATGTTATGCCTTCTGGTACAAGTCATTTTCCTCCTCTCTTTTTTACACCAAGGTCAGAAGAAAGAACTCTTGCAGAACTCTATGGTTTTATAGAATGGATTTTTTATTGCTCATGAAAACTAGTGAATAGCAGCACTGCCTACAGCCAAGCATCAGTTTCAAAGTCCCCATCTGCTTCTCTCTCCAGTGAAGATGTACCTCTATGATAAGCCTGGTTTTTTTTGTTCTTCATGAGTTATTTCATTCCAACAGCCACCACCCAATGAGATGGCCAATAACTTATTGAGATTTTAAAAATCTCAGTTTCTCCAGGACAAGCAGAAAGCGCAAAAAAAGGAGAGAGGTGATTGTTGTAACAGACTTCTGTAAAGCCTGTAATGTATGTGTGCCCCGAGGCCATTTTATGAGTAATTGTATACCAGCATAGAGAATGCTCAGGCAACAGAGACAGTTATTACCCAAACCAAGGTGTTCCCGAAAGTTTAGCAATCTGGAATGGAAGCTTGTCAGCAGACCTGTTGACAGTTAAGAAACAGAATCTGCTGAATCAAAGAATCTGCCCAGCAACAGCAAGTCACCCCAAGGTGTGTAACTTGCCACAGGGAGGCAAAAGTCCCCTCACAGGCGTGGGACTTGCTGGTTGGACAGTAGCCAAAACGTCACAATTGGTTTAAGAAAGCAATACGCTGGGGTGGAGATATAAGGTTGTCGGAAGAGAGGCAAATTGGACGAGCCACGCATCACAAGGAGTGCACCAGAACTGCACTGCATAGAATGTCTGATCAGCCATCCTGTCTCTCCCCAGCTCGCTGCTCAAAAAAGTAAGATAGGGCATTAGAGCTGATAACCTGGATGTGAATGCGACAGAGGTTCCACATGGATGAAAACCAGTAACCTGGATGTGAATGTGATAGAGGTTCCACCGAGACGAAAATCCGGGAACGTAACATAAAGAGTAAGGAAATTTGGCCATAAACTTTTATTGTTTTTGTTGCAACTGAGTTCATTCATCTATGTGGTAAGTATTAATCAAATGTTTAGTTGTAAGTAAGCCTTTAAGTATATGTTTAGTATATTTGTGTTAGTATGATTAGTTGTTTAAGTTTTAAGTGTTAAATTTTGAGTTTAAAGAGTTGTAAAAGAATAAGGGGAGACAACTTGTGACACAGAGAAAACCCCAATAAATAGTGAATTTAAACTGAACAGAAAACGTGTGTCATTGTATGAATGAATGGTAGATTTATGAGCCGTTGACCAAGTCTTGGACTAGGACAGGTTCTAGCTGCCCTCATCAGTCTACAAGTTGGTCAGGTGAATAGCATGGGGGGCCTGTCTGAACCTAGTGACTCAACGGACAGGCGGAGTGACTTCAGCCACATGGCTACCTCCCCCTTTCCTAACTCATGAGGCTTTGTAGCTCCGTTGCTCAACAGAGCTTCTGTGACTTCAAAGGATTCCCTCTGTATCTGTCTGTCAGCCTTTCCTCCCCCCTCTCGCTAAATAAGCGTTCCGTTATCGGATTCATTCACCCCATCAGTATCACGGACTGAATAGAAATGGTGTGGACCTCTCAATCAGTCAAACGTGAGTAAGTTGTATGACTGTGTGTGTAAGTGTGTTTTGAGAAATTAATCCCTTTAGAAAAATCCAACTGTCTCAAGCAAGGGATAAGAAAAGAAGAACCCACAACAGGCCATAAAACTATCACCAAGCCATAGACGGAAGTAAACCAGATAAGGAGTACTTCCTTCCCCTTTTCCAAACCAGCTCTCTCTCTCTCTTCCTCCTCCCCCATCCCCCCCAAGCAAGGAACCAAGACAGGAGTTTGTTAATCCCTTGTCACCACAGTGACAAGCTGCCCAGTGAAACATATTGGGGTGCAATGAGGCACTGTGCTGATCTTGTGCTGTGCTGACCTCCTAATTGCTCTTTTAAGCACCTTCTCCCTCCCCTGCAACTAGAAGAGCTTATTGTCGCTCTTTTGAGAGTTCACCAAACTTGCCCTATGGCCACATGGCCAATTGTCTTCAACAACTAACAATGTTCCATACTGTTTGGGGAACCAGGAACTGCAGAGTCACCAGAGACTCAGGAGGCCAGGCCTTAAACTCAGCACATGGCAGCAGGAAGTATGTGCTTTTCTGCTGTTCCCCACAGTCCTTGAGGCAACCCCAAGTGGAAGAATCCTGAACTGCCGGACAATTCAACTGGGTCCCTGTAGAGCAGGGGTCCCCAGCCACCGGTCCGCGGACCGGGACCGGGCCGTTGGGGGTTCTTTGCCGGTCCGTGGCACCTCGGCTATGCGGCTCTTCAGCTAGCCGCTAGGCAGTCTGTTTAGCAGTGGTTTACCACTTTAAGAGCGAACCGGCTCTTAAAATGGTAAATTTCTGAGCTGTGGGCCCCACCCTCCAGCTCCACCACCGAAATTGACAAGGATGAGTCAATTTCATGGCGGAGACTGTACCCTGCGATTCCAGCCCTGCCGCCGAAATTGACACGGGCGAGTCAATTTCACGGCGGAGAGTGGTGTGAAGTGCTGCCTGCTGGGGTGCCTGCCCCACCCCCACCCCGCCATGCCGGTCCCTGGAAAAATAGTTTTGCTTTAAGCCGGTCCCTGGTGCAAAAAAGGTTGGGGACCACTGCTGTAGAGCCATGGCAATTTGCTCCAACCCCTGTTCAGCTCACAGACAAGCACCTGTCTGGAGAAGGGGATAGGCTTTGCGTATGAATCAAAGCCACGTGGATGGAGCTGGAGGAAGCTACCTGCTGAGAAAGAGGCTTTCACTCTTAGGTCTCCAGGGCTGCCTGGGCAAATGCCATGTTCTCCCCTCCTCTGCCCCAACTACCCATTCCTGGTGACAGAGAAACCATTACACTTTGGAGGGAGTAAAAGATCTTTCCCCTCTTTGCAAATTTGCTCCCTACTGGCAGCCATTACTCAGTGCAGTCATCTTCCCCCACAGCCTGTTACCATTGTCAAATACAGAAGCAGACACTTTAAATGTCCACCAGTAGCGGGAAGGGCAGAATGGGGAAATGAAACTGCACCTTCTAAAGCAAGCCCAAGAGTCCTCCAACCCTCAACCACCACCACCACCACCACCACCACCACCAGAGACAGAACTACGGGGAAGAGGTGAACAGAAGGGAGAGCGTGAACTGGACAGATGTAGAGAAGGGGAAAGTGGACCATTGAGGATGTGGATGGAAAAGTAGAGTGTGGGATGAAGTAGAGAGAATGACAAAGCTCTGGCTGGGATAATTTAATTGGGGTTGATCCTGTTTGAGCAGGGGATTGGACTAGATGGCCTCCTGAGGTCCCTTCCAACCCTAACCTTCTATGATTAAGATCAATGGCCACAACCCTGCCAACACTTATACAAATGAGAAACTTCATGGACATGAGCAGCCCCACTGCCTTTAATGCAATGACTTGTGTGTAAGGTTACTTGTGTATATTTGTGGGATTGAGAGGAATATCAGAAACATCTTCCCTGACACTGCCTTAGCATTTAGCTTCTGGTCCTGACTAGATGTGGATAATGCAGAGTGGCAAAGGAAAGGATTGATTTTGGGGGGGGGGGGGCCCGGGGGGGAGTTTAGCAGAGCTTCTGGCCCTTCAGAAACATTTTAACAGTTCAGGGCAGTTCTGATTTTATCTGAACTTTTTCACTCAGTGCTAACTTGGAGCCAGTTTGTGGATTTAAAAGGAATACCTAGAGATTTAATGGAAATATGACCAGAATAAAATGGTTATGAGTCAATTCTGTAAAGGACTGGCTCCTTGGTAATACATCCACATTACAAAACAAGGTTTAAGAGAGTGTAGAGGAGCAGGGTCTTAAAGAACTATGAAAGCAGTGTGACCATCTAAAGACTATAATTACATGCCAGGGTGAAATCCTGGCATTACTGATGTCAGCTGAAATCTTCAAAAATGTATTCAGTGGGGACAGGATTTTACTCAAGGAGTTTAAAAGGGATCTGTGTGCATATTTAGCAAAATAATTATTCTAAAGATTCCAAGCTCTGCTGCATAAAAGTGAGCCGCACATCATCACATTTGACTGTCTAATGTTTAAGCAGAATTCTATAGAGGGAGAAAAAAGACTGCAAAGATATGTTTTAAGGTCATAAGGTTTATGAAACTTTCATTGTGGTGTGTTGTACTAAAGGATTAGCACCCATAAGACATTTATAGCTTATTAACTCAAAGCTTCGCATCGAAACAACAAGCCAACCTTCCTATACTGTATTACATGAGATCCTCATTTTGGACACTTGCCTAACTGAATAAAACATGCCCTGTATTGAAAAATGTTTACTTGGATCCTAAGAAGAGAAAAACGATACAGAAACATGTCAATCAATGTAACAAAAAATGGAGTTAGCTTTGAGGATCAGATCCTGTTAAGAGTACGTATCTGCCCTGTTTTCAAAACTCATGTAATTTAGCCTTCAAGAATACAGCATGCATTGATATTGAATTCAATGGCATTTTGCTGTTATGAAACACATTTGTAATATAATTCATGAATTCTCTGCAATCAAATTGATGGAGAGAGAGTTTGGAAGACAAGCTAGAAGTGCCATGAAAACTGCTCATTGAATGTTTATTTAAAACTTCTAAATAGTTAAAGAGAATGACACTAACCATAACAAGCAAAGTGCCAGCACAGTGACACAAAGTTCAACCTCTAAACAGAAACCAGGGTGCTAGGACAAAACAGCCACTATTCAGAACCTATGGGCTGGAATAATAGCAATGTACCACTTACACAGGGAAATACACATGCAGTGGGGCCTCGTCATCTACTGCACACTCACCCCTATGCTGTCCTCCACTGATATGTGTAGGGCAGGCAGAGGCTGTTGGGGTTCCCGCCATATGCTGTATTATGACAAGGCTACAGTGGTGGTGAAGTCATTTTGGGTTTCTTTTCTCCAGTAAGATCCCAAACCTGCTGACATATTGTTGTCAAAACTGGACTTTGCTCCAGAAGTTAGTTTCTTTATAAATATTTTAAAGAAAGTATTTATTTACTTCTTTAAAATTTCTCTTTGAAGAAGCCTTCAAGAACAAGAGAGATCGGAAGAATTTCTGTAGGGTGTGTTGGTGAATGAGAAATGGAGTACATTATCTATTCTATGTGGTCCTATTCTTCTATGTTAAGACTGGCTATTGTCGTAAGAGTGTTATTCAGAAACTTGATACAGATGACTAAAGTGAAATGATTTTACTGATGCACGGTTAAATTTCAGAGATACATGACTAAGCTGCCCTACAAGAATACAAAACTTTTTAGTCAACAGCAGTACACAGCAACCACCACTTTTGCCCTAAATTTAAGTTCATTAACAAATGCCTTAATTAGCCTAATAACCAAAGGAATCTCTGAAGCTAAGCATTACATTTGTTTTGCTTTAAAGCTTACACACTAAATAATGATGTAACAGTCTTTTAAATGTAAAACATCAGGAAGTTC
>ML675617.1:32630262-33034632 GCA_007922155.1 Mesoclemmys tuberculata
AAGTTCCAAACATACATCTCTGAACACTATGAGTAAACTCATCAGCTGGATCTCACTGGTATGCTTTTCATCAGGGAAATGGTATAAAATATTGCTATTTAAATGGTCATAACTTTGAATGTTACCAATCAACAAACTGGGGATTCAGCAAGGTATTTATCCTGAATTTAAGGTCAGTCATGGGCATAAGGGTCTTGTTTAATCTGAGCCCAAGATTATTGGATTTGAAAAGTGAAAGCAGAAAGTTGAGAACTGTTCCCGTCTCACACACTTGTAGAGAACGCTTACTGGGGTTGTATTTTCGAAAATACTTCCCATCAGGGCCAGATTTTCAAAACAGCTCAGCTCTCATTTAGGCATCTGGAAAAACAGAAAGCTCCGGATGCTGAGTGTTTTTGAAAGTGCACTCTTATTGTTTCTTGAGATGATCCTTTTAGATTTCATAAAGTATTCACCTCACTGTATTGTATCTTACATAGGTGATTAATGGAGGAAGTTATCACATCTTCTCTGGACTCTCCTGTTTCATTCTATCACACTACATCACAGTTGGGAAGCAGTCAAACTGTAAAGGTTAATACAAAAAACAAAAACACACCACACCAAGAAAAAATTCTGCATTAAATTCCCAACTCATCAGAAATCAGGAACTTTTTTTTCCCCACTCCTGGGGATTTCTACAGACCCAGGCCTTGCCTCACAGCTCCAGCAATATCAACTGCACATTTTAATAGCAGAATTAGAAAGTACATTAGCATTTGCAGCAGGCAAGTTTTGAAAGTCCTGCAGAAGCTCAGTGGACACATTTTCGCAAGCTCAGTGTGGCTAGCAGCAAGATCACATATTTCCCTATGTGCAGCTCAATCTTAGATCATTTGCCTGCAGGTTTATTTTGCAAAAACATAAGAACTGATTTCCCAGCTTGTCTAAGTAATGATAATACATTCAGTATTAACAGTAAAAGTACTTCTCTTTTCCTAAATCTCCATAATTAAAATTTTGACATTACTTTAGGGAAGAATAGCTTCTCATCCCCTAGCTAGTGCTTGCACACAAATGGCTGGGCAGCATCCACTTTCTAAATGAAAGATGATGGACAGAGATGGTGAAGAATGATGGCTAGCCACAGAGGGAGCTTCTTCTGGTTTAAGTAAATGAGATAAGCTCACAATCATTTTGGGGTAGACTGTCAAGAGCTTAAGGGCCTGTGAGGAACAAATCCCAATGGCTTTCACTGGGATTTACATTTCTGAAAGTCTTAGGCAACGTTTTTCACAAGCACTATAGTGACTTTAGAGCCTAAATTCCACTGACTCTCAATGAGCCTTACAGATTTTCTACACTCTCTATTAGTCCACACTAAAGGAGTGGAAATGCTAATGTACACAGGGTGTTGCACACTGACTGGACCCCTGGTACCCTCCTGGTCTTCATTAAAAGTTCCCTAGAGTACATTTATGCAGTCCCATTTCAAATAGTACTATGTTAACATGCACGGGGGCTAGTCAGTGAGCACTAGAATTTACACATCTCTTGTTTGGACTAATGCGCAATGTAGAAATACCCTTAGACTCCTAAGGCCCAGGCACCTAAATATTTTTTGAGGATCTAACTGCCATTGATATCAATGGGACTTAGGCGCCTAAATTCCTTTGAAGATCTGGGCCTAAGTCACTTTTGAAAGTGTGTACTTAGGCTCCTAAGTCACAGCGGTTGTTTATCAAAATGTCCCCCCACCTCCCCAAATACTGATAATTTTACCTTAGATCACTTAGTGGTGGGGAAAGAGGGGGAATATTTTTCCATGTTTCTAGAAACAATTCCCTTTGGATGATTTATTTTCATAACAACAATGAAACAACATGACAACAGAAATTAAATAAGGATTGCCATAATAATGAAAGCAGCTTGTTATGATTTTGTGTCAAATATCTAATGTTATTACTTTCTGTCACATTATTTGCTTACACATTCTTGGCTTTTCTCACTCAGAAGCAAGACATCTCATGAAGAGAGACCAGCGACAGAAAGAATCCCACTGAAACATCCTCCTTCATTACCAGGAATGAAAGGATGTACACGTTCACTTGTTAAAGCTGTTTTCAACTTTAAGATTACATTAAGAGAGATAGATAGGTATCAAGATTTCAGATTACAATATCCTTGCTGAAAGTTTCTGTAAGTCCTCAGTAGCGTGTGCAACACAACATAGGCTTTAGGGTTGGGGTTCCCAGGACTGTGGAAATTAGTATGTATAGTTGGGTGTGGTTTTTTTTTCCCCAGTGAATAGTAAATTCACCCAAAAGATGCATTTTTGGTCACCAAAACTATTTGTCAATTCAAGTCAAATTTGGCAAATCCTTTCAGCTGAAAAAAACAATTGAAAAAAATTCAAAAAAGTCAAACTGGTTCAATTTAGGCCATTTCAAATTGAATATTACATTACAACCATTTGAAATGTTTTTACTATTTTGAAACAACATTTTAACTTTTTGTTTCCAAATGGTGTTTTTTGTCCAAAAATTAGCTTTAAAAAATGAAAAGGGTGCAAGACCCAAAATGACCCCAAACTAAACAAGAACAGAAAATAATGTTTTAAGGCAAATGTAACAAAAAAGTTGCATACTTGGTTGAACAAGTGTTTTCACTTCAGTGTGAAAAGCCCAAAATATTGAATTTTGGTTCAAACTAAACTGAACTTTTTGGGGGGTGGAGGAAGTGCAGAGAAGGCATCTTCCATTCAGTCTCAAAATAGAAAAAATAATTATTCAATCAGCTCTATTATCACCCACCCACCACTGAATTTCCATAGGTTAACTACCTTAGGTTCTTTGAAAATCCTGGCTTAAGACTGTTCACATTAACAAGTTAATAGTTCAGCATCTAACAAATTCTCCAAAACCCAGTTCAGTGGTGGTTGTTGCACAGATTCAAAATTGATCCCTGAAGAATAAATGCTCTGTGTTCTATAATGGCAGTAGAATGTGCTACAACTGAAAATATTTTGCCTGTTTCTCAATTCTGAATGGGAATTTTGCATCTTTTTGGATGCATCTTTGCTCTTTCCAATCCTCAACTTGTAAAAATTGTTTGTCCCTCACTAGTAATAACCCAGATTTAGTACATATTGAAGCATACCTAGTCAATAAGATATCCTTTTATTTCTCACTGCAAGTAAACACCTCAAATGAAAAGCAAAGGTCTGCATGGCATTTGATAATTCAGTGTTGTTCTCTATAACAGTTCAGAGGTCTCCAGAAAGCAGAGCTGGTCAGAAAATGAAAACATATTTTTGTGAAAACATTCAAAATTATTTTCCTTTTGATGATTTCAAAATGGACCTTTTTCCAGATTGGCAGAATTCATAGTTTTATTGGAATTATTAACAATTTTATCAAAATGTTATTCAGATTTTCCACTGATACAAACATTTTAAAAAAACATGAAAAAGATGTACAACAGTTTCTATGTAAAACTAATTTTGATTGAAAAATTTTGATTTTGTACAAAAGTTATTTTATGACCAACTCCTTTTTAGTAAAAAATATTTCTACTAGAAACACAGGCTACACAATTATCTGTGTTTCTTATTACTTATTTCAATGTTGAAAAATTATTTTTTAGAATAAAATACGAGACAGTTGAAAATTACTGCTTTTAAAGTACAGCATGTAGTAGTACAACTATAGTCACAAACCAAAAGGACTTCACCCACAGCCCAAAAATCTAATTTGCTCTGAACATTCACTTTGACTGTAGCTACCGTATGTTTTTTAGTGTATCTAATGCCATATCCACACTAAAGCGGCATCATAGCTTCTGCATGGTAGCTGTGCCACTGTAACGCTATAGTGTAGACACTTCCTACATCAACAAAAGGGGTTTTTCCATCGATTCTCAGAGTTGATAACTAGGTTGCTAGAAAAATTCTTCCATCAACCTCGCTGCACCTAGATTAGTTTGACTGTGTTGCAGAGGATGTAAAATTTTTCACATCCCTCAGTGACACAATTGGGCTGTTCTAATATTTAGGTGTAGACCAGATCTTAGTAATGTAATGTACAATTATCTAAGTAATGCAATAGACAACAGGATAATTAATTTTGGCGGGTTTAGGATGGAGACAGAAATGGAACACATTTTCCCCTGTTAAAATGAAGAGGGAGAAAAATATTTTACAAGAGAAAATCTACCAGTCAAGCCCTGTTGCCTAAGATCAAATGTCATTGCTTTACTAACATTTTCTACTTTCCACTCACGTTTTATTTTTAGATGAGGAGCTGCTATTCTTTGTAATTTTACTGACCTTATATCAAGGGTAGACTTTTTTAATCCCTTTTCAGCTTTAACCCATTTCCTAAATGGAAACATATAGTAAACCTCAAACAGCTGTTCAAGGTTGGTCAAGATTTGTACGCTTTGTTTTGTATCTTGCAGTACAACTTTGTTCAGTGGCCTTTAGGACTGTATCACATCACATCCTTCTTATTCATGTTTTAGCCACTCTCTCTTACTGATAGAAACTAAGTGCCTGCTGTACCTTCCCCAAATTAAGAGCTCACAAATATCAGCCTCTGCAAAGAATTGATCAATTACATCATTTCCATTCATTCACTGATAGATTATTTTTGTTTAAACAAGCATAGAATCACAGAAGATTAGGGTTGGAAGGGACCTCAGAAGGTCATCTTTCTAGTCCAGTCCCCTGCTCAAAGCAGGACCGACCCCAACTAAACAATACACAGAACTATCTGTTGGAAACATTTTCTTGGAAAGAAGAGTGTATTGGATAAACTATTGCTCTAACTTCACCTGTTTTGCATAAACCACAGCTGGTTTGCAAAAAGCAATGTTTATCTGCCCTTACGACAGGTAACACATGAACTGCTGGACTGATAAGTATGGGAGACACAACAGCTTGATGGGTAACACATTACATTCTCACACGCAGCAATTAAGCATGAGAAAAATAGAATGCCTTACTTCTAACTCTAGAGCTAGGCACACTGCAGAAATCATTCCACTAAACCTCCAGGAGACAGAGTAGACTCCAGTGACTTTCTACCCCCCCATCCGACCACTTTTAGATCCAAACTGTATCTATTAAAAAGGGATTTGCTGCAGTGAAGCTACTTATACTTTGGGAATGTGGAAGCTGGGCAAAATTCTGACCTCGAACGTTCCCGAACCACTGGGGATAGATTGCGTTCAACTGAGGCAAGAATTTGGCCCATTGAAAGGCATGCTGGGCAGACAGATGAAATATGGATCTCTCTCCCCACATTGGCCTTGTGTTCCTATCCAAAGTCAAAGTAATGGGCATGGAGAATGAAATCTTCCTCATGGCCAGATAAGCGAATAGGAAGATGGGCATGCACAGCAAAATTACTCTCCCCAGACAGAAAAATCTGACTGTCCCACATTAATTTAGTCAGTGCAGATTATAGAACAATCTTACAGCAAAGTTAACTGAATGCTCTGCCAAAGCCCCTAGGGCTGGACTCAACAGCAAGAAAATTATATTGACTGATCTCTTCACATTTGGATTAAAATGCAGTCATTTTGACAAGCTCACGCAGTAGAAGATCTCATTTCATGAAAGTCTTAGGAGACAGCAGGAACAGAAATATAACAGAGCAGTCTCAGTCGACAAAATGATTGCAAAATTACTTCACAGCAGACTTTCACTACTGCAAATCCAGTTATTTTGAGTAATTTTGGTCTTTTAAAAGAGAGACGAACTACTCAAGATTGAACAAACATAACAAGGTTGATAAGTAATCAGGACAATTTTCCCTACTTGTAAAATAACATTCACACACAATGGCTTTGATACCCATCAATTTGAGAGGCACTCTTGAAGCTCGGCCCACGCACCAGTTGAGAGCAAAGGCACTATTTGCTGTCAAACCAAATTTATCTTCCGGCCTCAACACACTAACTTCTTCAGATTTAAAATACTAAATCCAGTGCAGCGGCTCGGGAGTTCAAGGGACAGAAAAAGCAAAAGGGGAAAACACAACTACTTCTGTCGGGAGCCCGTAATACTGAGAACACCTATGTGCAGCCTCAGGAAAACAGTCCCATTCTTAGCTGCCAACATGCATCCACTGATTGTAGAAGGCTCAATGGTGCAGGGGCCATCTTTTTGTTCTGTGTTTGTACAGCGCCTATCATACTGGAGGTCTGGTCCATGATTGGGGCTGCAATACAATTAATAAATAATCACAGAAGGAATCCAGCACAAGTGAGAAACATTTAAAAACACCAACAAACCTGACTGAGCAAAAGTGATTAAACAAGGCATAAAGGATGCAGGAGCTGGCAGCAGCATCAACTGCAGTACCATGTCATGTATGTCCAAAAACCATGCTGCACTAATCCGGGCTCTATCTCTCCAACAGGTGTTGCTGATCTCAGAGTCCCCAGAGATTCTTGTTAAAATTCACAGGGTTCCATCAGCTATAGGTTTCCCCTACCTGGAAATAGTTGGTTTATATCCAGTTTATGGTTTCCACACAGTACAAATAAGACGTCTAATTTCCTGAAATGCTCAGTCCTGCTCCGGTAATATTTAATTGCCTGGTTGACATCAAAGGCGTGCAGCTGGACCTCTTTGGGATGACATAATCGAAGACAAAATGAGAGTGAGGCTTTGATTCTAACAAAAGGAAGAATTGATTTTCAGAGCTGGCTCTGCTGCTGCTCATAAAAACACCCTGACAATGATTCAAGGAAGGGGCTTCTGGATGGTTCACCTTCCCCATGCATTTATACCCCTAGAAGATGAAACTGCTACTAGAAAAGCCACTTTTATACACAGAAGTTAGGCAATGTACAGATTTCTACCAAGCAGACAAATGGGGGTTTAGAAAGAGCTGCTAGGATGAACCATCTTGCAAAACACTATTCCTCAAAGCCAGCTTGGTGCAGTTAGAAAAAAAACTGGTGCAGGGCGTGATGTCTAGCTATTGTTACTAGGATCACAATTACAGTAACTCTCAGAAGCTCCACTCATAATAGCATCCCATTGTGTCAGAAAGCAGTATACCAACATAGCCTCCAATCCTGCAAAAAAAACTTACAGCGAATAAAACTGAACAGCACTATTGCCTTCAATGGGATTATTCCCAGGGAGCAAAGCCAAGCACATACAAAAGTTTTTGCAGAATTGGAGTTTCTGTAAGAAAAGCCCCCCGTCCCTATGAGCTTGCAATCTGATTTTATGACAAGATGAAACTGGTGGATTTAACACACAAAAAGGGGAGCGATCACCAGAGAGGCCGTGGATTTACACAAGTTGTGTATGACCCTCAGAAGAATGGTTCTCAGTAATGGGACTTGGCAAGAGAAAGTTACTCACTTCGTGCAGTAACTCAGGTTCTTCAAGATGTGTGTCCCTGTGGGTGCTCCACTTCAGGTGTCGGTACGGCCCAGCGCCATCGATCAGAGATTTGTGCAGCAATGCCTGTATGGGCTGCACATGTGCGAGTGGTATCTCGTGACGCTGTTGGCACCCTAACTCTGCTCGTGCAGCTGCACTCAGTTCCTTCTCTACTGTGAAGAGTAAAAATACTCCAAAAGTAGAGGGGGGTAGTGGAGCACCCACAGGGACACACATCTCAAAGAACCTCGGTTACTGAACGAGGTGCGTAAATTTCTCTTCTTCAGCACATCAGCTAGTCTCCCTGTGCCTCAGTTCCCAGCCTGTATAAAAGGGATAATCAAAGGATGTTGTGGGGATAAATAAATTAAACAGATTGTGAGGGGCTCTTATGCTATGGTAATGGCAGCCATGCAGGAATCTATTTACTTTTTTTGAAAAATAATCCCACTTTTCCTCTTTTTATTCATTCATTCCACCATCGCCATCTACTTTTGTCTAATTCCAGTGATTTTTAAATCTTTGCCTATTTCTGTGGTGTGTGGTGGAGTGGCTGCTGGTGGATTTTTTTTCCCTTTCCTTTTTTTTTTTTTTTTTAATAACCCCCTGATTTCGCTTACCTCCAAATTTTATTTATTTTATATATATATATATACACACACACACACACACACACACAAAAGCCTTTCCTATTAAACTTTTCCTTTTCATATCTTCAAGAAAATAAAATCTTAACAATCCTAATACACTCAGTCCTGTTTTTCACTTTTTCTGCAGCCTTTGCTCTCTTCATGGTCTAGTCACAGCCATTTTCTTCACCAGAAGTCAAGTCCTTTTTAAACAAATCATCCACAGTTAGACACTGGGAATGAACCACAAGTATCTGCCACCTTCTTTTGCCTCCCAGAAAGACCTGGGACCTTTCCGAGGGACGGGGAAGGATGCAGTAGTTAATGGCAGGAGTGACTTAGACCACACTTTCCTCTTCAAGGGCACAGTGTGTGTATGGGGGGGTGTAGATGGTCCTTCCTAGCTCTGGCCTCCTGTCCCCTTGCTGCCTCTCAGTGCAGAGGTTTACAGACAGTTCCTTGGCCAAGGATATTACTGCTCACCCATTTGTCTGAAAAATGGTGGGAGAGCAGGTAACTGTGCCTTGTTGCCTCAGTTTCTTTCCCCTAGAGAGGTCAGGAGGAGCCTCTTGGACTACCCTTGCTGCTGCCACCCAATGCAGGATTGCCAAGCCCAAATCTTCAGAAGTCATAAGTCCGGCCCCCCAAAGTCATGAGACTGGTTTAAAATTCACAGATGTTTAAAAAAAAAAGTAGCAATATATTTGGAGTCTTCCTATTGGCCGGCTGGTTGTTGAGCTGTTAAAGGTTTTCAGGTTTTCAGGCTTTTCTCCACAACCAACAGGGCTAGAAATGTAGAGGTTTTTAAAGTGAAAGCTGAGATTCTCACATGAGTCCAGAAGCTTGGGCTTTAAAAAAAAAAATCCAATATTGTGACACTCGCAATAAAATCATGAGTGTTGGCAACACAGCCACTGGTCTCTTCCTGCTGAAACTTTAACACATTTCTTGTGTTAACCATGTCAATGAAATCCCAGATTCTTGAACTGGAAGTCATCCACCTGCTATTTTAATTGGTGAGAGAGAAATCTATTGCCACAAGCAGCCTGCTAGCCCATACAAGTCTAGGAATCCATGTTTGTGGGAAATTCCTTCCTAAGAATCTATGCATACAATATTGTCCTGATGTGAAATGTAACCTGAATCGATTAGGAAACAAATAATTAGTCAAAACACATCTTGTAAAATTATCAAAGGGCATCTAATATCTGAAGTGTACAAGATGTTACAATAAAGGAAATATTTGCATGATCTGTCAGGGGCGATACAAATAACTGAATATTTTTCTTATTAACACTGAAATAATCTTTAAACCTATTAATATCAGTTTAGCCTCAGACCAAGAGAGGAGAAAGGTGATCTGTAGCATGTATGCTGATTGTAAGAAAGAGGAATCTAGCCATGCTTCTGGATAGAGTGTTTCAAATGGTCACTACTTGATGAAATTATCAAATGATTGGATAGGACTGGAGATCCAAAAAACAACCACCTGTTTTACTTAAACTTTTATAAGATTTAAACAATAAAACAAACACACACATACACAAAATCACTGTAATTAAGTTAAGATCAGGAAGAACTTGGCCAAAAAAACTTGGCCAAAAAACAGTAAATATTCTAACTAAAGAATATCACCTGCCCAGAACAGATACTATGCCACCATGCTAAAAGGTAATTTACACAATATTGAAAAACCGACCGAATGTAAAACCATGCAATATACCTAAACTTCTCTAAAATCTGGATTATTGTTACCAATTGCTATTTTTGCACAACCAGAAAAACAGTTAATGAAGCAAATAAGATGGAAGAACATTGTACTGGGAAGGTTCATCTGCACCTAGATTTTGGTTTTAAAAAATCCAACACACACTCTCCCTCTTCCTCTCCCTCATATGGAGCACCACTCAAGCTTATAAGCAGGAAGCTATAGGACCAAAATACTAGCCACAGAAATAGGGCAAAGGTAATCATCAGCATAAACTACTGGAGACTAAAATACAGAACTGCTGTATTGAGTATGTGCACTAGAGTATCAATAAAGATCCAATTTTCTGACTGACCAAGTAAATTAGACTGAAAAAGTTATTCTCTGTATAGCCAAATAACAGAAGTAGCTTCAAACACAGCTTATTTCTCAAGTATATGTACACACCGAGTGCGCAGGATATCAGATCGGTTCTGTAAGTGCCACATCTTGATCAATGACGAACACCAGTGGGACAGATGGCAGGATGGCTCAGATGGCAGCAACTGTTGCCTTTGGCCCCCATGTTGACTGCAGTGCCTCCAGCTGAGACACGAGCTCGCTGTCAATGCTGATGCTGCAGCACACTGCTAGAGAATGGTTAGCCATTAAAGCATCCATTCTTCAGTTATGCCAAGGTGACTTCTCTCTTGAAGTTAAAGCTTCCATGAATATTTTAGGAAAGTTTGCTAGAGAATGCTGTCAATATTCTACCTGTCAATAAAACATCCTGATGCCTAAAGCAGCATATAAGTTATACCCAACTGCAAGCCCACACCTGGGTGTTCATAAGACTACAGAAGGAAAAAATCTTAATTAGATCTGATGCAAGAAAGAAAGTATAGCTTCATTACCGAGGCTTTTATTTCATCCAGACACAGAGATTATTGTTTTATATGAAATGAGATGGGGTGGAGGAAGGCCCTAGAAGTGAATGCAACCACATAATGCAAAAGTAACCAAAGAAACACATGCTTGACTTCCAAAATGTGACGTCTTAAGGCAAATTCTTTACAGGAATTGACAGTGCAACTGCCTTTGCACCCCAGCAGCAGGCCACATGCTCCTGAGCTCCCGTGTGCAAAGTGGTTTGCACCTTGGGCTAAAACAACTTAAGATTCTATTCCCAAATAGGCTGAAATGTGGGTATATTGGGTGGGGGACAGCAGGCTTCCCAAGCAGTTACTCCACATACTATGTGGGCCCAAAGAGCCGGTGCATCAACCCTGTCACACTGACGACACATTCCAGACTTAGAGCTGAGGTAACAGTCACAACACAACAGAAGCATGGATCAGGGCTGATTACAAAGCACTATTCCAGTGCAACAAAGGGATACAAGAACATAGAAGGCCGCAGCTTACTGCATGCATGCTCTGCACTACGTAGATGTGCATTTTTGTTTGCAACATTGTTTTGACAAGTTACCCATGATTGCCTAAGCTATCCAAGTGCATCTCACCTGAGAAGCTGGGGTTTTGGATTTCTGCAAATTGCATGAATATGATAGTGTGATATACAATATCTAGTATATAGGTTATGTAAGTAGTGTATATATAATCTTCATTCCTTCATACACCCATCCCGTCTATCCATGCTATTTATAGCTGTGGACTTCACAGCACTATATTTGTAAAAGCGTGGTCTATGTCCCACTGTGCAAATTTGTTTGCACTGCATATTTGTAATTAGCTTTGTGGGAGTTTTCTTTTGTCACTGCACTGGAAAAAAATACTATAAAATGAAGCTAAAACACATTTCTGCAATTGGCCTGCATATTTTGTGGCCTATTAAAAGGTTGGTTACAAATTAGTTGGGAAGTTCAATAGGGAAAATAGGAATAAGTTATTTATTAGTGTTCTGATAGAATACCACCCATCTTTTGAAGCCCTGCTCTGCCTAACGATCTTGCTTTTGGAAAAAGATAACAATAACTGTATAACTGCAGAGAGTGACACTTTGACTCCATTGAAGTCCATGGCAAAACTCCCAATGACTTCAACAAGATCAGAATTTCACCCAAAATCGGTCCAGCAAAATATAAGATTCCTTTAAATTGTAAACATGGTAATGTTAGTTATGCAGATCCTGGATATAGTCACCTGTATTCTGCATACCCATTTATATAAGAACTCACCTTTATGAGTTTACAGAAAAATTACCTAGCAAAAGGACCTTCATGTGCTGTGCTATTAATTACACTGAAAAGAATGAAAACCACAATCCTTATTCTTACTTACTGGAGTCAGCTGGGTTGACGCATCGATGTTTATTTAAATTGAGCACTATCTCTTGATTAAAAAATATAATATGAAGACAGATCTGAAATGTCAGCCATCATCTCACACCTAATCCACGGATTTAGAGAACAGAATATTAAAAAAAGAACTATGAAAATTTACTTATCTACACAATGTCGGCATGGCAGGAAGTGTAAATTCTAATCTAAAATTACCGCATTCATCATTTTCTCCACAAATTTTTATCTCAAGTTGTTGTTGTTATTTATCTATCCAATATCATAAATCCAAATTTATCCATGCAACCAAAATGGAGCTCATTGTCTTGCAAATAGAACATAATCTTACTCCTACTGAAGTCAATGATAATATTTTCATTCAGTTCTGGCCCTCCTCCTACTTTCAGTGAGTCTATCTATGGCTGCCTTAGGCCATGTCTGCGCTCCCAAAAAAGCTGTGTTTTGCAGCTGGATAGCTAACACGCACTAGCTCTAGCTCACTGTAAAATCTTAGTACAGACATGGCTTTGTAGTTCTTGCTGCAATGTACCTAACAGAGGTGACCCACAGGCAGGTGGGATAGAGCTAAGCTCACTAAGCTACTTCGCAATAAAAACTGCAGGTCCCTTGCCCTCCACTAGGATTTTAACAGCAAGACAGAGCTAACATATTAGTCATCCCAAGTATAAACCCCCTATTGTGGCAGTGAAGACAATTTCAGAGTCTGCCCGTTCAGGGAAACAGGAATCACACACAGTCATTGATTTCTGCCCTACAGTCCTTCCAATGGCTGGACCCTCTCAGTTCCAAGACTCCATTCTTCTCCAAGTAGGGTTCTGATACTGACCAAGGGAAGTTAATGAGAATTCCACCACTGATTTCAATGGCAGCAACTCAGACCATCTAAGTTGCAGAAGATCTACAGACCTCAACACAAGGCTTTTCTATTTAGGTTGGAATTCTATATCCCTTTTTACTGTCCTTTTGTGTAGAGCTCTCCATTTGGATTCCCAGCACCTCCTCCTTGCCATGGTTCTGTTGATCTGTTGTGTCTGTGTTGGCCTCACAACTTTGTTTTAAATAACTGGTACTGCATTTCAGATATTCCATTAGGGAATGGGCACATTAAGAAATAATAAACACATAAAATAAATTAATCTCATTTAACTTTGTAAAAAACTGTGATGAAGGCCAAATGTCTTAGACTGAAACTAGTTTCTCATGTCTTCTTATTCACTGTCACTAGCCTCCATTTACTGGAAATTTATCCTCCATTTACTTCTCTCTGAGATGAGCTGTATTTCCTTGTTCAAAAGCCCACAGTAGCCAACACATTTAACAATTTTTCACCATTTGAGTCGCATATAGTTAAAAATATAGTTTTAATTTAAACTCCCATTTTACCCAATAGACAAAATAAAGTTTAAAAAAAAAAAGTATTTAGAAAAGTGATGCAACCACTTAAATAATTAACCTTCTTTTGCAGTTCACTGCAACTGACCATAGGAAGAAAGCAAAAATCAAGATAAAAGAGAAACTAAAAAACTTGTTGTCCTGTCCAAATTCACATTACGGCCTGTCCCTGAATTCCTTGTAGCCAATGGCTTTTTAGAGAATTCAATATTGCCACACCTGATTTGTTAAAAAATCATGAGTCATGCCTGCCCTATAACAAATTGGTTTGAAGTTATGAGATTTAAAAAAATATATACATGTTGGAGATCTTTTTATTGGTATCATAGTCCGTATGGTTTACCTTTTCAAACTTTCCTCTACAGCTATGAGGGCTAGAAACTTATCTTTTAAATTAATGCTGAGAGTCTCTTATAACACACGTGAATCCAGGAGCTGGGGCTTTAAGAAAAATACTAAATATTGCAAGACTTACAATAGAAATTCAGAGAGTTGGTAATACTAGAAATTTTACCTGGATGAGGAGTGCAGGCTGAAGCCTTTACTTTGTAACCTGAACCATCCACACACACTATCTCAGAGTGACACAGAGTTAAAAAATGTAGCTACACAGTCAAAGTTTGTAAGCCTTTCGGAGAGCTTTTCTTTTACCATTTATCTGGAGGAAGCCCTGATCCTGGTTGGAAGCTCTGGGAACAACTAATAAAAATGAACACTAGTACTGTAAGTGAAATGTGCTTGTAGCATATCAATGCATGGAAGGTTTGTTAAGTCAATAATTAGAATGAGCACCATTCACAATACTATCTTTAACGGTTAGCTTTACCTTTGATAAAGCCAAGCTCTGTTGGCTGTTGGAAAGGAGTGACAAGGTGGATCTTTAATTTTGATTGTTCTTGTAACGTGCATCAGAGGCACCAAGTGCTTAAGATAGGTGTGTCTCTATTTTTATATAAATCCTAAATAAATAATAAAACACGTCCCCAATTTATAGCAATTTACAGCTTGCACAGAAACTTAGTGCACATGAGGCTGATTCCCAGCTACTCAATGTTTCGTGTAGTCAAAACACCTGTGAGAAGCTGGTATAAAATGCTACCACAGTGGAATGTCAATGCTTATCATCCTGTGAGCCACCATGCAAGAGGCAGGACAAAAGAATTGGTCCCAAAGCTTCAGCCTGGAGGCAACAGTTTTAAAAACGTGCGCGTAGAACTTGTTTGTCACTTGCAACAAAACAATAATATGTTTTTGGGGACTGATTCAAAGTTTATGAAAGTCAAGGACTTTCTGACTTTAATGGGTTTACTCATCCAGGCTTTCTAAGCCTACTTTGCTATTTTGGAAAAAAGAATAAGTATTTTAGTTTTGAAAAATAATAGTTTAACTGGATGGGTGCACTAAATCTAGCTGAGTACTTTCACCTGCAAATCTGAGGTGTCTGTGCAGATGTGTGATGCTCTATACAGGCTCTGGTCAGTGATTCAAAAGGATAAAGTTTCCAATGACAGATTTTTACAATTTACCTTTCAAGCCATTACTATGCAATGCTGCATTCAGTGACACTAGATTTAGCTCGCTAAATCTACATTTATGAACTTGTGAGTGGGGTTGAAAGGTGTCCTCCTCTAGAAAAAGAAGCGAGATGGTGTGAGCAGAGTGAAACTGACCAAAAACCAGGAGAGCAAGTTGAAAAGCAGCATAAGTTTACATGTGTTAGAAGGAGTAGGGCCCATGGAGACAAGCATGGGAGAAACACCCTCCACCCTAGCCCTTGGCTATATAAAAAGCAGCCGTGTAGATGACATTGATAGAGACCCACCATCACAACCCAACACACAGACAGACATCATGGTATGGAACCTGTAGAAGCCAGGACAAAAGCCCTCCAATACTTCCTTGGGCCAAATGTTTCCTTGGGCAGTAGCTGACATTTCCTGACACTTGGTGAGCTGTCAGCAGCTAGAGGGCAGTTGTTAGAATGAACTGGTTGTCAGCTAATACTTCAAACACAAGAGAAGCCCAGCTCACTTTGTAAGCAGTGCCCGCTGCCCAAGGCTGGCCATGGCTGTGCTCCTTGTGTCCATGTCAAGGACAGCACAGAGACAGCAGCGCTAGCCTCGCAGAAATGGGGACGAGAGGGGGCCAGGACCAGGCAGCCTGTGTGCATATACCAGCAGGACCCAATCAGTGGCTTGCAGGGAGAGAAGTGGAGGACGGCCATCATTCAAGCTCCGCTGGGCTGTACTTCCCACAGCATCTTCATGGGCTCCTCCAGAAAAAACCCAGCCTCAGCTTCTAATGGTGACGCGGAAGAGTCAGCAGCCTAGAACAATCTTAGCCCCAGGTTCTAGTCCTGTAGTGTCACAGAGAGGGGTGGAGAGGAGGTAAGGCTATGGCTTCTCCCTCCACCAGCCTGCAGAGCTCATTGGCCACAGAGAAACGTACAGGCCTACTGACACCCTTAAAGCGTAGAACATCAGACACGCACTATCACATCCTTCATTCTGGAGAGTTTCAAGAGGAAACAAATTACTGTCACTGAGACAGCTCCTGAAGTCACTCCTAAAGAACTCGAATGAGCATTTAATTAGAACATACTCTGTATGGGCCCGACCCACCACTGCCTTGGTGCAAGCATAGTCTGCTACCCAAAGCAGAATGTAGAGCTGCAGTCACATAGCATGGATGCAACAGGCAGCACAGGCTTTTGCACTTGAGCTTCAGGACTGCAACACTCCCATTCTGCGATGGCTAAAAGACCCACATTTCCTTAGCACAGGCACAAGGCAGAGGATCCCACCATCTCTTACTTAAAGGAAAAAAAATTTAAAAACTAAAAGCAAACTGGTGGGCTTTTCTGGGCTGCAGCAATTGCAGTTTAGATCCTCTAAAATCCAGTCGACTAGAAGTACTGGCTGTAGCCCAAGAAGTTCTTTAAAAAAAAAATTACCAGCTTAACTCAACGAAATCAAAGTCTACAACTACCAACAATTATCTTCAGAGTAGTACTTGTCACTAGACTGAATAAATTCAGAGTTAGCAACCAGCTACCATTGCTTATGCAGCAGTAATCTTCAACACTTGCCATCTTTTGTCTGAATCCACAGAGTTATGCACTCACAGGCAGATTTCCCCACCCCTCACCATTTTCCCCTCCAAAACATCATAAAGCCTTTTATGTACTGTTTACAGGAGAGGGAGGGGGAGGAGGGGTATTTTAAGATGAAACCAAGCAATTAACCTGGGCCAAATCTGCTCTAATTGGTTATAAATAAAGAAACACCAGCCTGTTTGGAAGTACAATAGCTTTGCTGTCCATTTATAATTTAGCATGTGCCACTTCACTCTTAGGAACACCTTGGGATTCAGCTACTTCCCTTTCACTGGCACCCCATACCCTGACCTTTTTCATTTTAGAAACTGAATGGCCATTGTTAGAACGTCCGCAGCTGGAACTGACACAGTAACACAGAGTAATACTCTCACCACATTTAACAACGACTTTTATTAGATGCTAGTGGCAAGCCAGACTCTTTCTGATGCCCTTATCGCAGAAATACATTTGCCGTAGCCCAGTCAGTGAGTACAAAAGCATTTACTCCTCACATTAAAATACGCTCCAGCTCTGTGTGAAAAGGGGTCAGGTATTCATTATTCATTACCATTGCAGGCATTTATAAGGCATTCATCACCATTGCACAAGCATGCATTTTACATGGTTTAAAGTTGGGCCTGCTCATTCTCTCCAATAAAAGGGAGCAGGTATGCTGCAAATTCCATTTCTCTTAGGTCCCTAAGCACATGCGTAAGTTTTTCATTACTACAAACTAAGGTCTTGACCCCACAAACTGTGGGACTTTTCCATATCAATCCCTAGGGCAGAAAAACTCGTAAGTGACTCAGAAAATGGTGAAGCCACAGAGTTGCTGAGATATCATGCTACATGGGGGCCAATCTCACACTGGCCTTCTAATGGAGCAGGGGATACGGCCCTTCAATCCCACAACCATTGCAAGAACCCTTGGAATTTCCCAGTGTGTAAATCTAGGATTTGGTGTGGAGAAGGAGCATCTATGCACCAGCATTCTCCCCCCATGACAGCATGGCTTTGTTCAAAGCAGTGTTTTCCTGCAAACTGGTGCTACACGAGCCCCTTCTGAGAGAGGAGAATGTACAGAGAAGGCTGTTACCTATGTTACTGCTCACAGCTTCAGCACTGATGCCTGTGGAAAATTCTATCGGGCCCTCCCCAGGGGAATGACACCATGTAGAACAGCCAGGCCCCTACTACACCTACCATCCTGCACCCCAAAATAGGATATATTCCCATCCTGCATATCTCAGACCAGTGAGTTAAGGGAGACTTCATTGCCATGCACTCCTGAGCCTTTTCAGTTTTTAACTTGTCCCTTAAAGAAAAAGCCTTCCAGACTGACAGATTGTCTGCCCTCTCTCCACTCCAAACCTGAACTACTGATGTAGAAACATCTCCAAGATTCAGGTGGGGGTAATGATGTCATTACGGTTCTCCTCCTCACTTCCACCCTGATGGGCCAATTCTGGATGACACTTGTTTCTGCACAGTTCATAGCACCCACCTTGAAAAGCAGAGAGGGGCACCTGCGCGTTAACAGAGAAAAGTCGGGTAGAGCCTTAGAAATCTAATCAAACATGAGTTTGTTCTTTCACCTGAGGCATTGTTCTCACTGTGTACAAAGGTGACAGTCAACAGACTTTATCAAAGGTAACACTTGCCCGTAAAGACAGTATTGTGAATGGCACTCACTGAAATTACGGACTTTAAAACCTTCCATGCCTTGATATATAAATCCTAAACAAATAAGCACAATAAAATAAATTCCATTTATAGAATTTTGCAATTTTTGCAGCAACTTTGGGCAGGCGAGGCCCAGTTCTCAGTTACTTAGCATCTCATGTGGTCAAAACCATTCCTTTCCTAGCAGTGACGACAAGGACAGTGCTGAACGGCAGAGGTAACCTCAACATGAAGCAAAGGGATTCATCAGAACCCGTGTCAACTTTTCACAAAAGGTAGCTAATTCAGACTCTACACCATTGTTCCCCAGCAATACTGAAAAGCATTTGCATCAGCACCTGTTAACAGATGCTACTTTAACAACAGGCCTCAGATCTTCAGAACTACATACTTCCATGAAAACAGTCATTTTTCACCCAGCTGTGATATACAAAGTATTCTCTTTGAGAGATGTCGCCCTCTTGTAGACACATGTTTCCAAGCCAACCTCTTGGTAAATGGGGAAAAAAACTGATTCCAGTGGGGGGATAATAAGGGGCAGAAGAATCATAGCACCAGAGCAACACAGCAGCTCTTCTAGCTGTTTTCTGATCTCATTCATCTAACCTCTGATTTCTGTCTCCATTTGAGGGTTGCTATTTTGGAAGGCCATTTATCTCCAGTCAGAAAAAAGGACTTCATAATGCTGAAATAGAAACCAGAGCCTGAAAAAGGTCACTGTACTACGTGCTCTGGCTGCCAGAAGCTTGTTCTGTTCACATTTAGTTCTACTCTGTCGGCAAGAGAGGTTTAACTTTCCAGACAGCAATTTACTTTTTAAAATATGGTAGATATCACTAAAAAATAAAAAAAATTAAAAATCAGACCTAATGAAGGTGGCATGAGTTCTCATCCACAAGACACCTACACAGTAGGGCTAAAACTCAGTGGCCCTGAGATCACTTCTACACAAAATGTAATTTTCAAACTTAACCACATGACCCAACATGCTAGTGAAAAGTAAAGCCATAGGCACAAGTAAGAAATCAGGAGTCTGTCCCCCTCTATATTTGCTCAATATTGTTGCCCTAAAACCCAATTTTTTTTAACTTGGCTGCATAAACCTAGACATCACCTGTCATAGCTGCCTAAATGCAAACAGGTCTCTAAGGCCATGTCTACATGAGAAAGTTTCCCTGATTTAGATAACAGTGTGTTTTAAAACCAGTTTAGCAAACAAGAACACACTTTTGTGCAGATGCTTCCTTTGGTTTAAGGATGGCTTATTTGGGTTTCGCTTCAGTTGTGTAGGAAGAGATTTAAGCTAAACCAAAACAACCACTATTTACCCAAAATAAAAGTGTCCACATGGGTCGTGGCAATAATTTAACTAAACAATTTTAAAAAACAATTTAAGTGAAAGACAAGGCCTAACATTAACGACAAGTCTCCAAAATGAGCCTCACATTACCAGAGAAAACTTCGATCTTACGTCAACCTCTGAATTACCTGCTTTTCTTTAAAAGACCACAGGAAGCAGAAATGAAAATGAACAACAAATCAATAACTGATGGGCATGGCCACTCAGACTGAAAATAGCAAGGACTGTGGAATAAGGCTGTTACTGAACCTGGAGTGAAACTGGTGTTTATCTTTCCACTAATTTTACTCTTACAATGTCACGTGTTTGGTATACATTAAGAGTTGAATGCTTTGCACGAGCTCTAACAGAAAGCTTTGGGAACTTAGCAAACATACTGCAATGAATGAAAAGGGCTGCTGAGTGGAGAAATGGAAGGTCTAGGTTCCTTGTAATGAATAGATGATGAAAGGTGGTATCCCCCTGTGGTGTGCTCCAACAGATTGAAAACATGGACAGACAGATCAACTGCAGCTCTTGCCTTCCATAGGTCCCAAAAAGCGTATGCACTGCAACCTCCCAACTTAGGAGTAATGCACAAACAAGCATTCCTCTATGCATGGCTGAAGAGCTACCATATATTTTGAGTGGTTTTCCAATTTGGAGTGAGCCACCCTTGATGAGCTTCCCCATTTGATACAGGAAAGTGTGCCATGACTCTCACCAACAAGGAACCCCAAAACAAATCCTGAAAGGAATTTCAATAAAATAATTCAGAGTTGCTCAAATGCAGCAATGAGAGCTCTAGGAATGGAACCACACCACAGACATAACTTGCTTCTCCATTCTTTTCCAGAGATTTCTTTAAGCATCTTACAAGGTGCATGGGAGAAATGAACTGCCATCAATATTCTGTCATGGAGACTGTGTGCCTGGCAAGAATTCAAAAGGATAAAGCTTCTGGGTCTTAGATCTATGACAGGAACATAGGAATTGCCAGACTGGATCACACCAAAAGTCCATTTAGTCCTGTATCCTGTCTCTGGTAGGATCCAGGACCGGAGACTTTAGAGAAAGGTGCAAGGATCCTGATAATGAACAATTATGGGATACTATCTCCCCCATCAGCTAGTGTTTGACTCTGACCCCAATTATCTGCACAGAGGAAGACAAAATATTGGCAAATACAAACATAATAGTGAAGATGCTTTTCCTTCCCCGTGCATGGCAGGCGTTTTGAGAGAAAACTTACTTTAATGGCAAAAGAAAGCACCTCTGAGGACTGGCACAGGAAATTTGCCAAGCTTTTCTACTGAGAGATTTCAACTTATTTCTTCTGTGATCTATTTTAAGACAATTTCAGTGACATTCCAAAACAGGGATTATGTTGTGTTTCAATTTTGTACAGCATTATAATTAACAGTTTGGTGCTACGCAGGAAAGAACACTAAGCCGTTAAAAATTCACACATGGTGCAAATTGATGAGCACGATAACCAAGATAGAAGAAACAAGACCAAAAACATCTGAAGTTTACTTCTAAGGCAGAGAGAAGTACTCTGTTTGGACAATTTCCGCTTTAAGGAGCAATGGGATAAAAAAACATAAGGGGCTAGATACCAATGATGTCTCCCTTAACTAATTGGTCCAAGAAGCTCAGAAACATACCCTGGCATTCTGAATTATACTTTTGCCAATGCATGCACACAGTGACCAGGGCTTGAAAATCTCCCCAGACACAGTCTCAAGCAGGTATTATCCTTAGTAGAGCCCCACGCAAATACAACTGAATCACCGCCCTTGCACACATACACACGGGCCTTTTGAATTTATATTAAATTTATATTAACAGCTTCTTGTCCACCCCTGTAAAATCAAATTTCTGCCCCTCCCATGCCCCCCTCCCAATAAATTTATTCTCCTCCTTCCTCCCCTTACCCCCCCACTTTGATAATCCTCCCAAACAAATCATTCCCCACTCCCACCACCACCTCTGGCCAGGACTTCTTTCTTCTGCCTTCCTGGGTATGTAAAAGGCCCATCACCTCCCCTCCCCCTGCTCTGCACCTTGACCCAATTCCCCCCTCCCCGCCTCTTAAATAGTGTCTGGTCTGCTGTGCATCTTGTAAGGCCACACTATGGCAAGATGCATGAGAAAACTCTAAAGGAACTCTCAGAGACAGGCTATCCTGAAATCTTGCTTATTCCGCAATCTGGGCGACTGTCAAGGTCCAGCAGACAATCGAATCAACACTTCTTTTTAAAATCTAAAACCAATAATGAAAAACACCAGTTTTTCTAAAACTTTGAACAACATGACAGCAAATAACTTATGCTCCAGGAAACTCGGGCAACATCTAGAGCAGAAGGGAATGGCATGTGTTAATCATCCATAACTTTGTAATGAATTAAAGCTCAGCCACTAGGACTCTGCAAAGTTCTGTGCTATCAGCAGTTCCACAAACAGCTCCTGCAAAATGTTCTTTTTTAGTTTGTGATAAATCTTCTCTTTTAGGAACACGTGATCACAGAGTACAGGGAGGAAGAACCTATTTGTTCTCTCATTCAAACAAACCCAGTGTCTTCAAGCCATGACCAAGGAAACAGGCAATACCAACTCCTATTAAGTGTGGCTCCCTGAAAACATTTACAGCCCATTCCTGAAACAACAGATATGGATAACATAGCATGGACTTCAACATGGGATTTTTTAAAGGGATTGGGGTAAGACCTTGTATGGGCAAAGGTGAGTCAGGTTCCTTTCCCTGGGAATTTACTGTGGAAATATCTGACTCGATGCAATCTGGATTATTTCCACTGCAAAAATATTGGGCCCAATCCTCAGCACGTATAAACTGGCACGGGTCTGTTAAAATCAATGGGCCAGATACTCATAAATCATCAGCACCCTGCTGACTTCAAGGGAGCTGCACAGATAACACTCCAGACAAGGATCTGGCCCATTGTTCTGAATTATTTTTATGAGTTCCAAGGCTCCGTCGTCCCTGCTAGGAATGTCTGAACAGTACCCAGGGCAGCAGGGAAGCCAGGGCAGCCTTCCCTTCCACTGGATGATGGACTTTTAACCAGTGGTTTCTGGAAGAGCTTCCTCTGGCGCATCACTAATTCTGTATAAAGTGTATTTATGCTACTGTATTTCATAAGGTTCCTTAAAGTATCAATCTTTGCTCCTTAGAGAAAAAGATGGATCCTCTTATACCAGCTATCAAAAACTTCCTGACATCAGTTCTTTAAAACAACATATACATGTTGTTTTCTCTTAAACTAATCAGCTATTTGTGCAGTCGCTCATTTAAAAGAAACTGATATTTCCTACCAGATCCTTAGCCACTGTAAATCAGTATAGTTCCACTAACAGAATCATAGAAGATGAGAGTTGGAAGGGACCTCAGCAGGTCATCTAGTCCAACCCTCTGCTCAAAGCAGGACCAACCCCAACTAAACCATCACAGACAGGCCTTTCTCAAACAGCACCTTAAAAACCTCTAAGGATGGAAATATATACACACACACACACACACACACACACCTCTCCCCCACCCCACCCCCATTCCAGTGCTTCACCACCCTCCTAGGGAAAATGTTCTTTCTAATATCAAACCTAGACCTCCTCCACTGCAACTTGAGATCATTGCTCCTAGTTCTGTCATCTACTACCACTGAGAACAGCCTAGCTCCATCCTCCCTGAAACCCCCTTTCAGGTAGTTAAATGCTACTATCAAATCCCCCCCTGACTCTTCTCTTCTGCAAACTAAACAAGCCTAGTTTCCTCAGCCTCTCCTCATAAGTCATGTGCTCCAGCTCCCTAATAATTTTTGTTGCCCTCTGTTGGACTCTTTCCAATTTGTCCACATCCTTTCTGTAGTGGGGGCTCAAAACAGGACACAATACTCCAAATCAGTGCCGAACAGAGGGAAATAATCTCTTCCCTGTATCTGCTGGCAACCCTCCTACTAATGCAGGCCAATATGCCATTAGCCTTCTTGGCAATAAGGGCACATCAATGATGCTGCAGCAGTTTATACTGTCGTCATTTCAAAGTGCTTTTATTCGCAACTGTTTAACTTTAAAACAAAAAAAATTAGGATTTGTGAAGAGCAAGGAGCAAAAATATGAATTTGTGATGACAGCCTTATAGTTACGGTGACAGAATGTGAAATCATAATTTGTTTTAAAACAGCTTCATCAGAAATATAATTAACAACTAAACTCAGGTTTCCACTTCCGCTCTTTGAAGTGGGTGATCATTTGTGTAAATCTATCTGCTCTAAACCCCTTTTCAATCCCTATTAACTTTCCAAAATGATCACCTTTCAAAATGAAATTCCCAGGGCTGGATGTCTTCCCAAAGCTCACTTTTTAGCAACTGCTGTTAAGTTACTAGAATTAGCAATGGGGGAGATTCACTTCCTCCATTATATAAAATGTTCTTGTGACTTTTTTTTGAAGCCAGGCTTGTGTGGCAAAGGATAGGAATGGAAAACTGAAATTTGATATGGACAAATCCTTCACTGAGAAGTGTCTGAGTTTTCCAGTGAAAATTGGTTTTTATTCAACCCAGTTATGAGCCTTTCAGGAAAAATAATCATCCACATTTTGTGTATACCTGGCATGATTTCTCAGCAATATTATAAGAAAGTTAGCCATGCACATAAATGCATCGCAATCTAACAGCCACACACTTGACTCCACCTCTGAATTACTCTGAACTAGCCAGGAGCCATTTCCAAATGTTTTGGGAAATGCTGGGTCCAGTGAAAGGAATTTTCCTTTTCTGGGAATGTACATAGTGTTGAGAGCCACAAAGAAGCCCCATGCTGATCTCAAGGAATCTGTAGGTTTGAGAAGGCTCAAACCTGTGACTTCTTCCTCACTGCCTCTTTAATGAGAATGGCATGGAAACTCTATGAATAAAAAGTAATGAACTCCAAGATGCAGGTTAGCTGGACTCAATAATATGTCTCCCATTTAAGTGAATAGGAATTTTACCTGAATAAGGATGCAGAGAATAGTGTCCTTTATAATGTAAGTTGCCATACATGGAGCAAACAAGTTACAGTAGAACCAAACTCTACATCAGTCTTACAAAGGACCAGTCACGAACTATTTTCTCAGTGGGGAGAAAAAACAAACACACACATAACGATGTGTCAATGAAGAACATTTTGACTACCCTTCATATTCCAACACCTTCCATGCATTTGAAATCACTCTGCAAGGGTTTGAAGGACAAGAAGAAAGTGACTCAATGCACCACTCCACAACTTATGCACCATACCAGCAATGATTTTGAAATGTTCAATTTTACAAGCTTTTTTTATTCTATTAGCTCCTCAGTCCCCAGTGAGTTTGTAAAATACAACTTGTACTGGATGCATGTAATTTCCAGTGCACGACAGAGGTCATATTTTCAAAGGGACTGAGATCTGTCCCCACTTTTTTGCATCTACAAAATTTGCCATTCCACTTTTTCAACATGCAACTCAATTTTAGGTGCAAATCTCTCTCTCACTCTCACTCACACTCACACTCACACTCACACTCACACTCACACTCACACTCACACTCACACTCACACTCACACTCACACTCACACTCACACTCACACTCACACTCACACTCACAATACAACCGTGCAACCTATACTCGTGTTGGTCAGCACTTAAACAAGCTATGCTACTGATGCCCACCAAGGTTGCCCAGAGTTAGGCGTTCAAAATGGTCTATGGAAAATGTACCCCATATGCCTCTTTTTGGTTTGAAATTTAATAAAACTACTGTACAAACTGTGCCATTCTGCCTGGCTCATGCGATTAAAAAAAACCCACATAAAAGGTCTGTCAGGAGAAAGATATTTTGTGATGAAATCAGAACTGCTACAGCTGCTTGATTATAAGCTATATTTGGTACATATTGGGTACAACCAACCAAGGAACTCTCCCTATTATTTACGCAGTGACAGATAAAGGAAAATGAGGTATAGCCTGATAAACAAGCTCTCTCCCAAAGCAGATTTAGACACTATTCATTCATTCCTTGCTTTTTAAGGACACAGTCCTCCTTAGATGAAATGTAAAATAAAATTCCAGCACCCAGAACATTTCAAGGAGGAATAATTTTTACCACTGGCTCAGGCTTTATTTTTTCTTCAGTTTGAAATTGATTAGATGTGCTGCCGAAAGAAAAATTGGCTTGTGTCTCTAAGAATATAAAACCATTTTAGAAAAATGCAAGGAATCTAATTTTAAATTAATTAAAGGTTTTGTCCACATGCTTTTGGTTATTAACTATTTCATTGCCGCCACATTGCACATGTTATGAAACAAATCTTGGAATATATGATGGCTGGGAAGAAGTAAAACTTAATAGACCAGGTCAAAGATTTAAAGCCAGCTTCATATGTTTAATGCAGCTCATTTATCCTGAGTACAATGGCTTAGCAAAATGCCAGCTGCAATCAAGTTATACAAAAGTAAAAGGATCCACAGTGTATACAATAGATCTGCTAAAATCGGGAATGAAAAAAAATCAGTACATTTTATATTGCTCATAGGTAAAAGCTGCTAAAGTCAAGGGTGAGATTTTTCAAAAGCACTCAGAGTTGTCTAGCTCTGCCAGTGACGTCTGTGGGAGCTGAGTTAGGACAATGCTGAGTGCTTTCGAACATATAACTCTAGCTCTCACACTTTGATGAAAGCATTAGATAAACAGATATTATGACTTCATCCATCTAATTGAAAATAACCATAGTTACATGGAAGTTTGTGAATTAAGAAGCATTTCACTAGTAATGCAAGAAGAGAGAAAAGTCTTTGCTTTGAAATCTATACATCTACAGAAAAGTGATCTTACAGGCAAAAACTGCATGCTTAGAACAGGAGGGCAAGGCCTGAAAAGCAGCAGAAGTGCTTCAGCTTCATGGAGGTGTGGGGAGGACAACAGGTGCAAAACAGACATGGTGTCTGTACACTGCTCTCATGGCAGAAAATAGTGGTTCCCAGCAATGAGGGCAGGAAAGTTGGATGTGGGAGATGGCGTCACTGGACCATGACTGACTGCAAGGTGGTGAGTAGAACTGGTCAAAGTTTTTTGTGTGTGTGTAATGAAGTGTGTTAAAAACATCCTTCCTTCCCCCTTTTTCAGGTATTCGCCTCTCCCTGTGTGTCATGAACAAGGAGACCCGGTGTCCTTTTTTTTTTTAGTTATGATTTTTCTATAGCTGGATAAGGGGTGGTGATGATTCAATAAACATAGCCAAATCTAGTCATCAGACACAGTGATGATGGCCATAATCTAGGGTCTTCTTAGGAGTGGGGTAAAAACAGGGGTGAAAGGGCACTACATTACAGGAGGAAAAATTTCCACAGGGGGACTGCGGGGGAGCCTACTGAAGTAAGTTGTCACTCCACTGCACACATTTCTCCTCTGGGGAGAGGATAAGGGAACAACACCTGAGAGATGTTAGTTACGTTACTTAATGTGCTACAGTAAAGTGCTTAAATACGACAGTGAGGAGCACAGAATAAGAGACAACATAGAATATACAAAGATCCGCATGCTGTATATTTTCATATCTCCTGAAGTGAAATGTTCTACTTCATAGCTTCTAAGAACGTAAATGACCCTTCGGAAGGAGCCTGGAAAAATAGTGCACTATAGAAGACTGTCCTACAGTACTACAATTAGCATTTTGAAAGGACAACACTATTTTACAATTCACTAAAACACCATGCAAGCTCTTATTTACTTGCATGATAACTACATATGTTGTACTTAGATGTCACTGCAGATTATTTGCTAATTACACTTGGAAATACCCAAGTAATTACCAGAGAATCTTTCCTTTGGTTCAGAAGCGGCTATGGCCAGGCATTCACATTTACATGACAAAATATCATGCTTACAACAAGCTCTGAGTTCAAAGAAAAAGTTTTGTGGAATCTGGACAAGTGTAATTAAGTGATCAATTGTTAACATGCAACAACAAGTATTTACCCAAAACATGTGCAATGTAAAAGAGAATGCTACCAAAAGTTAAAAGCTTACTCCAATGAGGCCAACTGTACAAAAGCAAGCCCTGCCCCTACATTGTATTAGATATTTGAGATGGATAAAAAAAATTCTGCTCCTGAATGGAGAAAATCATATTACCAGAGCTGATATTCATCAGAATATTTTGTACTGAATATTTGAATTGCTTTAACTGAATTTAAATCGATAACTCCACTACTGCGGTTAGTTTTATTGAATTGCACATTGAAATAATATTTCAATTATGTTATGGTTACAGTATGAAACTCTACTGTAGGTTTTATTTGTTCAGCTGGAAGGTGAGATGTGCAAGTTCTTCATTTGACAAATCAGATATATGATAGCTTTTAATGTTATTTTATTCAATGATCTCTTAGGGTTTACATTACTCTAAGTGTAACTTGCTCTTTCTTTGAAAGGTCAACAACTTGAAAGGATTTGGCCTTTAAACCATTTCTTTTTGCCTCCAGAAATAGCCAAATAAGGAAGTCAAAAACTGTGTTTAAAAAAGGGACTTGGAGAAGTTAAACTGAATCTTAAATCATAAGAGGTTAATTTTCTTTCCCTTCTACATCAGGCACTTTATACCATTTTTAACTTGGCATATATCTTGAAATTCATCTGTTCTCATTGTGCCAGTTGACTATAACTAAGACACCTCTCCTTTTAAACATCTCAGGAAAGTATATATATTTCTGTAAGTGGCTAAGAGGACAAGAATTAACCTCAGAAGGTAAAAATCACATCTACAGTACCATATATACACAACAGATAGGAAAATCTTCCTAAACAATTCTGGACAAACTGTTTGCTAACATAGCCTTGAGGCAGTAATAACTTGTGCATTGGGAATTTCTATGCATATTCTGCATTACTAGGTCTGCTATTCATGAAAAATGTATGCCCAATGATCTACAAAGAGCTCATGTTATTCAGGCTTTTAAAATGCAGTCCAGACACCCTATTTAATTCCAGAAAGGTAACTTTTAACTGACCTTTGATTCCACTTCCCAAAGTTAACAGTATTTTATAAAAGCGGGGAGGTGCCGGAAAGTGAAGGATTTGAGCCAAGTGAACTGAAAACTGGACTGAAGAAGGAGAAACTGAGAAGCGTATGTTCTTTGGAAGTCTCCTATTCACAGGCCCAATCCAAAGCATACTGAAGTCAATGAAAAGAGTCCAATTAACCTCAATTGGACCCCGCACTATGGCACTAAAATGAAAGTGGAAACATAGCCAGTAAATAAATAAATAAATATGTATCTGACTTCTCCATGGGCCAGACCCACACAACCTTGCTCTGTGCAGGAAAGAAAAGGCGGATTGTTTTGGTGAATTGGCCCAGGCACTATACTAATGCTTTGCATTTGTAACTACAACAATGCAAGCCCTTCACAGTGCTTTATAAATATTAGTCAATTAACTTTAACCCATTTAACCCTAGGCTGGTAAATATCCCCTCCAATAACACAGGCATGTGCTTCTCTTTATGCACAATGGGACTATGCACATGTTTAAAGTGAAACGTGCTTAAGTGTTCTAATATCCCCCCATTCTACAGACCAGCAAACTGAGGCAGAGAGCTGTAAAGTGCTTTGCCTACAATCTCAAAATCTATGAGAGCTGGGAACAGACTCCCAGTCTATGGATTGGCAAAACCTTGCCCTCATGTTCAGACAGATTAGCAGCTCAGGAAAAGGGTTTCTCTGAATCCACAGTCCAGCTTCCTTGCAAATAAGCAACAGTATCAAGCACACCGAAAAGCACTTGCAAGTCAGGTCCAAACTGTCCTCTTTCCTCCTAGTGGCTGCACCCAAAATCCTTGCTGGATTCATCACATGAAATATTCCTTCAAATAGGGGTAAGCGGGAGGTAAAATTGAAGGGGAATGAATTGCCTGAGTGATCTCGTTCAGAATTAACACTAATCCTTAGCTCTTCCATATTGCTTTTCATCTGCAGATCCTAAAGCACTTTACAAAGGCAGTCAGTAGCATTATACCCATCTCACAAACTGGGTAAACTGAGGCACAGAGCTGGGATCTGACTTGCCTCAGGTTACCCACCAAACCAGTGGCAAAGATGAGACTAGAACCCAGGTCTCCCAAGTGTACAAACACAAGTGTAAAAATTCCTGTTTGGGTTGTCGTGTCTTTCCCCCCCCCCCAATAATATTTAAACTTAGACACACTGAAGTGGACAAATATTCACTAAAATCACCATTGGCTTCAATTATGTTGACTTCATTACACGGATAAAATTCTGTTTAAAATATTTTCCCTCCACTATCTTAATGACAAACAGCTTTTACTTCCAACACCAAGCATTTATATCTTTTTTCCATCTCTTTTGAATTAAGCTGGTTTATCACCACCATTGGAGGAAAAGCCTGCTCACCATTCACATTCAGATTCTATTACATTCTATACCAGAATCCCTTTTAACCACCCAGAGTATCTCAGAAGAGTGGTAACTGGTCAGTCCAGTTCCAAACTTCTTGCTTTTTCCTTTGATTCTCCATTAATTTCTTGCTCCGAGTGAAACGAGCTGGTGTCACCAGCAGAGACAATATGCTGTAAAGTGGGGATAATCTCTCTACCTCACAAAGCAGTTGTGAGGATAAGTGCATAAAAAATTGCAAAGTGTTTTGATATTTACTGATGAAAAATACTATAGAAGAGTAGGTATTATTTCTATCCATTACCCATAATCGGAGATCATTTCCTACATTATGCATTGAGTTTGCATAGGCTTATTACAATTTGGGGGGGGAGGCTTTAAAGGGGAGAGGAATACTGTGCTCAACTGTAGCCCACGTCAGTATGTAATGAAGCGTTTTGGACAGTCAAGCTAAACACCATGCATGCATCGAATGTGTCACTGCAAAGATAATCTCTGATGAGAAACGTGCAGTGAGAGGCCATGCTTTTGACAAAAAAGGACATGAAACTGAATCCAAAATAGGACTATAAGAGCCTAGAGATGTGCCCTATTTTCAAATTCAGAAACATCAGTCTGTATGCACAGGCCCTAGCCAAGAAACCATTGCCATTGCAATGCCTTGAACATGAGTGCCAGTGTGTGACAATCAGCTATATTAGGGCATCTCTACACTGCTGTGGCAGACATTGATGCAGCAGCGACTGATTGAGCAGGTCTGTATACTCTCTGCTCACTCAATGTGAAAGAGCGCTCTCCCGTTGAATGAATTAGTCCACCTCCCTGAAAGGCAGCAACAATGGAAGACACACTCGTTGACGACGATTGTGAAGATACTGCAGTGCCTAGACATAACTAGCGTATCTCACATGGACCCAGTGCAGCAGTGTAGATCAGGCCTAAGCTCCAATAGGCCCATGAAAGTGATTACTTAACATGAATAACACATACCAACTGTCTGTATGTAACTCTTCCACTGGAAATTAATCCACTAGAATTCATGTGTTGCCCACTATAATACTTGTGTACTGTGCTTTTCCCCAAAAACTGGTGAAGAGCAACATTACAGCACCACCTATAATTTTATTCTACCTGCTGCCAAGTTTAGCCTGAGTCTTTTGCTATGTGTATAAATATTAATTACAACTCAACCGTAATGCTAATCCTGACCTCTGCTAATTAGAAGAGCCCATCGTCTGCTGAGTCAGCATCACTTTTCAAATGAAAACATTAATCAGTTTGCAAAATTAAAAAAAAAAAAAAGAATCAACTGAAAGTAGGAATTTTAGCCCTTGGTTCAATTAATACCAAAGCGCAACATTGAGAGTGCTCAAAAGCAAGTGTCAGCATTTGTATGTATTTGCAAATGTGTGATCATTTTAGTGAAATATAAGATTTTTCAGCAGTGCATTATTTGTCTGTACTCAGTGATCCATGTTAACTTTTTCTTCTCGTCCTACTTGTTTCTTCTTTAGCCTCCCTGTCTCTTTGAGATCGCAACACTATTGCTCTGCAGAAAGAACTTTAACCTAAAATAAATCAGGGTACTCCAAACACAGCTCCCAATCCTGCAAATGCTTATGGAACTTGCTTAATTTTAAGCCTCTGAGTAACCTCAATTAAGTCAATGGCACTCTTCAAATACTTAAAAGTTCAGCGCATGCATAAGTGTTAGCGGGATGTGGGCCCTGGTGGGTAATTGTAACAATTTGGTTCACATTCTATCACTTAACTGCTTGCAGGAAATGGAGTTTCAGAATCTTTACTTGTTTAGTCAGGTGCATTACACAGAGATGAGAGCGCTGGGGTAGAATGCGAAGAATGATCTAAACCAAACATCCCTGAGTGTATTGCTGGTGGAAATTGTTAGAAAGCAGCTCTAGAGAAGGGGTTCTTTTAAGCTCTTTAACCAAGGTGACCACCTCTTAAAAGAGAGACGGTCTCACGAGTGCCTCCACAGCTGCGTAACATTCTGGCAGCAAATTTTTACCCATGAAGTGGATGACCCTTTTCAGCCGTCTTTATTGTGAAAAGTGCAGAGGAGGGGTTACATTTTTGGGGAAAAAATTAATCCCACTTTCTCCTTTTGCTCTTCATTCCTCTGACACTCATCTATTGCACCCTCACCTCCCCCATAGTAGCACGATCACCTCTTCCCCCCCATTCTTGGTCTTATCCTTCCCCTGCATGTGGTTTCCTGCTGCAAGGTCCTTTCTCCCTCCCTCCTGCCCTGGTGTCGGCCTCCGCCCTGGACATGCTGCTCTCCTTCTAGCAGCTCCAGTCCCAGAGTGGCTCCTGCCCCTTTTGGAAGGAGGAATAAAATCCAATTGGTTACCATGAAAATTGTAAACCTGTAAATGATTATTCCTACTCCCAGGGCCAAGCTTAATCCGTGAGGAAACAGTGCTCTTCGAGCAAGTTACTTAACTCCTCCATGTCTTGGCTTCTGCCACAGTGCATGAACCATAGAAACCACATTGTCTGAGGCTGCAAAACCTAGACGCAGAGAGGAGCTAGTCATCCTCCTGTTCTGCCGCTCAGACCTGCACATAGTATCCAACAGGATGGAATGTACGGGCACCGCCTACACACAGAGCAGCATTGGGCTGGATACCACAACAGCACCAACACCCGACCCTGGGGCGCAGTGGTCCCTGCAGGTGCTGGAGGACTGCAATCAGTAGCCCCAGCACCTGCAGAATGGGTGAATGAAGCCCAGACAAGCAAAGCAAATTGGTCTTTTCTACCTGTCATAGGGTTTTCCAGAGTGCTGTGATATTACGGTAATGGGTGTTTCGCAGATCAGTGAGGGCTGCCTGAGTACGGACTTCAGCAGTCTTCAGCACTGTAGCCTCTCTGAAAGGAGAGGGTTCTGCATGCATCTCTCTCTCTATGGCTTTCTCCTGCTCCCCCTCAGTTTTTCTCTGCATTATTTTGGCTATAGCACTAAAGTCTTGTTAAAAGTAGAGGTTCCTGCAGCATGCCTGAAAGCAGCCAGACCCTTCTGGAAGCTAATTGCACAGCCAGACCTATTCAGCTGGGAACAACTGGTCTCTGGTTCTCCTGCACTTGACCCTGGGATGGGAAATGCACTGCCTTGGAGAAACGAAGTTGGCTTTGCGGGTCAAGAAGAAGAGCCAGTTGCTGAGGTAGCAGTGCCTTGACCCTACTGGCAGCCTTGAAGCTCAGGACAAAGGCCTAAATACCTTTCAGGATCTGGAACTAAGGCCTTGAACTCACAATGCAAATGGGTTGGGAGGCAGTAGAGGGATGGGATAATATTTAACAGAATATTTTCACCCACCATTGGAGAATGGCAGGTTGTGTCTCTGAAGGAATTGCTGATGCCGGGAAATTTGAAATTCTGACTGCAGTGAATATGGAGACCCATGGCATGCCAGAACACTTACTATATGCCAGAAGGAGATTTATCGATGGAATATGGGACACAGGAAGTAGTCATGTATCAAATAATGTCCAATCATCTTATCTCCCCAGAAGAACAAGAAGAAACCCACACTGAAAATAGCAAAATATAAAATTTATGTTAGGACAGTAACAAAATAAGGTACTTAAATTATTTAGCACTGAGCTAGCTTAAAATATTTCCTGAGTGTTGCTTTACAACAACATGCAATAAACAGCACCTTGCCTTGGGCATGCTGTATTTGTATTGGTATTTCAAAGGAAATCACAAGTCAGGCTTACCGCATTTTTCTCCATGTTAATATTAAAATGTTCTTTTTGCATGTGGTGTATTTTTTATCTTCATCTATCACATGTAACACTATAGGGCTATCCCTGGACATATTTTTAAAGAAACTGTCGTCACACAAGTACTTTACAATTTCTACTTTGGGAAAAGTGGTACTCTAAAATACATCTACAGCTAATAATACACTGAAATCCATTATGAATTAGTCATATTGATAATAGGTCTAACAAAGTTACCAAAATCATCTTGTCATGCACAAACAACATTACCAAAGCCTGATTTACATAAAACAGACAATTCAACCAGGAAAAATGTGGAAGAGGCTTCCAGCTGCCAAAAAAAAAAAAATCTTAAATCATTAATGAACTTAAGTTTTTAAATGTATGCAAATTAAATTTTATCTACATATTTCACTGGACTAAAGTTTGTGTGCATACTTTACTCGGGAACCAGTCTTGTGACGAGACAAGGAACAAATGGTGATAATTTCAATTTTTTTATTACTTTGGACTGTAAAGAGTTCATATAGTTTACTCTCTCTTTATAAAAGATACAAAATCTATTAGCAAAGGCCAGCTCTCTAGGAGTTATAAATAGGCCATAGCACTGTTTAAGTTAGTGGAAGCTATATTGATGTATATCAATTTGACCTTAGTTTGTACAAAACTAGCATCAAACAACTTTACATCAGTAACTTGCTGCAATAGTTATGCTCTTTCCAACAAAAAAATGAAGAAATAATGAAATTTGATTATATTATTTTATTGACATTTATACTGTAACAAAAGAAATCAGGCTGAGGTATAAGACAGTGATTACACCTTCTTGGACTTGATCCATGTTCCTAGAACTTTGAATAATACTCATATTACATCATATGTCCCATCCAAGGGACTTAGGATATGAAAATCCAGTTAGTCAACTGATCGCTTAGAATAGCAGACACAGAATGCACTGTTCTTCCAGACACAACTGTTTCACCATGGTACACCACTACACAGCACTGCTAATGACTACGTAAAAATTGCCATAACGTAAAAAATCAAAGATCAGTGCACTGCAAGAGATTCCAGATATCTTTCTTTATACCCCCATCCTGAAAGAGAATTAACTTGTCTCGTACACGATAGTTTTAAAAGTTCATCTCACATCAAACAATAGAAATAGCTTCAGGAAATTATGTCTGGGTTTGGTAAGAGGGAATGAATTCTAAAGCAACCTTAAACCAAAGCAAAGCTCTCTGACTTTCTTTATTACTTGCAAGCAAAGAAATATGGTTAATCTGTGACCCTGTTTAACGCCTACTTTGCTCAACAGGTTATATTCACCAGTTCTTTCTGCCATATTTGGACCCATTACTGCAATGCATTAAGCACTTTCTGGGTGGTGCTGAGGCACCTCAACTTCAAATAAAAGACCATGTCTTGCAGGGTCAGATTCTTGGGCCTTAATCACTTAAGTTCACACTTTGTTTTAAGGCCAAGTTTAAATCCCATTAGTATGCATGCTTAAGTGTTTTGCTGAATCAGGACCCCGCTTCAGTTCCTCTCCAGTCACCCAGCAGATCACACAATACCCAGTGACCAGCAACAAGAACAAACCCTACTGCATTTGTAATTCTGACTTTCAAACTCCACTAATGTTGACTGAATGTAGCAATTACAGATTATTAACCTTTGATTTTCTTTAAAACACAAAAGTCTGATTACGGGAAGAGTGATCCCTCCAAGCGGAGGATAACTAAATGTCATTCTCTAAACGTCAGTATGCGCTTATTTTATTATTTACAAAAAATGTAAGCTGCAGCAACACCAGGAAAGGAGCTAAAATGACCAATTTTCTTTCAAGTTATGCTAACAGCATAAATAGCGACAGTTTGTAAGTACCAAACATTTCATGTAAAAAAAATGCTACTATCAGAGAAAACCTACCAGAAAAAATGTTACCTCATGAAGAGATCAATTTTCCCTTAGCAATGCACAAAAAATATTAAGCCTGGAAAGTTGCCTACCAAATTTTACCCTTATAGATATTGCTTGATACACATACCTTCTCTCATCTAAACATCTAAAATGGCCACAAGAGAAACAATCCAGAAGCATGCAGCCACTGCCTTCCATTGGAAACAAGCTGCAGAAGGCTGAAGACACATGCTATATGCCAAGCTAATTAATTCAGCCTGCTGAAGAGGTTGCTACATTTTAAGGAAGACCCTTCACGAAAGAGAGTTGTTAAACAACTTAAAGAAGTTGTCATCTAAATGGACTTTCTTCTTCGCATGCTCCACAACTCCCTATCCCACAATTGGTATCCCTTTCCATCACTGAGACACATTACCCTGGATGGTCATTGCCTCAAGAAATGTCTTACCAGGTTAGAGATATACAAGGGATTATATAAGGGTGTCATGCCATAAAGACCTCCAGCAGCTGAGATGGGGCTGGAATGGATTGATGGATCTTGCCACTATGGTTCTGTGAAAAATGTCAAGTAGCCAGGAAATGTAAGGTATCTGAAAGCTTGAAGGGTACATGGGTATGTCCCAGCCAGCCCTCCAACCTTTTCGTACCACAGAGAAAGTCTGCTTGCCTGCTGTGAGAGAGGTGAAAGGAACTGAAATTAGTGGTGCCTGAATTACTAATAAAGGTCTACAGTCTGCCAAGATCCCTGATCTTGCACCTATCTCCAAGGAACAGGTCTCTTCAATGATTAAGGGCAGTCTGGTGGGAGAGAGACACGGACAATGCTATCCATATGAACTACTGGCATCTGCTTTACTGAATGTTCCACAGACAGGCAACATTCACAAAAAGGTAAAACTTGCCAGCTTGGTTAAGTGTTGCCGCTTCTGGTAATGTACAGTAACTTTTTGCTGTCTTCGGAATTTCCTCCAGAGGTTCGACACATACTTGCAGCCTTGACTGTCTCTTACATGGACAGCTAAAAACTCCTGTCATCATTTGACTCTCCTGTTTTCACACACCACGTAAATGTAAGGCACAACAGAGTGGCATTCATGAACCGAAAGCAATCTACACCTAAGCACTCTGGTTATTAAAAAATATCCAATTATTAAGTGTTTCTTTTAACTCTTCTTTGCTCAGAAACTTGAAAATAAGTTAGTTCTTTGATGCTGTTGTTCTTTTACATACCTACATCAAGCATTCCCCACGCCCCAATTTTTCTAATGGAGCCTGAAATTAACACTAAAAAAACCTTTTAAAAAAAACCTCACAGAAGTCAGCAGAGTTCTAGGAACAGTTTGTGTTAACAGCTGCTGCAAAACCAGAGGGAACACAAGCCTACATTAAAATAATTAATATTTAAGTTTCTCACAACAAGAGTAGCAGATATGCAAAAATGAAAACTGAGGTTTAGAAGCCAGGAGGAAAATGCTCCCTACATTATAGTTTTAAAACAGGTCAGTTTTTGACTGACACTATTCAACTGTGTCCTTAACTTAAAAACTGGATGTTAATGTGCTGCTCCAAATTCAACCAACTTGTTTTTTTAGATGCAAATATTAAAGCTGTATTCATTTAGATCTTGTTTTATCTTCAGAATCCAACTGGAAGTATTTTCTTTACCACCAGTTATGATTTGTTTATATATTGTTTTTTTTCCCCCTTTCAGAATTTGCAAAATTTGAAAAAATAAAAAATATTCTAAAGAACACAGATATAATAAAGACTGATGCTTAAAGTTAAGCATGAGTTTAAATCCCATATGACTTGACTGCATGTGTAGGTGCTGTCCTGAAAAGGGATCGATAGTAAGCTCATGCATAAATGCCTTCCTAAGAACAGCCATCCTGGGTCAGGCCAATGGTCCATCTAGCCCAGTATCTTGTCTTCCAACAGTGGCCAATGCCAGGTGCTTCAGAGGGAATGAACAGAACTGATAATCATCAAGTGGTCCATCCCCTGTCACCTATTCCCAGCTTCTGGCAAAAATCCTAAATCAGGGCCTCTATGATGCATGCATTTTTATGCAAATTTACATAAATTTTATTCAGATTGTATGCACTTTTTCTGTGGGTTTTTGTTTAATCCCCGTGGGCAGATGTGTGTGTAGTTGGCCACTATGGACTGAGGTTAATGCCAACCTTGCTAAGAAATAGACACAAAATTTTAAACCAAACAAAACACCTAAATATGGGTATACCAGCTTTAACCCATGTTGATAAGAACCATGTAAAATGTCACTGAATCCAACATATAAACAATTTCAATGAAACACATACATTGAATCAGAATAATATGGGGTGCATAAGGACAAGATATATTCTAATGTCTGTTTCCGGGGTTTTATTTTGAAACATGGTTGGCAAAATGAGGCTGCTAAAGGCCTACTTAGTAATAACAGAATTACTGCTATTACTTAGTAACAACAGAATATAGTAAAGCATCTGCACTATAACTATTTATTTTCAACAACAGAGTTAAAAAAATTAAATAAACATGGTATTTTTTCCTTCAGGACTACACTAGTTGCATTTGAGTCACTGCTCTGATATGACATTTACAATTGCAAGTAAAGTGAAAAAGTGAAATTTTAATCTACAATTAAGTGAAAACTCAATGACATCTGCTTTGCTATAATTGTTCAGTTAAAAATTATCCGAAACAAAAGGAGTTTTAAACATTCCTTCATAACTATCTGATATGCTGTATTTAGCTGCTTCTATTTAGTTTCCTTTTATTCAGACAAAAATATGTATATACTATTACACAAGCTTATTTTGTGTAAATGTAAGTCACATTAAAGCAAAACACCCAAATGATAGCATTATACAAAATACACTGTCAGTTTAAATATGATTTTGTTTTCTTGGCAAAGCCTTAAAAATGCAGCTTTTCAATAGCAGAAGGTGGCTTACAAATTTATCCACTTTACATACTATAATTAAGAATACTGAGGTCACTAGCTCTTAATTGAAAGCAACAGCTACCAGAGAGTCCACAAATACTGGTATCACATTAAGCAAACACCTTGGAAGAACAAGGTCTCTCAAGTCAAATACAAAGAGCAGAGAGTGTTCGTTTGTTCGCATATTCTGCTGCAGCAAGTATTTTTATATTAGACCACTTAAATTCTTCCACATAAGCATACTCATGTCCAATTCGAGAAAAACAGCAGTCTAAGGATGTAGTCACCTGCTTAAAAAATAAAACCAAAAGCTCATGCAGAAAACCGGCATTAGGTAGCTAGGGAGAGTATGTTTATCACATAACGTTTGCAATACAGATGGGCTTCAAGCATGTATGTGAGACTATATCTAAGGCACTGAAATTATAGTTTTCCTTCATGTTAATTCTCAGATTTCTGTAGTTCTGTGTGAGTTTCAAAAAGACTCTCTGCACAAAGTAGGGAAAAATGTTATCTTGTCTTATGAGTATGCCAGAGTTGGAAAGAAGGAACACACCACCACACCCAGAGCAAGACATATTGATCTAGCATTCTATGGAGCACGATGCACAGAGCCCAATTAACATAGCAGGGGTCTGATTTTCAAAGGGGATAGTCATCTGCAATTCCCACTGGAATGAGAGGGGGACCTAGGAGCTTTCAGAAAAACAGGTCAATGGTATCTCTTCATTGATCCCAAGGGCATGGAGATAGAATAGTTACAGGAGAGTTGAGCCAGAAATCCACACAGACGTTATGGGAACACATGCTGCTCCTTTTGGAAGCAGCACTGAAGAGTCATGTAGAGTCCAAGTGCCCATTGCAGCGCCCAGCCTTCATCTTCAACAAAAAGGATGCTGATGTATTGGAGAGGGTTCAGAGAAGAGCCACAAGAATGATTAAAGGATTAGAAAACATACCTTATAATGAGACCCAGGAAGATCAATTTGTTTAGCTTAACAATGAGAAGGAGTAATCAAGCCACTCTAAGTCTGTAAGTACCTATACAGGGAACAAATATTTAATGATGGGCTCTGCAATCTAGCAGAGAAAGGTCTAACATGACCCAATGGCAGGACGTTGAAGCTAGACAAATTCAGACTGGAAATAAGGTGCACGTTTTTAACAGTGAGAGTAATTAACCTTTGGAACAATTTACCAACAGTCATGGCGGATTCTCCATCACTGAATTTCTACATCAAGATGAGATGTTTTCTTAAGAGACATGCTCTAGGAGTTATTTTGGGCAAGTTCCGTGACCTGATATACAGGAGGTCAGACTAGATGATCACAATGGCCCCTTCTTGCACCCAGAATCTATGAATCTTTACTGCAGACTGACTGACTCAAGGAACCCCTGCTGTTCAGCTACCTCTGTTCTTCTCTCCTCCCCCACCTATTCCGAAGACATAGTTCTGCCTTAGGTTTGCAACCTTTATAAAGAAAAAGATGTTAATAAGACCTCCAGATTGCAGCATACAGATACCCACACTGTATGTTTGTACAGCTGGAACGACTGTTATACAAATAAATAATGGTAACTCCCACTGAAGTAAATGCATATCTGAACAGAGATATATTATCCCCCATGATGTATTTAGAAACTTCTGCCTTTTTAACATCTTTTTAGAATTGCTTTTAATTATATTTTCCATCTTTATGACTGGTAGTACAGCATGTCTACATGGAAAGCTTACCAAGAAAAAGAAGAGAGTAGTAAAAACACATAACAGGGTATCACAAGTTATACATTCATGATATATAAAGCATAGATTAATTGTTTATAAAAGTAGCTAAAAAATAACAGAGGGAAAATTGTCAGTCACTCAAGATTCCATTGTGCTTTTATTTATTTCTGCAGCATTCAAGGTACATGCCTTGTGCCAATTCAACATCATTCATTCAACTGCCCTTGGAAATAATGGAGCGTTTTCGTTAAGGATCCAGGGTCCTTAAAGACCATAAGTTATTGCAACGTGTTTGAATGAACCTTCAGCCGTTGGCTGGACTGACAATGAAGCTTTAGGTACAAGTTTGTCACGCAGGTTAAATTTAAAATAGAAAATGAATTGCCAGGACCTAGAGATTGGTTTTATAGTTTTCTGCTATTAAAAAAAATCCAGTTCTACCACAGGAAATGTGGTAGTACAATAGAAATACCAACTTAAGTAAATATCTGTGGCATAAATGGACAAGGCAGAAGTATATATGTCTTGTGTATCAAGTTCCAACATTGATTTTAAATGGCTTTTGTGCAAATGTGTGCTAACCACTTTTGTGTTCACTAGACTATCAGTCTACACCAATGACCCACATCCTATACGGCTCCTGGTCTGTATATGGCTCTTCAAGGCTTCAGGCATCTAATAAGCATTGCAGTTGATGCGTGTGACATACTCCATTTTGGCAGAGTGTAGTGGAAGCAGAGGATGCAGGTGGATACCCAAGTTAAATGCTCTTAATTGGTACTCCAATTCCTTAGCGTGCATACCAGCAAGGCAAACATACTGCTGCTTCCTGGAAAGCTTTCCAAGTTACTTGATTGTCTCAAACAAAGAACTTTGTTCAGTAATTTCAGAGTTAAGCAAAAAAAAATTACTTACAAAATCACTGCAACCATCAAAAGCCCAGAAAATTCAGAGTCAAGGTTAAATGTAAAAGAATCCCAAGCATTTATAAGTATGGAAATGTATGGATGAGCCATGCAAATAACATCACCCTCTCAACTTCCCTTCCTCACTCCTTACTTGTCCAGTGTGTAAGAGATGTTATTTCTGGAACCAAGAAATCTGCTACGGTCTTTCAGAAATCCTTGCAGGTGGAGATGCGAAATGTGGTTATATAATTGGTTTCATGCACAAACCTCCCCAACAGCAAGTGTAATTCATGAAAGAGCAAAGGTTATTGTCAAAGTGGGTTGATTTAAATCAAAGGGATTCAAATCAGCAAACAGGAAACCTTGATTTTAATAATCAATTTTAATTGTGTTTTGCATGTGTATTTTTTAGGTATTTCCCTAAAGGAAGGTTGATTCTCATTAACTGGCAGCCATTAAAATGTGCTGACTTGCAACTAAAAACAGCCTTTACACTACATTTGGAGTTTCTTTTTGCTAACCAGAAGGATACACTACAGATATACATATTTCTGTAAGTGATTATATTGTTTAGCATTTATACAGATTCTTATTTTTTTCATTTTTATTATGGTAGAAAATGGCAAAGGATGTGCTTGCTATTTACAAGATGGTTAATTTTTTACTTATGATTTGTGTCAAGTACTTTTAGGATGGAAATTCAAATTAAATTAAAAATGCATACCAACAGCATTTTTAATTAAATAGAACTACCTTAAAAATGCTGGACACAAGTTTATGCATACATGTTTTGCATTTAAAACTAACTGATTTATTAAACAGTGTGGTGTGGTTATTGTATTAAACTGATTGTTTCTGGTCACTGTGCCCTCAAGATTTTAGAACTAGTAGATCTCACACCTCATTTTTATTTACAGATTGGAAGAAAACAAGCTTTCCTGGTTTTTCAACACCCATGTGTTTTCTTAACTTTTAGTGACCTAGTCATTGAACTTAAACTGAATACATTTGAAATTTAAAAAATAGTCTCTCTGTACCTTCAGAAGAGGCTACTGCTGTCAGAAGCTGTTTTAACACGTCAACAAACTCTGGATCCAGTTGCTTAGCCAGTGACTTCCACCAGTTCAGCGAACTGACTTTCTTTAAAATTTGGCAGACATGCACTGCTTAATGTTATCTTTTATATTTATTTTAATATATTATAGTAAGTTTAAGCCTTAACATAGTTGTCAATTTCAAATTTAATTTTAATATTTTTAGTTTAAAAAATAAAACTATGTAATTTAAAATTCCAATAACCTGATTTAAATAATAAAATCTGATAAAAATCCACTTTATTTTATTTTTTAAGATGGATTTTTATCCATCCTGGTTAGCATGCAGAAAAAGTGAATATGTTAGTTTCATAATCTGATGTAGGCGGTTTGTGTATATTGATTCACTAACTCTGGGTCCAATGACATTTGTATAACTGGTGCCGCTTGGAAATGTAATTAACTACTTAGATCTCAGAAATGACTTCACAAGACATTCAACTCAGTGGGATTTCATGTCCCCAGAAAGGATTATCTATGTTGGATTAGATATATATTCTCCTTGTAATACAGTCCCTTTTGGTAGGGCGCGGTGGGGCACAGGATGCCAGGAATAGGTTCCTGATTTAGGTGCACTTGCTGCTTGTAGAGATGAATTAATAATTTGTAACTAATAATTCATCAGAGTACTTTCGCCTCTTCTTCCGTTCATGGAGGATCAGTGAGCAGGTCAAGAGCTCCAGTTCACAATCACTCAGCGGATTCTTCGCGAATGTTTTAAACTCTCTGTCATTTGACTGCAACTTTTCTTTGAGAGTACGCCTGCTATTCGATTGGGAAGTCACATGATACTGTTTCTAGTCCCTGAACAGACAAATTGGCAAACAATTCCCACACAAATACTCAAAGGTGGAACTTTGAAATTTGCTTTCCATGAACAAGTCACACCAGCAACAATGTGATCCTTCAAATATTCACAGAAAGCAAATAAAAGAGGAGTGTAAACACGACAAATTCATGTAAAAGTTCAGTTGAATATCCACAGAACATTTTTGCACGATTCACTAGCAAGAGCACAAATCATGACGGGAAGCTTAGATGAATTGACTCTGGGGTCTTGTTTGGGTTTTCGTTACACTTCCACAGATTTCTAAGGCCAGAAGGGACTATTATGATCATCTAATCTCAACCACAGCACAGCACCGGGCATTTAATCCAGTGATTCTTGCATCAAACTCAACTTTGTAATTAGAACATTTGTTTTAGAATTGTTGGTTTACAGACTCCAAGAGATGGACTATTTATCTCTTCCCTTGGTAATCAGTTCCAATGGTTAATTACCCTCTTAAAAAAAAAAAAAAAAAAAAAAACCTGTCTTATTTCCAGTTTTGATATGTGCTTACTTCAATCTATAGCAAATCTCTCAGGTTTACATTTGAGCGGTCTCTCTTTGTAAGGAACATGGCTACAGTACACATTCTGAAAAATGAAAGCATCGGAGTCCAGCATTCCACAGATTACTCAAACATTTCTGAATCACCACTGAATTGTTTCTCAACTCTACCTATAGTCATCTCAAAATTGAATGCACTAGGTCAGCTTCATTCAAAATTTCTAGGCAAAGCCAGTTTTGAGATAAAATGTTGTGTATAGAGGGACCAGCATTTTCTAAACTTGATTAAGACCTGTTTTGCTAAATCCAAACTCCATCTCAAAAATGACGTGTCTAAATTATTGCAAAATTTTGGCAAAAAAATATTCTCTGATGACCAAACATGCAAACTATTTAGTGGAAAGGACTTTTTGAGGATTTTAGAGAAGTAGCTAGAATCAGGTTTATGAGGGAAATCAGGTTTCACCTTAATTAGGGAAAGGAAACTCTCTATTCGTAAGACAAGAACAAGACGCAGCAAGCAAACAAACCTAGAAACAGGAAAGATAACAGGATCCATTTCCCAATGACAACTTCTTCCAAAACGTAAGTAAAACAGGGACCTATATTCAGGGGAGAAGATAAAAAGAAAACAAGGACTCCACACTTCCAACCCTTGCATTAGTCAAAAAATGGAGATAGGAGCAACAATGTTCATTTATCTTTTTGCATCAATCCATGGTGATGTCTTGTTGCTACTATGCACCATCACCACTTATTTGTGAACAGCACAACACAACTACTGCAAATGAAACATCAAAACATCATGTGATTAATTTGTGGCTCCCAGCAGCTCCATCAGATGATGAACTGCCTCTCCAGCTGTTGAAGGCGGAGTACAAAAAGCACTGATCTACCTTACACAAAGTGGCACTCCTAACTGATTGTTGTTCTATGTCGCCCTGTTGATGAAAGATGTCCTCTTTCTTAATTTAAATAATTTCACCACATTACAATATTGTAAGTCTTTACATATCACCTTTTCATACTCTGGATCTCAAAAAGCACTTTATGTAATGAGTTATAGTGGTGCAGGGATTGTAAGAAAACAGAGCAGTCACTGTATGCTCAGAGATAGGCAAAAGGCCCTTGGGACTTCAGAACCTGTTTCACTGAAGGGAACACTGGCCAAGATGTAGTTTTTGAGAACAGTGGGATCTCCAGCTTCCCTCCCCAATCACTAACAAGACAGTAGCAAGGACGGTACGAAGTTTAACCCAGCAGCAGCTCAACCTTCGATGCCTACCCTGCAAACAAGTACATCTTTAACTGCTCCCATTCCACCAACAGACAAAAAGTTGCAAACATACAGGACTAAGGCTATAAATACCAAGATGATAGATGTCTTAGAAATAGTTGATTAAACAGATACTAGACAGCCTCTCCTGTCAACCAGACAGGAGCCCAAACTCTATTGAGGATGTATTTAATAAATGACAGCAGGTGTCTAATTTGCACCCTAGGCAGCTATATTAGCTTAAGAAACAATAATTCAATGCAATCAATAAGCATGTAAATCAAGTAGCAACCCCACAAAATAGGATAACTAAAAAGCCAAGCTGCACAAGCTTAACAAATTACTTAATTTGTTCTCTCTTCAGGGCAGGTACCATCGCTCTCTCTTAAGTTTTGTATAGTGGCTTCTGCAATGCAGCCATGGTAACACTAGAAATAAATAATGATAAATTCCTCACTTTGCCTGCATGTCACCCTTTGCGTAGCGTTGACTTCTTCCACAGCTCTTACAGAAGGAGAGCTTTGCAGGAATGCTCACTGAAAGTCAACAGCTTCCAGATACTGTGCACAAGATGGCTGGGGGAGGGGGGAAAAAAGGAGTGCATTCCACAAGAAAAGGGGCCCCCACAAAGAACTCCCTGACAGCAGCCTTCTGAGAAGGGGGGGGGCGGTGAGGGAATGCATGTCAAGATCTGCTCAGGCACTCAAGCTACAGTGTAGCACTACAGCATCCGGAGAGAGGCAGTATATCCCAGGTGAACAGGCTGCTGGTCATTTAGCCCCAGATCCTCAAAGGTATATAGGCTACTAATTTTCACTGATTTCAAAGGAAGTAAGGAGCATAAATACCTGTGGGGATCTGGGTCTTAGGGCTTTATACATCCCACTGTACTCCCCATCCAGAAACCCACAAACAGATCAGAAAGCACTTAGCTAAACATGATCCACTTATCAAGCGTGCTGCTGTATTCTGCACTGTAATACCAGACCCATGACTCTTACCTTGCATTGGAGCAGTCTGATGAAGCAAACCCTTTAAAACAACACTGCTTCAGTCAGAATCTTGAGCCCCCTCCCCTTGTTTTAAGGCTGATCAGCTGAAGATCCAGCCCACAGTCTTTTTTCAAATAGACTTTCACCACTTATTAAGCTGTTTGGAAGTTGGGTCTGGTGTTTTGCAAATACTTGCAGAAGCAGAGGCCATGCTGGCATGACATCCAGGTATCGTTAGTACACATCAGCATGCTGACCTCCTGCGTACACAGTTCCAGAAGCCTGCGTGCTTTACTCTCCTTGCACCTCATAACAGGAACATGGTGATAAAGAAGGGAGTCTGTGAGGCCTTCCAAAGCAGGAATGTCAAGAAACGTGAGAGTGATTCTGCCACCATTATGCTGAGCAGTGACTTAGTCTGTGAGTAGCCTCACTAGAACAAACGAGACTTCTCATCAAGGGCTATTCAGCCTCAGTAAGGGTGGCAGAACCTGACCTTGTGCTATTTGGTACTGGGAGTGCTCACTGAGGGACAGAATGTGAGTCCCTTCTTTGTGTTGACCAATACTTAACTCTATCAGTAGCCCTCAGTGAGGCCAATGGGTCCATGTGTGGAAAAAGGGGCAGCTCAAAGTGAGTAAGAATATCAAAATCTGTCCCTATTACTACTATTTTAATTGTATGAATTCAGTGACTCTGCAAAGCACTGAACAAAAGTGAAGCCTCAGCCTTCACTACCTAGTGGGCATCCCAATTCCACCACAACCACAGCCAATCCCCTTCTTAAATCCAGGCTCCTTTTTGTCTGCTCACCTCGCCCTGCGCAGGACAAGAAGCAGCCAGCCTGCCCTCAACTCAGCATAAAATAGATAAGGAATGCAGCCTTGGTATTTGACTCTCAGCTAAGAGGAGTGACATAGAGCAGCAAGCAGCCAGAGGAACCAATTCTCCCACCACAGGAAGTAACAGCACTTGGGAAGAGGCAGCGACAGTGCAACCTACAATCTCAGACTACTAGCCAGGACTTGCACATGCCCACATACTTACACAATGAGCACATAACCCGACCACCATACTGCAGTCCTCTTTCTTTTTAATTAAAACTCAACTTTCGTTAAACATCAGTGGATGCCAGATGAAATTTACTCTTTTTTTTTAAAGCCACTCTTGAAATTTTTCTACAGTGGACCTTTTAACTTTACAACCCTTTTAGAAGATACAATTTTAAGTATTAATACTTCTTTTTAATGTTGCTGTTCTGAAGTGTCTCACCTAAAGAGGAAAAATGAAGATGTGCATTTTATTTCAAATGATCATTAAAATTTCAGAAACACATTACCAGGATTTTTACAGAGGCTCAGCGTTGAAATTTTCCTACAGGGCCACTATCTGAAAACCTAATTAGGCCATGTATTTCTAGAGAAAATTAAATGGCAAGCAGGGTTTAATCTGGCAAAGTTTCCAACTTCATTTTATCTATTGACTTCAAATTTAAATAGTACAGAATGGAACTGGACCATAAACTTCTTCCGTGGAGCTGACAAAATGGCTCTAAAATACATACGCATCCATAGGCAAGGTCTCTATTTAGGGCCTACCCTTCAGGCAGGTGCATGGCAAGGATGGAAGATTCCTTTCCCTCACCCCTTACACAGTGCATGCAATACAAAGTCCCATCTGCAGTCCCTGCACTCCAATGAACACAGGAACTCTACCATATGGGTGCACTGGGCCCTACCCAGTACTCAGAGGAGTCCATAAGAGTCTCTCCACTGGCTTCAGTGGATGTTGGACCTGGCAGAGAAATCTGTGCCCCAGATAGGGCTGTCTTATTGATCATGCTCCTACAGAACAAAAGATGGGGAAGCCTGTCTTGAGCTTGATTTGCATGGTCTAGCTCCACCCTGCTACCAACACCCAACTGCACCCAAATGACACAGTGCAGGAACTCAGGGAGGAGGATGCAAGACTGCCCTTCTTCATCTATAAAATGAACCTATGTAAAAAGATCCATCCAAGGCTGTATGAGTTGCGAGCTCATGCTGCGGTTCCTCATTTCCCATTCCCATACACTTCCTACAGAGGAAAAAAACCTGATACTATCATGTCTAGCTAAAGACTGGTGGAAGAGCCCCTCAAAAACAGGCTTCGGGAATGCTTTCTATATGCCACAGACTTATAGATGACTTCCCCCCCCATACATTAGGAAACAATGCAACTCACTGTCCCAGACATTCAAAAAAAATCACAGCAGAATGTGCTGGGTTCTCAGCAACACAAATTAAACCTACTGATTCTCCAGGAAAATATTCCATGTCCACCTGATCAGTTACGCTGAGAAAAGAAGAAATTTCTCTGTGACTGGAAGGAACAAAGGCCCAGTTCCATGAAGGGACATAGGTGCTATAATACTCCCACAATACCCAATATTTAAAAAAACACTGGCACAACAACGTGATCCCTACAGCCTGCATTAGGCACCTAGGCTCCTTACCCAGGGCCTGGGGAAAGTGAGGTGGCTCAGAATGAGACACCGAAAACCCCAGATGCTGGGGAGCCACCTAACTAGGCAATGGGAGATGCAAACCAGAGAGGTGTGCCCAACCCCGCTCCTCCTTCAGAGATAGGTGCCTAAATCCAAGCTGCAGGGAGGCCCCTGTCTCTGCTTGTAATCCACAGCCAGGAGCGCCTCTGCTGAAGTCAAGAAGTTTGAGCACCTAAGTGGTTCCTCGTGAGAAGGAATTAGATGCCTACCTCACTCCACACACAACAGCTGGAGGAGTTGCCTACCATTAGCCCAGTAGCTAGACCACTCACCTGGGATGTGGCAATCTAGGTTCAATGCCCCCAGCTTGCTAAAGGGAGAGATAGGATCTGAACCAGGGTCTCCCACACCTCTCAGTAAAGTGCTCAAACCAGTGGGCTATGTTGAAGCTGTTCCATTTCAGATTAAATAACTGAAGAGTTATGAGGCCTGAAAGAGAGAATAGCTCTATAACCTGGTGGTAAAGGCAACCACCTGCGAGACCCAGGGGCCAGTCCCCCCGGGACTCCCATCACTCTTTATTTATATGAAGTAGAATAGCTTCAAGTGACTGTAGGTGCCTATCGGGTGAGATGGTAACCAAGCAGGAGTTTTGTGGACTGCAGACATACCTAGAAATTGTTCTAAGTACCTTTCTGGATCTGGGCCACATAACTTTAACAATATAGCTTTACAGAAAATAGACACACTAACCAAAGGACATGAACAGCTTGAGAATCAAAAGTTAGTGGACTCAAAAGGCCACACCTTGGCATATCATTAAAGCAATGAACTTACATCCCTGACTGACTCATACAAAAAGTGGCTTTGGTTTTCTCTCTAGGAGTAGAAACCATTTAATCACCACCATTCCCTGAAATAAAGGAGTATATACAGCTGCTTGTCAGGGCAGAGGAAAACTGGAATTCAACAGAATGCAGTTTTACAGCAGAGGTGCTCCAGGGCTTCCTTCATTCATGAGCAAACTTTTTTTTTTTTTTTTAAACTCATTTTACAGGGAAAGAATAAGCTGCTCTAAAAATCACATTTCTCACCTTCAGAGATCAACAGTGTGTGTGTTTATATTTTCGCTACGGAAAAATACTTCCAGGTGTTTTATGTTCATTCTCAGTCCCACACAAAAGGAAAAGTAAGGAATATAACCATGTGTAAACAACTGCAAATCTTATGCACTGCTCACACTCAATGAAACCTCATCCCTGTGAAACTAGGAGTTACACTGAAAATTACAGTGAAGTAAATGTGTTGGTGGAAAAACAACATATGTTGCATACATCAGATAACATACGATGGACTCCTTTGTAGAAGTGAGTACATTTACCATATTTATATCAGATTGTGACTTCATAAGGAAGCACTGTACACTGAATGTTACCGGACCCTACAAGATCTTGCAGAAGTTGACAAGAGAACATTTCTCTGAAGTCCACATTTAAGCACCATCAGAACTAACATGGCATGTAAATACTAAGGGCCAGATTATGTCACACTGAGTAGTACCCTACCCCGCAAGGGTTTTCTCATTGGTTTTCATGGGTCTGCTTGTAAGGAATGTGGCCCCAAACTGTAAATGTCAATTAAGCAAAGATGTTTATTATATACAATCAAATAAGCGTGCACAGGATTACATATGCTTCAAGATACACTGACACACAGTCCATAGGACATACGATCCATAAAGTTTAGCACACATGTAACTGCAGGATGAGGTAAACAACCACCTTTGTAAGGTTTCACCATTCTGCTACAAACTATGGCAGGCTAATTTTCCTGTGTATATAGCCTGTTCTCTCTTGTGCACTTGTGTTATCTGCTCACTCTCTCTCTTTCTCATCATCATCATCCTCTCTATGCAGGAAAAAAACCCCACCGTTGCACAGCTATCTCACTGTCATCTATTATTCAAGAAGGGTCTCATTGAATAAATGTCTGTTCAGAGGCTCTAAACAAATCTCATTTCTGAACACCACTGTCTGCAGCCCAGCGGGCTATTTCAGCAAGATAAGATCACACATTTAATCAAATGCTTCAAAAAAGAAATACACACCAAGTTTGCTTAATAATGTCAAATAATAAAAGTGCAGTGTTGATGGCATACTAATTTTTAGTGTTCTTTCTTCTTTGAGGGTTGTCTCAATAGCCAAGGTCAAGCGAACATGGGATTTCTACTAATTAGGGTTTCTGGTAAGTGCTGGCTACTCTCTGGACCTGCTTACTCAAGCCACCTAACCACAGTTTTACCCAAAACTATGGCATTTTCATTTTCAATTAAACGACTGCATACATTCTATCCAAGGGTGATAGACACAAAGGCAACAACACAATAGGGCTCTGGTCCATGATTAAGACTCTTAGGCATTATGATATTATTTATTTGTATTAACAACAGTGCTAAATCAATACATTGTGTGTAGATTGATGATAGAATCTGCTCCCTTACGAGTTTATAAGGAACCACCAACATCAATTGCTGCACAGATGCTGTAACGTATAGGGGAGCTACAAAAAAGAGCTCTTCTTTCTTGATCGCCCACTCATTATCTGGTTACAGCTCCTATTGCAGTAAGTTGGAGTTATGTGTAAGGAAGGAAGGGCAACCAAAACACGCAACATGAGCTTTGCCATTTATTTTGACTGCAGCATGACTAGCCCCCAAGAACAACAGGAATCAGTCCCAGAAATCTAGACTGCATGATCTGCAGCAGTTGGGCCACGTTTCCATTGTGTGGCATGATGGCAATGAAGTAGTCACCAATAACCTGTATATCATGCAGATGTCTTCATCTAGAATCTAATTTTTGTCGCGTTTCCAACAATGCTACAGAGACAGACTCTGTGATCTGCTTTGCCTCAAATCTACCTGAATTTTGGGGCAAACCTGGAGATCCTCACTCTAGGCCCAACTCCAGCCCCGACATCCGTGGGATTCTCCCCACCCACAGCTCTCCTTCCTGCACAAATTTCTCAGGAGGGTGTTCAATGGGTACTGGGATCCATGTGGTGGAAAGAGCTGAACGCTGAGAAGAATGAGTACGTAGGGCCAGGCTTACAGGGGGAGACAAATTAACCACCCACCCCCTCCAATGCTCCAGATTGGAAGTATAATACAGACCCAGACAGTATTATCTTCCCCTGCAATGGGGACCCTCCCTTAACAGTGTATTCAGGGCCACGCATTGTCTGCTGCAGGAGCCCTGTCACACATTCTCTAAGGACACCATATGGAAACAGGGCACGCACTGAAGACCCAGGTTTTCCCACGGGAAGGGACAATCAGACACTCAGGTCAACTGCTGATGAAGCCATTAAGACCTTGCCTTAAAAGGCCCAAGTAAAAACAAAGGGCCAGATCCTGTCTCATGCAAACTGAAATCAGACTCTTCAAATGTACTCCCACTGAAATTAATGGGATTACTCATGGAGTAAGGTGTTCTACTTAACATAAAGGTAACAGAGTTGGATCCTGATAAAAGAACAGCAGGATCAAGCTCTTGATGTAGAGGGGATGTACACCTGCATTTCTTGGCAAATTAGGGGTGCTGGAACACCACTCTAATTTTACGTGAGAAGTCTTAGTTTCCAAAATTAACTCTCTTCTATGTGAAAGGGCCATCTTTCACAGTGTTTTTTAAATATACTATCTACAGGCAGATCCCGACTGATCAATCCATTTATAATGATCCAGCAAGTACACTACACACTAACTGTTGATTACTTGTCTATAGTAATAATTTACCTCTCTATAAAACAGGCTTAGAGCTATATTTAAAACACCTATCAGACTGAATTTTGCAGAAGGATGCATATATCATTTTTGAATTGAGATTTAAAAACAGTATTTAACTTTTAATATTTCTTAACTCCCCTCCCCACTACAAAAGAAAAATTGCAGCCATTAAAGATAATGGAAATGACCTTCCACTGCAGCAGCTTTACACTATGAAACATCAATGATGTATCACACTCACACTATTCACTTCCTCTGGAAGGAAATGGAGTACATACTGTATTATCTCTAATGATTAAAGGCCCAGATTGTGATATCCTCACTCACTTTGAATACCATTTTACACCACAAACTGTCCTATCAATGGGACTACTTGAGGAATAAGGTGATAATCAATGTGAGTAAATACATCTAAGTCAAGCCCTAACATAGCTAGACATGTGGCATAGAACCCAATACCCTATTATTATTTTTAAAATATAGATGCATCAACTGTAAATAAATAAAAGCAGCAACCAAGAGGCTTAACTTATAGGGCAGACATTTTTGGTACAAAAAATGTAGTAGTAAAGTATCTTTTAAAAAAAAAAAAAAAAAGGAGGGTCATCCTCACTGAAGTAATTGACAAGAATTTGCATCATTTTGATATGACAAAGTCTCAGCCCATGACACACAAACACTGGCAAAAATGCCGTGAAAGCAAAGGAGCTAAACGCAATCTTTGAAATCCCCTTCAATTCTACCCAGCAGTGAAATCTATTCACAAAATAGCTATGAGGGCTCCCTCCACCCCCACCCTTTCCCTAGCAGCCTTTGGAATAGCTTTGAGGGAAGAAAGGTGAAAAAACAGGGAGCCATTGAAAAATCTCCTTATGGGGTCAGCTGTCAATGGAATGCCTTTTAGTATTCAGGATATCCACCCATGCAGAACATCAAAAACTGGGCTTTGGTCCCTCCCCTATTCTCACAGGCTTAAGCTAATGCTCAGTTTCTGGAGCTGTACTGAATAGCAACACACACTGCCTCTGCAGGACTTGTAAACAGCAACACAAGCCGATGAAACAGAACGGGGGTGTCGTTTCTACTTAATGTTTCCCTTTTCATGTGGCATACCTACTCTAACACAACAAATCTGGTACATTAAAGAAGGTCAACTGCTCCAAAGCTCCATGCGTTAGCGTCCTTTAACGTACACCCTTTCCCTCTTCCAGTATGAAAGCAGACCCATACATACGTGGATATAGCAGTTGAATTTAAATGTTTTATCCCCAGCTTTTACAAAAATGTTATTCATTACTGTACAAAATGAGTAAATTGCTTGTTATTTTTGAACTCCTCTAGCAGCATTCAGGTTTAAATAATCTTTTGGAATCTGAGATTCAAGGTCTCATGTTGTTTTACAATAGTGCAGTAAGCAAACGTGAGGGCTTTAGGGGTATGAGTGCCATCCACTGAAGGAATCCCTGAAATCATGTTTTTAATTTTTGCCCATTTCCAGTTAACTCCAGTAACACAAAACTTAAACTGGTGATAAATTTAAAAACAAAACATGGTTTGTATACAAAAGTCCTGGTAATGGCAAAATGATGTGTCAATGTCAGTTTAATAGATTTTTTTTCAAAGTTTTCCCTAAGATTAACGGCTCTTGGCAATTTACCCCTCCCTTGAAGTCAATCCTCTGATGCCACCATTAGTAGTTCTGACATTTACACTCATGATGAGATTACAGTTCTAATCCCATTCTATCTAAAGCCAACTGAGAAATTCCCATTGACTACAATGGAAGGACGACTGGGTCCAATCCCTTCAGAGTGGAAAGAGGCTGCAGGAGTACATAAACGAGAGCCAAACAAGGATCAACACAGACTTCAACGAAATCTGTGGCTCCTCCATGCTTTGGAAAAATTGGGCCATTTTTATTTAGATGCCTAAATTTGGATGTTGGTGCTTAACTTCAGGCAGCCACACTGGAGCATTTTGATCAAAGATTTTCTTTTTCTTCATACCTACATCCTTAACAAATAAGGGAAGGACCAAAGGAAAAAATAAGATGCAAAAGAACATTTTCTCTCCAGAGAATTCCAAAAATGTCCATAAAGCATTTGAAAACAGAAAGCAAGACTGGATCTAGTTACAGCTTCTCAACTAACAGCATTTTGTTTTTCAACTTTCCAAGAGTTAAAATGAAAAATAAAGTTACTTCATATCTAACAAAAGTCACTGGATTAGCCAAACGTTCCTGTCCCTCTCATTTTGAACAGAGGGTCCCCTTCAAAAGCTCAAATGGTAGATTTATGTCTGTAACTAGCTACTTGACTTAGAGGGAAGGGGGGGGGTGAAAGGGTCATTAGTGAGAAGACTGGCAACTTTTAAAAAATATATAATGTGTGCATGTGTATGATTATTACAAATGTAAGTAATTTATGGGAGATTTACAGATTGCCTCAGAGGTTCACCTCTTTTAGATCAGTCTTTGGAACAGGAGCAATCAACTTTAGGGGCACTAGAATCAAGCATTTCAACTCCTTATGAGGGATCTAATTACAACAGAGTTACTTACATGCACACACTTTAAGATAGCAATCCTGCAAAGACCCTTATGACTCTATACCGTCCCAGTAACTTCAGCATAACTCTGCATGGTTATAAAATCCCAATCATGGAGATCCTTTTATAGAATCAAGCCCTTTAGTCTCGACATTTGACTTAAATTTCAGAAACATTCAATTCCATAGCTGTTCAGACACATTGGGTCAGATTCTCAATTGGTGTAAATTAGAATACAGCAATTCCATACTAGCTGAAAATCTAGGTTAATCTGCTCAAAACTAGCATAGTGAAAAAAATTAAACCAAGGGTCCAATCCTGTATCCACTGAAATCTAAGTTTTGCTATTGACTGGAATGGGAGCTAGATTTGAAGTATTCAGTTTATAATTACTAGGATTCCTCCTGTTTGATCCCTGAAATGTTGACTGTCATATTTTCAAAATAAAAGGTATAATTTCATCAAATTGATGATGTTATGCTATATCTTAACTGATGTGATGTAAGACTTAATGAGACTTAGGCATTTAAATTATACACGTAACTTAATTTTATCAGAATGTGACAGGTTCTAAATACTGCTTTCCTCTAAGCAAGATTCCTTTCATGACCCATGAAATGCAAAATATCTTGATTTTTGTTTGCATGTTCTCACTAATCTAAAAAATAAAATATAGTTTTAAAATATACAGAGTAGTCTTCAAGTTCTCAATTATTTACTCTGGTTCATTAAAACTGAAATACTACTTCTTACAAAAATATTAGATCATAACTCCTAGAACAGTGATGCTGAAAAAATATAGAAATGCATTTGAAACAATACTGTATCTAGGTCTCTTGAGGGTCAGTCCTTTTCTGTTTTGATCAATAGATATTCTTTACTCCATCCTGACTGTTCATTCTAAGTGGTTCCAAAAAAACAAAAATTGAAAACTTGATCTGTGTTAAGTTTCCTAGCTGAATTTTTTTCAATTGCACACAATATATTCTACAGACTATACTGTCAGATGTTGTGCACTTCTGTACTGAAGTGTTTAACTACAGATGATGTGGTAGAAGTCACAATATTTTCCAACAGCTCAAGTTTTCAAGAAAACGATCTGTTGGCTTATATGTTCAAATATATACTCACGCACACACATATATATTATACACATGCACCCGCCTTCTGACCCCCAAGGTCCAATCCAACTCTTGCTGAACTCAATAGTATTCCCTTAGAAGGGCATACAAATTGTTTGAAGTATAAATGACAAAAACATGGCAATGAAATTCTGATTAACTGGTGGCAGAATTGCAATATTGTATTGTATTAATTTGTACCATACCAGGATCCACAACAAAGATGTTTAAAAATGTGTTTTGTTTTAGTTTATGTACACCAAGTTATCCCAGTCTCTCCTAGAGGAAATGAATGGAGGTTTCAATCAGTTAGGAAAAATCCTATTGGCCAGTGCTGTGGGACAATCAAAAAAGTAGTCCAAAAATGAGAAATTTAACTTTTTTATTGCTTGCCAGGCAAGCTCCTACCCTACAATAAACAGACCTCTGGTGCACTGATTGACAAACGCATCTGTCCTGCAGCTGAAATTGGAAGCTGGCTTCATACTTCAGATTCCTCATATACACCACTGAACAGAAGAACTCATAATTTGCCCAATGGGCCCATCAATTTATCAAATTTCTTTTCTGTCTCACCTCAGCCAGTAGGGCCCCATTCTGCCAGAGATAATTACAGGCTCTAAACCTCCCATTAAATTCAATGGACATTTTGCCACTGCTGGCTTTAGTTGGAACAAGAACACAATGCACACACATACTGTACGCAAAGTGCTGTCTGGAATGAAACTGCTTCTCGGTGACATTTATGATGAAATTGTAGCTAGAAGCCAGTATTCATTGGGGACAACCAAATTGAAGATCAAGGTTTCCTCCAGACAAGCCAACTTTAAAGTGTCCTGGCCCGCATGCAGGAATGTGACAAACGGCAAGTATTTTAAAATGGGTACCTTGTGCATTACGCATTACTCCAATTCAGGGTTGCCAACCTTGCATTTTAGTTTTTACTAACATGAAGATCTAAAGGTGAATTTTTTTTTTTTTACTGACATGGTAAACATTTTACTGACATTACTAAAAATACCATAAATACAATAATGTCACAAAAGTGTGTACTCACTCGCGATATTCTGTACACAGGAATACGGAATCACGCAATTGTTTTAGTTGCAGTTAATTGATCAATTGGGTTCTTTGGGCGTTTACAATAACAGAAAACAGGAAATTGATAAAGTCACTGTCAGTGTAATGTTATGATACAAGAAGTGATTCTGAATGTCAAAATACAATACGTTTTATCTCTACCCAATTTCACAGGCATTTTCATTTATTTACAGGTTTACGGACAGTGTTAAAATTGTACTTTTTTTTATTGACTATCTGTAAAATAGGGGATAGTTGGCAACCCTGAAACTATATCTAACTCAGAGTGATAGTATGGGCAATGGAATAAAGTTTTAATGTGTGAGGAAGCACATCAAAGATTTGAGTAGGAGTCAATTTCTCTATAGATAAATAGCCAAGATTTTAAAAGTGGGTACCTAAGGCTAGGCTCTTCCATCTCTGTTTAGGCACCTAAAGTAGGCAGCCTGATTTTCAGATGTACTGAGCACCCAGCATCTCTCACAGTCTTCAAAAATCCATGGTTAGTGCTGGGTGCTCAGAGCTTGTGAAAATTAAAACACTTGCATAGGTGTCTAAATAAGGAATTAAGTGTTCAAAGTTAAGATCCTATTTTCAAAATCTTGGCCAACAGCAGGTGTGAATACTTTGTATCAGAGGCTGGCATGGCCATACTTAAGAATGACAAAGTATTGTTCCAGTGTTCTATAAATATCCCATAGGAGAATAAATGGCTACAAACCAAACATTTTCTGCTTCTTCAGACTATAAATACTTCAATTTTTATATATCTGTATATAGATAGGTGCCTTTTCACTATTCTTGCTCTGGCAAGCTGTAAGAGGAAATGGACATCAGCAGAGAAGAACTTCAAGTTCAAGGAACTGGAGTGAGGTCATTTGGGTTCTTGCACGTGCAGGAAGCACATCTTAATCCCCTACAACAAGCAGCCCAACAGACTGCAACAGCAAAAGAGTGGCAGGTCTCTCTGAGTCTCCATGCTCTTCAACAGCTTCAGAACTCTCCCGAATAATCATGAGGCCCCAGCACTCAGCATGACCTGAGTCACAGTATCTCTGAGATCAATTTTTTTAATATGATTTCTGGATCTTCCCTACTTAGGGGCATACTCGGAAAATGAATTTTCTAGGCCGAATCACCCAGATCCTAGCACAGAGACGCTCTCTACTGTGCAACATGACTTTTTCAAGAAAAATATGGAGCCAGCACTCACGTGAAACTTAAAAAAACAGGCTGCGATCTAGGTAACGTTCCTAGACAAAACTCCACACTAGTCTCCATACCCTGTCTCTTCCTATAACCCCTTCCGGCTCTCTCAGTCCCACCTCTTCCACCTGTTTTGGCACCTTATTTCAGGTATAATGGACGATGTAAAATAATCCTCTAGTAAATGCACATCGGCCCCTCCTCTCCCACAACATGCACTTACATCTGAAGTTTCTAAAATGTGACCAATTCTAGGGAACATTCCTGTTCCAGTGACCACACTCTTCTCTATATTTCATGCTTGTTTTTATTGGTACTGTATCTGTTTGTGCTTCTAATGTGAAAGAAATCCTCAGGGCAGGGAAAATATTCCTAATTGGACACACTGACCAAGTGTATAGGTTAGGCACCCTTACACGCTAGACAAATGTCAGATAACAACATCCTTCATTTTGTTTGCCCATCCTTCATTTTTCACTCGTTTCATAGGTTGTCCATTCCCATATGGACAATAGGAATTAGTAAATAATGAAAACAAATCTTTTAATGTTCTTCAACCTGCTCAGATCACCAGAATTTACATCTAATAAAACAACAGTATTGGCTAAGGTGGTCCATGCCACACCTTTAAAAATAAACGTAGAAAAAAGGAGATGCAAAAAGCCCCCAAAACATTCATTTAACAGACTTCATCTAGCCAAATATTTTTAAAGACCTTCCAATTTATGCTTCATGGGTAGGATAATCTGGTTCCTCTCACAAGGCCATGAAATACTTTCAGGAACATAGTTTTGTAATCTTCTATCTTGTAACACATGCAAGTATACCGCTATCCAGTCAGTGGATTAAATGGGCGGTCTCACATGTTCAACTAAAATCTGCTCACATTTTACATGGTCCTAACCAAGCAATCGCTTCTATCATCATCTGCAGACAACACAACCAAATGTATACCAGGGAAGCAACAGGGTGTGTGCTGTATTCTTTAATTAACAAGAGCAGCGGGGATATAAAACTCAAGCACTCCTACCACATCACCTTTAGCTAACCATTACAAAAGAAATGGACACAACCCTGATGACATCACAACCTGTGGAATGTATGAATGCTATGGAACACATGCTGCTAGGAAACACTGATCATATCTAGTCTTCAAATATACAGCCGTGGAGGCATTTATGATGAATTTTCTAGATTGAGTAACGAATCATTCCATGTTCCCTCAACAACCAACTCTTGCCTTGTGGAGCAATACAGCTGAACGGGGACTCAGTAACCTTACGCTTGCTAAAGGGTATTAAATTGCTTATACATTCAAAAATTACAGCTCGCTGTTTTTTCTCTGACTAACTTGCACTACAATTAAACACACTTTTTACTCATAGTAAATGTTCTTTCTCCCCCCATGCAACCCAAAAGATAAAGAAACACTATATATTTAATTAATCTGAATGGGGGGAGGTGAGTCAAAATTCAGTATTTTCCTTTTAAGAACCTCAGAATGTTTGGAAACGGATATGCAAAATATTTGCACCTGTGTTCATTCTGTTTTGGTTTAGTATAGTAACAAGAAGCAATACAGTAACCTTTAGCACTCTAAGCTAAATAAGGAAAGACAGCTTATAACAAACACCAAACAGCAGCAGTTTGAATCACAACAAAGGGATTGTATCACTGCTATTAATATTGTGGCTACTGAAATCTGAGGTGAGTTGTTCTACCTTAAGAAAAACAAGTCATAACAGAGCACTAGCCTTAACTTTGTAACCAAACACTGGCACTGACACAGATTTTTCTCTCTTGCTGTTGTTAAATAAGGACAGGGTAGACTTTTTTGTCTTCCTTTTTTTTGGACAGAGGTCCCTCTAACTTGTACACCTGAGATAGCCCATAAAACTCAGTAGAAGAATTTTTCAAAATGAATACACAGTAGAAACACTTTTGTACCCCAAGTCTTGGAAATTGTGATACATTGGCTCCACAAAACACACCCAATATCTCAGTATCTAATAGCTAGTATTGGCTATGCCCTCTTACTAGATGGCTTTTTCCATTACCATTTTGAAATGCTTTCAAAAGACTTCATTGAAGAGTGATTTTTTTTTCTTGGCTTGGCTTTGAAAATCTTGATCTAATGCTTTGGAATAATTAGTGCAACAATACAGAAAGCAATTACAACTAGCAGGCTGCCTATCTGCCTTATAGCAAGACACAGAAGGCATTTTCCCCCTTTCCCTGTCTCTAGCCATCTCCACATTTCCTAAGCAGCTGGCTTGCATGGAATCAAAACCGGGAGTGCAAGAACTCTAATACTTCCTAATGAGCAATGTGAATGGGAAAGTAAATACAACAGACATCGGTTGTTTTGGCTGTAGCTACGATTGTTACAGCGATACACACACAACAATTCATTTTTTTTCGGCTGTTTACAAATTGTTTTAACTACCGCAGAGAAGAATTACACCGCGAAGCCGAGAGAGGCTCCTTTTCTACCAAACTCCCCATCTCTTTCGCAAAAAGATAAACATCTGTGCATCTATGGGGAGTGGGGGGAACAAGACAACTGATCCTGGGCTATACTGTTGCTACTGGCGACATTGTACTTAAGCCTGTTAATAAGATCCAGTCCTTGAAGACACAATCCCAGGTACAGAGTGCAGATTTTGGAACGCTGCACCCAGCATCTTCCTGAGCACTAAATGCGCCGATCTTTGTTAGACAAGAATTCGGGAAAGGGTTCGTCTCACGTACCAACCAGCAACCGTGCAACCCGATTTCCAAGTTAAACAGTCACAGGATGATTGTAAGGCGAAGGCAAATAAATAATTAAATGAGCAAATAAAGCGAGCGCTCAGGAAAGGGATGCGATGCTCATCCTCCACACCCTTCTGTATCGGCCCCTCTCGCTCCCATTTCTCGCTCTGCCATACGCCGGCCCTACAGGCTCGCAGCTGGCAAAAGGAGCTGCTTCAAACCCGCGATCTTAAAGGGTGGCCAGGTTGAACGGCTCTTAAAATCCTCTGCGGTCCAACCTCGGCTGCGTGTTTCTCCCTCGTCCCCGGCTGAGGCGGTGCCTGGACCTACCTGTAACCCGCAGAGGCTGGGAAGGGGGGTGGAAAGCTCTCTCTTCCCCCCACACACGTAGACCCAGTTTAGCAGCAGGCGTGAAGATGTCCATCCCTCCCCCCGCACGCCGCCGGGAAAGGGGCTGCTTACCGCAGCCCGCTCCCCTTCAAGGCGCCTACCCCCGGCCGGAATGTCCCCCGGCCGCGGCCAGCCGCGGTGCTCGCAGAAATGAGGCGAGCCCTCGAGCCTCCTCCATCCCCCCGCCCTGCCACAGCCGCCACCCGCACCTCCGCCGGCCGGCCGGGCACTTGCCGGTGCCCCCCGGCGTGACACGCTGCCGAGGAGGCGCCCGCGCCGTGCCACGGGCCGGGGGCGGCCCGAGGGAGGGGGCCTCGCCCTGCCCGCCCCGGGGGGGAGACGCGGCGCGCGAGCGAGGGAACCGCAGTTACCTTCCGTCCCCCGCCGGTCCGCTCCGGCTCCGGCTCCGGCCCCATCAGCGCCTCGGCAACCTGCAGCAGGGGAGCCGCCGCGCGCCAGCCAGCGCAGCCAGGGCGACGGGGGCGGGCGGCGGGGCGGGGGAGCTCAGCCCGCGAGGAGGCGGCGGCGGCCGGGGGGGTAGAAACCCGACGTCGCCCCCCCTTCCTCGCCTGGCTCTTCCGCCACAGCAGCCCCTCCTCCGCCCGCGGCGCCGGCCGCAACTTCACAGCCCCGGCGGCGGCCGGCAGCAGCGCGGAGCCGAGCGGCGGCTGGTCATTCCCGGGGCGGCCGCAGCGCCGCCCGGCCCCGGGCTCCCGGGCCGCCGCCGCTCAGGCAGGAGCGAGGCGGCTGCCGCTGAGGAGAGCCCGCGCCGCACGAACGGCTGCCACCATCCCCCCCGGCCGCCGCCGCCGCCGCTCGCCCTCCCTCAGCCCTGGCACGGCCGCTTCCCGCGCGGCAGGAGCGGGGCTCGCGGCGACCCACCGAGCGCGCGGGGGGAGCGACGGTTGGGCTACGGGGCCGCCCGCGCGAGCGAACGGGGCCGGGTCTCTGCCCGCGCGCGCGGCGGCGGCGGCGGTTGCTGCGGCTGCGGCTGGAAAAGCGGCCGCCAGCAAAACCCGGCTCCGGAGAGCGGCCCCCTCCCCCGCGTGCGGGCTGCGCGCGGAGCGGACGCGGGCTCCACCTACCGCGCGGCACGCGCACTGAGGGTGGGGGCGGGGCGGCGAAGGGGGGCGCACCGGTTCGGCGGGGGGCGGCTGGGCCAGGCGGGGCGCGCAACCCGGCGCCGGCCCCTCGCAACACCCCAAAGGCGGCCAAGGGGAAACTGAGGCACGGACGGGGGGGGAGTCACGTGGGCACCGCGCGGGTGAGCCGCTGAGGGCCCGTGCGGGGCAGGGCTGCCTCACGCTGGGTGTGCGCGGTGCCCAGCGCCCCCGGACCCTGCTGGGGGGTGCGGGAGACAAGGCTGTAATAGGAACAATGCGTGCGTGCATTTGTTATGGTGGGGGACACGCACACAGCGCCACCATGCCCCCTGCAGTGGCAGCTGCTTAATCCCAGCCCTCCTGGGCTTTGGCCCAGCACCCCCGCTTCAGGTGTCCTCAGCTGCAGCCCAGCAGCTGCTGCCCAGGCTCCCCGCCTTTCCCCTGCATTTTCCCAGCCCTTTCACTTCTTCTCTCCTGCCTCCATTGCTCCTCCCCTGGTACCCTGGGTGCAGCTCTCTTCTCTGCTCCTGCCCTCCCCTCCGTTCAAACCCCCAGCTTCCCTTCTCTTCCCTCTCTGTCTCCATACAAGGGACCTCAGATTTCCTCCCTCTCTCTCTGAGACCCCATTGCATTCCACCCCTCAGCCCCATATTCCCCTCGCCCCTCCCTGAATTGCCTCTTTCTGGACTTCCCGTCTCATCCTTCCAGCTCCTCTGATAGGAGGGTGATTACACTGCTGCTGCCAAGTCTGCAAGTAACTATAGTAGAACCTCAGAGATAGGAGCACCCCAGTTATGAACTGACCAGTCAACCACACACCTCATTTGGAACTGGAAATAGGCAATCAGGCAGCAGCAGAGACCAAAAAAAAAAATCTAAATACAGAACAGTGTTATATGTAAACTACTAAAAAAATAAAGGGAAAACAGCATTTTTCTTCTGCATGGTAAAGTTTCAAAGCTGTATTAAGTCAATGTTCGGGTGTAAACTTTTGAGAGAACTGCCATAACATTTTGTTCAGAGTTACAAACAACCTTTGTTCCCAAGGTGTCTGTAACTCTCAGGTTCTACTGTAGATCTTAGCTCCTGATGAAACCAGTCTCAGAAGCTCTCACTCAGGTGGGATTTTCAGCCATGCTCAAGAAGAATCACCATTCTAATTGGCTGCCTTCCCCACTGCCCTGCTTACTAAGGCAAGAGCAGCCAATCAGGATTGCTGCTGCAGCAGTCAACCTCTCCCCTCCCCAAAAAACTCTGGCTACTGAGGAGAAAGGGAGAGAGGGAGCAGGAAAAGTCCAAAAGGTTCTCACAAAACTGAATGACTGGGGAAGAAAATGGCAGATGAAATTCAATGCTGATAATGCAAAATAATGCACACTGGAAAATATAATCCCAACTATACATACAAAATCATGGGGTCTGAATTAGCTGTTGTGATTCCAAAAAGAGAACTCATCCGCCCGGTATGCAATGGCAGTCAAAAAAGCTAACAGAATGTTAGGAACCACTAAGATAGGGATAGATAATAAGACAGAAAATATCATAATGCCACTATACAAATCCCTGTTATGTCCACACCCTGAATACTGCATGCAGTTCTGATCACTCAATAAAGACATGTTAGAACTAGAAAAGATGCAGAGACGGGCAACAAAAATTATTAAAGGTATGGAACAGCTTCCACATGAGAAAAGAATACAAAAACTGGGCCTTCTTAGCTTGGAAAAGAGATGACTAAGGAGGGATATGATAGAGGTTTATGAAATCATAACTGCTGTGCAGAAAGTGAATAAGTGTTATTTATTCCTTCACATAAACAAAAGAATCAGGGAGTCACCCAATGAAATTAATAGGCAGTAGGTTTAAGACAAAAGGAAGTACTGCTTCACATGATGCACAGTCAGCTGTGGATCTTGTTGCCAGGAGATCTGAAGGCCAAAACTGTAACAGAGTTCAGAAAAGAACTAGATATATTCATGGAGGAAAGGTGCATTGATGTCTAATAGCCAAGATGGTCAGCGATGTAACCCCATGCTGTTGGTGTCCCTAAGCCTCTGACTGCCAGAAGCTGGGACAGGACAATAGGAAATGGATCATTCAATTGCCTGTTCTGTTCATTCCCTCTGAAGCACCTGGCAAAGACAAGATACTGGGCTAGATAGAACATTGGTCTGACCCAGGATGGTCGTTTTTAGACAGAACTGAGCAGGAAGAGGAAGAGGAAGAATTTCGGGAGCTGCTGGAGGAGCAGAGGTGGAGGTGGAGGGAGCAGTACCAATATGGGAGGTCAGAGACTGGTGGATGGTTGGGTGTTGGGATGGGGGGAAGACACATAATTATTTAGATTTTGGAGATACTGGGAATGCCACCCCATCAGACATCCAGTAACGGGAGCCAACACCACTTTGCATTTGGGAGCAGTGGCAACACTGTCATGTGCACACACGCATTGAGGTGGGCTGGGAGAGTTAAAAAATCAAGGCAGACTGAAAACTACAGTATAAGGTTTGGGGTATTTTAACCTCATGACTTTCTGGGGGCTGACTCAGGGTTTTGAATTTGAGGGTTTAGCAACACTGTAAAGATGCTGGATGGCAATGGGACACACAGCAACAAGCTGCTTTCAAACTTTCCGCGACTCACAGTATTTTAAGGGTTTCATAATCTTGGACCTATTTTCAGGGTGCAACAACAACTAATACTGATATGAGAAACCTATAAACAATGTAACATATCTGTGTATGCCAGTAAATGGGGCACTTTCTATTAACTACCTCCATAACTCACATATATACAGCTATACTCTTATATAAAAAAAACTCCAGTAAGACCTCCTCCAGCTCTCTGTCTCTTTCCATTGCTTCTTCCTCCTTCCTGCTCTCCTCTTTCTTTAGCTGCCTCACCACAGCTTTGCACCAAATTCCCATAATCACCCGAGTCTCCCACAGCTTTGTCTTATCTCCTAGGCTCCCTCACCCCCCATGTCATCCTTGCCTGTGCTTCCCATCAGCTACCAACTTTGTACCCAACTTCTCCCCCAGTGCCCACCTGCATCCCTTTCAATACCTGCCTAGCTCCATTCCTTCCCACACTCTTACTCCCCTATTGAACTTTAATCATCTCAATATATGTTCCCTCTTCCACTCCCACACTTTCTGCTTCCCCATCTCCACCCAATCCCACCACATCTGCTTCCAAGAGCACCCCTTACAGTCCTTTCAGGAGCAGAAACAGACTGGCGGTGCAGGTGAGAGAGTGTGCTTTGAATTGAGAGGACAGTTGCCTCCTCTCCAGGTTGAAATCTTAAGGTGGGGGGCAGTGGTGCCCCCACCTTTCTGGCAATTATAACTATGCTGCTGCAAATAATGAGTTATATAATCTTGTTATTTTTATTTTATATTTTATTGTATTTTAGATATTTGTAAAGGGCCTCTGGGCTGGGAAGTGCTTGGTGAAATTATTGGTATTTTTCTTGAGCATTTTTTCTTTGTTTCTTTGCATGACTGATGTAAAATTGAAATATTTTCGATAAGAAAAGGCAGAAGAAATATATGGAGGCAAGCTTTCCATGCATATAGGAGGCAAGTGCTGCTGAGGTGTTTTTAAAAAGTAGTAAACTTGGTTCTTCAAAGCACCTTGGGCTACATTTTTGTATTCTTTCCTTACCCAAGATCCTCAGTGACTCCATGGAATACAGGGTAAGCATCCCTTATTCGGCAGACTCCACTCTAAAGAACCAAATCTTAGATAGTGACCTTCAACTACCTGAAAGGGTTCCAGGGAGGATGGAGCTCGGCTGTTCTCAGTAGCAGTAGGAGATGATGGAACTAGGAGCAATGGTCTCAAGTTGCAGTGGGGGAGGTTTAGATTGGATATTAGGAAAAACCTTTTTTACTAGGAGGGTAGTGAACCACTGGAATGGGTTACCTAGGGAGGTGGTGAAATCTCCATCCTGAGTGGTTCTTAAGGCCCGGCTTAACAAAGCTCTGGCAGGGATGGTTTAGTTGGGGTTGGTCCTCCTTTGAGCAGGGGGTTGGACTAGATGTCCTCCTGAGGTCCCTTCCAAACCTAATCTTCTACGATTCTATGAAATTACGAATGTTGGGTATGTTGCACCAACTGTGCATGTTCATAGAGCAGGGTGGCATAAAGAGGACTGTGTTAGAATAATTGCAAGCTATCACTTTAGGAGTGGGGTTTCCTGGTCCCCCTTGCAGGGCAGGGGGCCATAGGGAAGAGTGGGGACTATCAGAGTCAGTCTGCAGCCAGACAGTTTAGAGTAAGGTGAGGTGAGTTGTGCCTGTGTTTTAGGGAGCAACTTGCTGGTTTTTGGTTTGTGTGTGTTCTTGTTCTGAATTCTTAGAAATTAAGTATTGTTACACTGCAAGCTTCCAGCAAGAGCATTTTATATTTTTATCTGACTTCTCTTTGTGTATGCCATAAATATAACAATGAACAATATACCAAATTACATCCCAGTCATCAGACATATCTGCAGAGTTCTTGTATTCCCGGTATTATTCATGGGACAATGGGATAAATCTTGCTTGCCTAACTTAGTCCCTGATTCAGGAAAGTGCTTAAGCATATGCTTAACTCCATTGCTACTCAGGACAGCACTTAAGCTTGCGCTTAAAGTTAAAGCACCTGCTTAAGTGTTTTCCTGACTACTGATATTTTCCTGAATTTATGGTTGGTTGCAGTTAGACTACTTTGGTAAATCAGGGTCCCCAAGTAATTCTTAGTGTTCTATGGACAGGAAAGAGGAGGGAACGCACAAAAAAAGGAACAAGTTAATGCTTTGCTTTCTTAGTAATATAGTCGGTGCCTATATTCTAGGCCCTGCAAGAACAAAGTAGAAGTATATGAGCCAAGGAATAAGACAAATTTCCATAGGGAAACAAAAATAGATTTTAAAAGTTATAAACGATCTATCCTGATAGTTTCCTTTTCAAATAAAACTCTGCTACGCAATATTAAGGAACACCTCAACCTTTATATTACACTGCAAAGATACCTAAAAGAGTTCAAGCTAATGGTTCACAGGGTCCTAAGAATTAAAAAACTACTGTGTTTTAGGCCTCATGTTTGGTTTCCCCAAAAGTATACTAGTATGATGGGAAAAGTTCTCCAGAATGAATTATAACAATAAATCTGTCACTCCCTTTTCAAGAAATGCCTCCATCACAACCCCTGTTCTTTGTGCGGCCCTCAGAAACAATATGTCATACTCCATCTTGCTAGCATGAACACATGATTCTTAGAGCTATGATTACCTCACTGATCATACTTCAGAGCAGATGCTTTGAGGATAAAATGAAGCTGAAATTGCTTATGCCATGTGATTCCGAGCTCCATTTAAATGCAAGGGAGGGGAAGATACAAAAATCAATATTTAGCCAGTGAACAGAAAAAGACATAATGGGAATAGCAAAAAATGTGGGTTTTGGGGGGTTTTTTTGGGTTTTTTTTAGCATTTTGTATAATGAACAATTAAAAAAGAAGAAAGATTTGGGAAAGAAAGAAATAAAGAACTTCAAAAAGTCATTGGCTACAGGCAGTGATGATATCCCAAATTTCTAATAACCAGTTCTATGAAGGCAGGTGATATTTAAGAACCTATTCTGAATAGGTTCTTAAACATCATGCGCACAGCACCCCACACACACCCAGAACTACAGAGTTCCCTCCGCCCTGAAATTGACCCTCCCTGGTCAATTTCGGTGGCAGGGAGAGTCCAGGGAGACACTCTCCCCACAGTGAAATTGACCCGCCCTTGTCAATTTCGGTGGCAGGGAGAGTCCAGGGAGACACTCTCCCCACAGTGAAATTGACCCGCCCTGGTCAATTTCGGCGGCAGGGAGAGTCCAGGGAGACACTTGCTGCTGGGAAATTTACTCTCCGGCCGCTAACAACTGGTTCGCTGCTCCGCCTTTTCATTGAATCTCCCGGGGCTAAGAACCGGTTCGCTGCATTTTTTCTATTTTAAGAACCGGTTCGTGCGAACCGGTTGGATATCATCACTGGCTACAGGCCTAACTGGTTAAATTACAGTTGTGTGTCAGTCAAGGTTAACATTACCCTAGAATCGTAAGAATTAGATATAGAAGAATCCTAGTAGGTGATCCAACACCGTCCCAGAGGCCAGTGCATTATTCCTTACAGCATGTTTCCCAGTGCTTTATCTAGTATACTTAAAAGGTGCCAAGGGATAAGGTTTCCACCAATTCCCTTGAGTAATTACTCCACAGCCTAATATCTCTCTGTCAGGAAAATTTTCCTGCTCTCAAGCCTACATTTTCCTTTTCTTAATTTCATCCCCTTACTTGTGATGATGCTCCCAGTTCATCAAAACACTTCTGGATGCGCTTGGCTTTAAGCATGTATGTAAGTTTCATTGACATTAAAAACTTAAGTGTTTTTTTGAACACTGATAGATTTAAATATGTACTTAAAATTAAGCATGTGTGGAAACATTTTGATGAGTTGGGTTTCCCAGGTGTTACCCTAATAATTATCCTCCTTTTAAATATTTTAAACAATTATCACTTAGATAAGCTTTACACAGTTAACACTTTTCATCTTTTCCTCCTGTATCAGCCCCTCTCCAGGCCCCAGATCATTTTTGTTGCTCTTCTCAGGATTCATTTCCATTTGTCAATATCTTACTGAGGAAGACAATGAGCGGCCTGCAGTATTCCAGGTGTGGCTGCACAAGAGCCATATAACGAGGTACTGTTCTTTGGTGCTAAAGATGTGATGTTCCTGAATAGACAGTCTTAGGTTGCACTGACATGTTTTAAAAGTGGCCTACCACCAAAACAAATCTACAATCTGATTCTTTTACTATACGCATTGTCCTAGCATCTAGGCGATTTTATCTACATGGGTACTTGAACCCTGGACCTTCCGATTAAAAATCCCATACTCTACTGAACAAACTATACAGGCATATCAATCCAACTACTTTTTCAGCATTATTGCTTGCCAGAATTCTCTCTCCCACAGCAAATCAGTGCTTCAGATTATGTTCCTCAAATGCATTATTTGAATCTGAATTTGCTGTTTTCTGCCCATATTTCTAATTTCTCTAGGGTTTGTTGTGTTATTTTTCTTTCCACGTGAGTGTTTGCAACACCAACCCATTTTAGTATCCTCTGTAAATGTAACTAATGTTCTTTTCACCCTTTCCTTCAGAATCATTAATGAAGATGTTAAATAAAACACACATCACTGCAGTATCCCACAAGTATATATCATTAAGTATAAATGCTGCCACATGGATAGCAACCAGTTCCTGATCCATGTGACAGTTTTCATATCCAAGCCCATCTGAACTAATTGTAAGAGTCAGATTTCATTCCATAAGAGACTATCATAATCTTTACTAAAATCCAGATCTAGTAAGCGTGTCAAATTTCCTTCATCCACTAATTTTGTGATTCTGTCAAACAAAGCAATCAAGCTTTTCTGGCAGTGTTGGCCCTCTGTCTGTCTAAGTGTGACACACCTCATCAGGGTATCTGAGTGCCTGTACAAGCACAGGCTTTTTATTGTTTATGCTTCCATTACCCTCTAGATAGCTGTAGATTTTTAATAATTGTTCCATTAATTTACTATGGATTAAAATTAGATTTATTAGATTGTAACTGCCTGGATTACTGTGTTTTTCTTTTCTGAAGATTGGTACCACTTTTGCTTTCTGCTATTCTCTGGGACCTTGTGAAATTGTAGTGATCTTTCAGAAATATTTGTTACTGAGCCAGTAAGGTTCAGCAACAAATTTCCCCAACACTGTGACACACATCACCTGGATCAGCTGATGGAAAATGTGAACCTATACAAAGTATTGCCTCCCCTACTTTTTTATTAATAGTTATCTTTCACAACGTTTTCATTACTTCATAGTTGTTCAGAACTCCTTGCCTATATTTTTCTTAATAAAATATAACACCTATAAAAATGTCAATACTACCAAATGATTTTAGAAATATGTAGTATACATTTCCTTCCTGCACAGCTTGACCTGACTTGCAACTTGACATTTCATTTCATATTATATCTCTCCACATCCTTTTCATTACATCGGGACCCGATCCAAAGCACATTAAAAGGCTCCTGTGGACTTTAATGGGCTTTGGGTCAGGCTCCCAAGGATTTCAACTTTGGCATCCCCTTTGTGTCTTTTTCCTACTCTTGTTTTTGGGCCCGATTCAGCAAAGCACTTAAGTACATGCTTACCTTTCAGTAAGAGGGTCGGGGTGGCTAATCCTTTGAACATGAGCTACTGGTGCAATGCTGTGGCCAGAAGGATGAATACGATCCTTAGTTGCACAAAGAGAGGAATCTGAAGTAGGAGTAGAGCGGTTATTTTACCTGTGGATTTGGCACTGGTGGGAGTGCTGCTGGAATAGGGTGTCCAGTTCTGTAGCCCACAATTCAAGAAGGATGTTGATAAATTGGAGAGGATTCAGAAAAGAGCCATACAAATGATTAAAAACATGCCTTATAGTGATAGACTCAAGGAGTTTAGTCTATTTATCCTAAAGGGAAAGTTAAAGGATGGCTTGTTTACACTCTAAGTACCTATAAGGGAGCAAATATTTAATAATGGGCTCTTCAGTCTAGCAGAGAAGATATGACATGATCCAATGGCTGGAAGTTTAAGCTAGAAAAGTCCAAACTGGAAATAAGACATAAATTTGTAACCATGGGAGTAATCATTGGAACAATTTACCAAGGGTTATAGTGGATTCTCCATCACTGGTAATTTTAAAAACAAGATGGGATGCTGCTTCTAAAAGATCTGCTCTAAGAGTTATTTTGGAGAAGTTCTCTGGCCTGTTTTATACAGGAAGTCATGATCACAAGGGTCCCATCTCGCCTTGGAATCTATAGAGCTATGAATAAATCCATCCTTATTCAATAGAGCACTACGCACAATCTTACCTTTAAATGGATGCATAGGTCCTATTATGTTAAATGGGATTTTAACACATGCTTAAAAATTAAGTGCTTTGCTGAATCAGGGCCCATATGCCTTCTTACCAGCTGCCTCTATGCATGTAACCATCACTCAGTCCTTGTACACCAGGCTGAGATTCTGTCCTGTGCCTTTAAGCTACCTTTGGACTGTTCTCCCTCCTCCTGATCCAGGTCTGTCCCCAGGGCTGGAGAGGTTCCCAAGCATAATTTAGACAGGCTAATTTTCTCCAAGACACGTACAAACACTAGCCCACATCATACACATTCCCTCTCTCTTCCCAATTAACTGAGGACATAAAATAAAATTCTGATTCAACCATCTCCTCTGATTCTTCTAGTGCATCCCATCTTCTCAAGGTCTGTGCTTCAGATCGTAAACTCTCCAGGACAGGGAATATCTTTGGTGCAATTTTCAAAAGGGCGTCCCATGGCTTCCACTCAACTTGGGGGGAGATTTACAATGGACTTCAATAGGAGCAGAATTAGGCTAATGCTTAGCACTTTTGAAAACCCCTGCTTTAATGTGTGTGTCTTGTACAGAGCCATGCATGTGATAAGCACTTAAAAACAAAATAAATACTAGCTAATGTATTGTAACTCTTTAATGTTTCAGAAATTACTATCAATTTTTACCTGCCCTGTAATGATGCTGAACAATAAACTATACAATTATTATTCAGGCACACTGATATTTGTGCTCTCAGTTCAAACTAAACTGTTTTTAAAAGATGTGTTATATTTTTCTAATTTTTTTCTTATCATGGCATCACTACAGGCCAGAGGTAAGGTTGTTTGGGTACCTTAACTGTGTTTTCCTTACATTAACATGTTTGGACTTCCTCCAAGTGTAACCTTAACTCTCTGAATTTCTTGGGTTTAATAGGCTCAGATCCTCAAAAGTATTTAGACACCTAACTCCTCTTGAAATCAATTTGAGTTAAGCACCTACATACCTTTTGAAGAACTGAGCCACATTCCTTGTTTTGGGGAATTATCTATTTATTTTATTAAATATATATATATATTTACCTGTACATTACTGATACATACCCTCACCATTACTCCATCTTAGAGGTTTTTTGTTGTTTGGTCTGGTAATTTCCTTAGTTTTTAAAAGTGTAGTACACACAGACTAAACTAGAAACCCAAAGGGGATACTACCATGCAATATTTCTAATAATTAGAATATGTATTATATAAACTGTAAGTCTTTTTTTGTTTTAAAGGGCAGATACAGCCAGAGCACACCAGCCAGGTAAGATGCTTTGCATTACTAGATCAGCACGAAGTGGGCAAAGTGTACTGGTGAAACTTGCCCTTACTTTTTCAATTGACTTATTTGTTCAGAGGGCTTGTGTTTAGAGACTCTGGTTGTTATATGGAAGGAGGACTGGGAGAGCCCAGCCTGTGTCCTGGTATCTCTGTAGTTAAGGTGCTCCCCATGCACTCCTGCCTAAGTAGAAGGACGTATTGCTTCAGTGCACAGTGGAACTTAGTCAGCAGCATCATAGGGAGCTTTTCAGGCATGGATTACCAAGCCAGCGTGCTGTTTTAAAAAGCAGTGCCAGCTGGACCAAGCAATCTAACAGTCAGAGCTCTTGACACAGGTGTTCAGCCGCTGTCATATCACTGAGCCATTACAATCAGTAGAAATGTTGTAGGTATGTTAGCTGGGGAGGAAAGGCAGTGACTGGTGGAATGAACACTGATCTCCCAATGTCCCCGCTTCAGAATTAACTGGAGCTGTTAGCCTGAGTCTTTCTGTAGTGTACATAATCATAGTAATTAGATATAACAATCGAATTAATAACTTTCCTTAATTACAACCTATTTCCTTCAAATATAGCCCATCCACAAGATTTCAATTAATTTTTATCTCCGTGGAAAGTGTGAAGTGTCTGCATTATTTCATTACTGAGATCATGGGGGACAAAAAGACCGGACAGATGCTAAACATCTTAAAATTGATAAAAACCAGTGTCCTTTAATTAAATCGTGGGTTTACTTGTCAAGTCACAAAAAGTTCATTCTGTATTAAAAAAAGGCACTGTCAGTTTGGAAAGGATACATGGCATTGTTCATACAAAATAAAGAAGTTGAATTCTGTGTGCACCTGCAGCCCTGGAGCTGCCCATCCAGCCTCGGAAGAATTGTCCCCTGTTATAACCATTCCTGAGACCCATGGGGAGCAGGGGATTAAGAACTCCAGGAGGAGGAGAGATGAGTCTGAGGAGCTGAATGTTGGGGGGCAAAATTAATTGCTGGGTAGATGGGAGAGGCTGCAAGTGCTTTGGAGGACAGGATTAAAAGTCAAAATGATCTGGACAAACTGGAGAAATGGTCTAAAGCAAATAGGACAACATTCAATAAGGACAAATGCAAAGTACTCCACTTAGGAAGGAACAATCAGTTGCACACATACAAAATGGGAAATGACTGCCTAAGAAAGAGTTTTGCAGAAAGAGATCCGGGGGTCATAGTGGATCACAACCTAAATATGAGTCAACTGTGTTACACCGTTGCAAAAAATGCAAGCATAATTCTGGGATGTATTAGCAGGAGTGTTGTAAACCAGTGTTTCTCAACTTTTTAAGTAGCAAGTACCCCCTAACTTCTGAAAATTTTAATAAGTACCCCAACACTCAATTTTCCACTCTGACAAATACAATCTTTTTCCCCTTTGCCGCTGGACGACTGTATTTCTTGTAAAGTAGGAGAGTTCTGAGTTCTGCAATGCTGTGTGGCTTTGACAGATCACAAAACCCCCTGCTGTTTCTCCCTTCCTCCTCCCCTTCCTCCACATAGGAGCAAAGATCAATGCCAGCCAGTCACTATGGCCTGGTGGTGGGGTCACATGGTGTTCTCACACAGGCGGGAACTTGTGAGGTCTGAGCAGGGTCTAGCGGCCCACCAGAGTGGATAGCAGTGCTCCCCATGGCTGTCCCCAGTGGGGGGCGGGCTTGGGGCAAATCACACTGTGTGGGCCCCTGTTAACATTTTTATACTGGTAAAATATAGGGCTCTCATAGCTGTCAATTTCATGCTTAGCTACAGCAGTGAAATTGACAAGTAAGCTTGCGGGTAGACCCCAGCTCCAGGACTGGGCAAGCCGCTGGACTCTCTGCCTGGCTTTCTGGGCACCCGGCTTTGAGCTGGGGAGGGGAACTGCCACCTGGGCAAATTGTAGGCGGCTGCCGCCTGACTGCCAGCCTGGGAGGTGGGCAACTGCCACCCGCTCCAAGCTAGGGTGGAGCAGGCTTCCACGCAGGCTGAGACCCAGGGATGTGGGCAGGCAGCAGGCAGCTGCTGCCCATCTTCAAGCCAGGATGTGGGAGGCTGTCTCTTGGCTCAGAGTTGGGGCATGGGTGGCTGACACTGGGCTCCCACCGTCTAACTCCCAGCTAGGAGGTGGGACCGGGTGGGAAGCAGGTGGCTGCTGCCTGGCTTCCCCAGAAGTCAGCGGCTGCTGCCTGCCTCCCTTCACTGGGTTTTTCATTGTGTACCTCCTGTCTGTGTCTCACGTACCCCCAATGGTACAAGTTCCACAGGTTAAGAAACTATGGTCTAGAAAATATGACCTATGAGGGAAGATTGAAAAAATTGGGTTTGTTTAGTCTGGCGATCAGAAGACTGAGAGGGGACATGATAACAGTTTAAGTACATAAAAGGTTATTACAACGAGGAGAGAAAAAAATGTTCTCTTTAACCTGAGGATAGGACAAGAAGCAACAGGCTTAAATTGCAGCAAGCGTGGTTTAGGTTAGACTTTCAGAAAACCGTCCTAACTGGGCAGTAAGGCGCTGGAATGCATTATCTAGGGAGGTTGTGGAATTTCCATCACTGAAGATTTTTAAGAGAAGGTTAGACAAACACCAGTCAGGGATTGTCTAATAATTAGTCTGGCTTGACTGCAGGGGACTGGACTAGAAGATCTCTCGAGGTCCCTTCCTGTCCTACATTTCTATGATTCTATATGGGGGTGAGATCCTATGGTGGAGGTCAAAATCGCCTTACCCAATAATGGAGAGTTGGCAAAACTAATTGTCACTCACACATGAGGGATGGGCAGGGGGAGTTCAAAGATCAAACACAGAGGAAAAAAACCCCACAGTGTAATTTTTTATGTAATCTCATGATTTTGGAGTCTAACTCATGATTTTTCAACTCTTGATCAAGACTGTGTGTGCATTCTTTGTAAATAAACAGGACTGCCCCAAAAATACACCTAACTTGTATAATCAATTTCTCCTCCTAACAAGAAAAACCCTGGGAGTGTAACCCTGAATAGTGGCCAGCAGTTTAGGCTGGAAGGGGCAATTACAGAAATATATGGTGAGAGTTTGGAGCAGCCCAGAATGAGTATATTAGGGACTGCTCCAGGCTCTCAATACTCATAAAATCAAAGCATATACCTTTGTCTTCATGATGGGAGAAGCTGTGTATGGTCTAGTCAACCATCCAGTGTAAGAATACCCACTTCTAGAGGGCTATAGAGCCCTTACATGTTATGATAAACTCCAAAATATTAGATGAAGAGAGGGAGGCAATCTCCCCAGCATAGCTGAGGGATTAATATTCGGTACGCATTATGCTGACATCCAGAAGAAGGTCCCAATTCAGATTGCACACTAAGCTTAAGTGCAAGATGAGCTCATGGAAGAAATGTTGCCTTACTCTTTAGGAATTGTGGGCACATTGCTTTTGCAGTACCCTCAGCTAGCAGCATCTACAATACTAGCATCTGCTGTAACGACTTATCTTACCTCTCTCCTTGCAAGCAACAGTAAGGCCAGAAAAGTATGGAAAATGGCAGTCTTACACTGACACCATTAGGAGGCTTTAAGCCATCTGTGAAACAAGAGTGGCAAATTTTCAAGAGAAATAAGTCAACGTTATAAACTGTACTCCCTAAGGACTTTAACCATGATGATCTGAATTTAGTATGCTCAGTATTAACAGTGAAATTCTAAACTGAATAGGAAATTAACTTCCTTCTGAAGGTCACACTGTAATGTTAAAGTGATTCTGATCATTTTAGGGACTACTTACCATAGTTATGGGTGAATTAGGATAGATGGATGGATGCGAGGAAGAAACAAACACCACCAATCAGCATGATAGTCTGGTTACGCCCTATCCGTTGCAGCCTGCATACATTGACCTGAGATAAAATATATGCTGCAAGGTAGGCAGGTTTGCAAATAATAAAATTGAGTACACTTGTTTCTACCAACTAAGGAGACTCCATTCAAAGAAACACAGATAAAAGGAGATCTCAGCCAGAAAAGCGGTGCATGCAATTTAACATGAAGAAACATAAATCAAATAAGACTGGGTCAAAACATAGCCAAAGGGATTATGCTGAAAATCAGGACTTAAAAAAAATGGATTGTTGTATACAGACATGTAGTCTATCTTCTGACTCCTTTGTGGTATATTTCTATCTCTGTGGTGTTACCTGGCAGCTCTGTGTTCTTGGGGAACCAGGGTGAAAAACCCCTATTCTCTCCCTGGCTCACCTGAATCCCCCCCAGCCTCTGCTTGAACCAGAAACAAAAGCTATGAAAAGGCTGTGGGAGACACACCTAAAACCCTCCCAACAAGGGTGATAGGATTGAGACAACTCCCCATGCCTCATCTACATAGAAGATGTAAAAAGAGGCATCTCAATTAGCACATTGAATGGAGAACTGGAGCCTCGTTTACATCGAAGATGGAACAAGAATTAGCATGAAGAATGGAGAACCAAGCTCCAAAGCAGGAACCGCACTGAACTCTGGGATTGGCAAGGAAGGGATGCACTGCATGATGGGAGATCTCTGCTCTTGATGTAAATGAACTCTCACCTACAGCCACCCAGCTCCGCAGTTATCAGACCATTCTAGTATTGATATGCAAAACACAGAGTCTGCCTGGTTGCATGGTGAGCTCCCCCAAGGAATATTGACCATAGCTGGGAGTGATCAGCTCCTATTGTCCAGCATAGAGAGAACCACCGTGGGGTACTTCACTGAGACATTGTTTACCCACAAACAAACCTGGTTCTACAAAATACCCTACCCAAGTTTAAATCTCTCTCTTGGTCTCCTCTTCTGATGCCTGAATCCAAATGATCCTTTTGTGGGTTTTGCCTCTCCCTCAAGTGTTCCTGACCCTAAGCTGAACAGCCTGTCTCCTGGGAACATCTAAGATTCCCCCCTCCACCCCCCATCTTCCCCAATTCTCTCTCTCTCTCTCTCTCTCTCTCTCTCTCTCTTTCTTTAATCCAGGTATAACTTGCTACTTTTGTAATCAAACCTGGGCTAGCCTTCTCCAATACCCCTACTGTAATTGTGTTGTATTGTGTTAGATTGTTTTTCCTCTCCTTGTATGACATCACTATTAGTATCATAAGTTTTATACACCTGGCAATAAACTATTGTAATCAAGCTGGTTGCCAGTTTCTCTCTCTCTAAATGCATTTACTCCTTTGTATTCTTGGCTTCCCTACCTTGCTCTGCAGCAACGCTTCTTTTACCTAAGCCAAAGATCCCTGGAGTGCCCAAAATCCTATGGGGTTTGCTCATCAAGGGGGTTACTGCTACAACAATTGTGTTGCAAAGAGGCATATAAAGGGGACAGCTGAGAAGTGCTGCTCTGCCTAGCCTACGGAGTCCAGAGGCGCATAAGGGTGACAGCTGAAAGTGCTGTTTGACCCAGCCTGATTGAGTCCAGGGGGCACATAAAGGAACAGCTGAAAAGTGCTGTTTGGACCCAGCCTGCTCATAAGTGTGCTCCATTCTGGTGCGGTGCAAGGGGCACATGAGGTGACAGCTGACAGCGCTGTGTCACCAGCCTGCTGAGTTCAGGGACGTGTAAGGGGTCAGCTGAGAGTGCTGATAGCCCGGCCTGCTCAGACGCACTCAGTTCATCTGGAATGGGGGTGTGTATCTGGGGGGGGTGTTATTTGAATCTGAAAACCTTAGGTCCTGCAGGATAGCTCCATTGGGAGGGGACTTGTAGCCATATGAACACACCAGTAACACAAGCAGCACATTAATAGAATCACACCCCCTCTTCCAGGAAGGTAACCCTAATAAATAAGCAGACCTCAAAGTGACGGGCAAATCGGGTAACAGGGGCTTGATTTCAGAAATCAATGAAATTATTTAAAAAAAATTAGCTTTTCTTTTCCTTGTGCCCACCATGTTACCAATACCCCTTTCTGTAAAACGGACCCGCACATTCTCGTCTCACATTCATTTTGTAAATGTTTTCAAGCTCCCTCTGAAAGGTTCACAGGAAAAGGATCTGAGACTGATGGGAGATGTAATCTTAAAATAGTCAGCATAGTGTCTGTCAGCAATAAGGAAAGTAAACAAAACCCCAAGATGTATCAGAGGCAAAGAACAAATCAGAAGAGATTATAGAAATATAACAAAGGGCTCCTTAAACCATCACACCTGAAGGACTATGGAAAATGCTGAGTGCCATGTTACAAGGCTATTGATAAGATGACAGACGTGCAAAGACGGCAACTGGGATGCTGGATGGTCTTTAATGTTTATAAAGAGGGCTACAGGTTAACTCGGTTTTGTACTCATTAGGAAAAAAGGGGGGGCTAAGAAGAGCTCTCTCATATAGAACAGAAATACAGTTCTGAAAGGTAAAGAAAAATCAGCATGATGTAGCTAAAAATGTTACATAAAGGAAAACAAGATGAAATAGAAGGTGTTACCTTCTGGGATACTACCCCCAACTATCCCCGACTGCCAACCAAAATGAGCAACTGACATTGATCTATATCTGGGAAAGATTTTCAAAAGCACCTGTGGGATTTTTGGAACATAAATCCCATTGGAAGTCAGTGGGAACGATGCTCCCAAATCCCTTCAGCACTTTTGAAAATCGCCATTTATCTCTATTCTTATATCTATAGCTTCAATGCATATTAAGTGAAATAACTGGCATGTAGCATGCACCATACATAGACCAACAATAACAAGTACATTTGTGTGTTTCTGGCATGTCTTGGAGCTTTCATTTGACTGCCAGAAGTCTGATTTGGGTAGGAATTCACGGACAGTTACATTTTTAAAAATAAATCCATTACACTCAAACCCTCCATACCTAGTATCCTCTTCTGAGGCCCGGTTTACACTTACCTTCGGGATTCAGCAGCAGTCAACGGGAGATACGCAAGTGACGTGAATCACTTGCGTATCTCCTGTCGACTTTGCGGCGTCTGCTCCATGTGCCATCCACACTGTGCTGCGCCGAAGGGAACAGAGCTCCCTTCGACGTAGCGCTACACCACTTACCAAGGTGGTTTTCCTGCGTCACTTGCTGGATCGACTGAGCGGGTCTACACAGACTGCTCAGTCGATCCAGAGCAATTGATCTGATGGCGGCGAATTTGCCACTGTCAGTGCAGACCCAGCCTGAGATAGGAGAAATGGCTCATATTTGTATTCCAAAGGAATTGTCTAGATCAAGCCAGATTCTTCTGTGTGTAATATGCACCACAAAGTGCATCTGAAAATATATTCAGCAGTGGGAAAAATCAGGACGAGACTAGATGAGTGATTCTCCCAATCAGAATACAAATTTTTTGTGAAGGGCCAATTAACTCCTGTCAGACACAGCCCCGGGTTCTGCAAATGCAGAGCAGCTGTGAATATTCAACAAGCCATTGCAGACCAATGCGTGGCATCTCTCAGCAGGGCGTGGTTGGGGAGCTGGTGGTGTGGCTACCAATATAAAATTCTATGTTGATCCTATGACGAGGACATCAAGGTGAATAAAGGCTGCCTCAAAATAAGTCTTGCTGTGGCACGTGGGATTCAGTAGCCTCTGTAGGTAGCTCACGTTAGGAGAAGGAAAACTCCAATTTCAAACCAAGGGTGTTAGTCTTGGAAGCATGACCTCTAAAGCTTGTCTGTAGATATGTTTATGCTACCTGATGTCCATATCATGTACTAATGTCAAGTGTAACTCAGTGGTCTAGAGCATTCCCCATACAATAGCTTTGCCTGATTGTTGTAACTGGGCAAGAGACACTAAAGTTAAAGAAGTAAGTGAGTAAGTGCAATAAGCAAAGATATGCAAGTTGGAACATAAGAATGCTAACCGGAAGAAGTCTGGAGCTATGTGAGATCTTAAAGAGGAGAAAAGTAAACATGGCAAGTGTACAAGAGACTAAATGGAAATGCTGTAAAGCTAAGATGATAGTGGAAGGATACAAATTCTACTATTCAGGGAGTTTAACCTCCCAAAATGGTATTGGAGTTATTCTGCATGAAACCATGCAGAGGTGTGTAATAGAGGTTACCAAAAGTTCGGACCAACTGATGAGTATTAAACTGTGTTGGGAAGACATAACTATCCATATAGTAAGGGGGTATACATCACAGTTAGGAGAGGCTAATTTTTTTTTTAAGGAGTGTTTTGATGAGTTGTGCCTTCATTGAAAACATACACCCCAGTGAGAAGATAATTGTCAGAGCAGATCTAAATGCACATGTTGGAACTGCAAACACTGGACATGAAACAGTTCACATTGGGCTCAGCATTGGAACTAGAAACTCGGAGGAGGAAGTGGTCCTACCAATTGTCTGACACTTTCAGAAGATGAAAAGCCACCTCATAACGTATGCCAGTGGAGGACACATGTCCCAAATCAATTTCTTTTTAAGAAGAAGAACTAAATTATAAGATAATACCAAGCAACTACATTGTGAGACAACACAGACTTCTTATGGACATCAGAATGAGGAGAACCTTAGAATCAGCAGAACCCCTGGGCACCAGGAAAGCCTAAGTGGGAGAAACTTAAAGATGGGAATGAAAAAATCTTTAAACAAGAAATAATGCATAGAGTTCCTGACTAGAAGCAGGGCTATGTGGGGGACAATTGGTACAAATTAAAGTTAATGTTGCTGGAAATGGCACATGAAGTCCTAGGACAATGAAATGGAAAAGGATACAAAGGGTTATTTGGTGATGGAACCCTTAAGTTAAAGAATACATTCAGAAGAAAAAGGTAACTTTTAAAAAATGGCAGGCCCATGGCTTGAGCAGTGATATGATGATGTATATGGAGGCAAAAGAGGTTAGAAGAAGTGTTGTGACAGCTAAAAATTTGGCCTGTGCTGAACTGTACCAGGGAAGGCCAAACTTAACAACAATATGAGCCACATATGATAATGCTTAAGAAATTCAAGAGCCAGTATGTGCCTCCCGGGTCCTGGGGCTTCAGCCCTGTGGTGGGGCTAGGGCTTCTGCCCCACGGAGCATGCCTGCCGGGGCTTCAGCCCCTCTCCTGCTGAAGTCCTGAGACCCCCTCTTCCTGCAGGACTGAAGCCCTGAGCCAGTGCTGATGTGCTTCATTGGTCTGAATCCCCGAGATCCCCTTCCCTGCTGGACATAAACTTCTACCCACACCACACCACAGCAGGGTAGTAGCACTGAGCTCCCCCACCCCCTGCTGGTAGGTTTAGACTTCAGGAGAGGATGGGGGGGCTCTGCGAGCCATACTTTCACTTTAAAAGAGCTGCATGTGGCTCACAAGCTGCGGTTTGGCCACCCCTGAGCTATACAATCAAGTAGGAAGCTATGAAGGAGAAAAGCCCATCTACAAAGTTACTAAGGCAAGAGAGAAAATGAAAAGGGATATGAACGAGTTTGCTTATATTAGAAATGAACATGGCATATAGTGAGAACGAATGGTGAATCAATCATTGGAGTCTGGAGTGATTATATTGATGAGTGATGAGTGAGGAGAACCCAAGGGAGGAATTAAGAACACGGAAGCCGAACCAGACATAATAGATTGCATACAGTAGGAAGAAGTTGTAGAGGCATTTGGGACTTAGGCCTGATGAAGTACCGTGTGCTAAAGTTATTGGGAAGGGAAAGTGTCACACATCTGTTCAATGATATTCTTAAGAAAGAGAAAATTCCAGAACAATGGCATAAAAGCTCCTAGGTGCCCATTTTTAAACATAAAGGAGATATTTCACTGGGTGCTAATTATCGCCCAATTAAGCTGTCGTCACATGCTATGAAAGCATGGGAGAAGATTTTTGAGAAGCATCTGGGTGGAACAGTTGACATTTAGAATGGTGAGTATGGATTTATGCCAGGATGGAGTACAGTTGGTGCCCTATTTGCTCTACAAATCCTCATGGAAAAGTTCAGAGAAAAGAGATGGCAACTGGCTATGGTTTTTTTAGGCTTTGAGAAGGTGTATGATCAGGTACCAAGAAAATTAGTTTGGTGGAGTTTGCAATGGAGTGGTGTGCCAGAAGGATATGTCCATCTAATTCAGCTTGTGTGTGATGGAGTGATTATTGCCGTCAAAGCCAAAGGTGGCGATGTCAGAGAGTTTCCAGTAAACATTGGCCTGCATCAGGAGGCAGCAGTGAGCCCTTTTTGGTTTGCAATAGTCACATGTTGGAATTATTGTTATTTATGCAAGTCAATACCATGACACTAATGGTACCATAAACTCCTTTATTAAATCCAAAGATCAAACGGTATTTATAAAATTGCTCTAACCATGCCTAAAAAGCCTAAATAATAAGCAATTTACTACAGCCAGACAGTAACAAAACATTTATAAGCACTAGATCACAAAACTTACAAATGAGCTAAAACCAGAGCTCCTTAGACTCGTGTTGGTCGGGTTCAGTGTGGCCAGGCAGGTATTATCACTGGACCTTTTAAGAGTTTACTTTTTATGCCCATTAACGAACAAGTGATGTCATTGCCAATTACTAACTTCAGCTAAAAAACAATTGGAGACAGTTCACCCTTATTTTCAGCCTTCATCCAGAAAAGATTTACAGCCTCCTTTTTCCCCAAGGCATTTCCTCCTATCTCTTCCCTTCTTCTTGCTCACCAATAGCTTTTTCTTTGTGCCTGGATTCACATACGTCCTCATTTTCGAGTGAACACTTCTATGTGGGATTGGAAGGTCTTTTTAAGATAGACTCTCTTTGTCTTACTTAAAACCATCTGCAGTCACTCCTCTTGGTCAGAGGTCTTCTTTTTAAAGACTTCCCCTTATCTTAGTTATTCTTTGAACCAGACATTCTCCCTATGTCATTCCTTCTGGCCTTATAACTCATTATTTTCAGAGAGTTTCTTTTACAACACATTTCTTTAACCTAATTTAAAGCTAACTTTAATTCTCTAATTTTATACTGAGTCTATATCCTGGGTATGATAAGTGAGAATGTATGAAACGAGCCCCCTTAGAATATGTGGTTAGCTGATAACAGAGATTGTGCACAAGAGTATGAGATCCTGCAAACCAACTTTGAACAGTATCAATGCAGTTTTGAGCAGACAGGACTTATAGTGAACATTGGTCAGACTGAAGTTTTAGTAACTGAGAGAGGAGGGTATTACTGGCAGAGAGCTGAGAAGAATGAAAGAATTTAAATACCTAGGATCTAATGGTTGCTGATCATGCCCTCCTGAGTGATGCCCAGCCTTGTACCAAAAATGATTGGTGCAAACGTTGGGAGCTGTTCTCTGTCTAACAGTATGCCAAAAAAGTTAAAAGAGTGTATAAAACTGTAATTAAACCCATCCTAAGGTATGGAGCAGGGTCTTGGCCAGCCACAATAAAAGAAATTAGTTTGCTCTCCACCACAGAAATGAAGATGTTGAGATTGTCAAATGATTGGCCAGTCTGTGCTATGCAACAAAATGAGATTGTGATAGGCCTAATCTGTGTTGCCCCAATTGAAAACAAATTGAGGAAGGCTTAGCTATATTGGTATAGGGATTTCCAGTGGATATCTGAGAGTTATATTAGTAGGATGACCCTTGCAATCGTGATAGATGGAAAACAACTAGTGGGAAGGCCAAAGACTCTGTACATGGACTGGACATTAGAGAAATCAGTTTGCATGACAGCCAGGCATATAAACATGAGTTTTGGAAGAAGGCTATAAAAGTTCCTGACTTCAAATAGGAAAGTGGCAAGAAAGAGGAAAGATGCCTATATACAGAATCTATGATTAGTGCAATGGATAGGGAATTAGGATGAAAATTTTCAAAAGCATCTGAAATACCTTAAAAGGAGCTAATTTTCAAAGGGTATAAACACTCAGAATTTTCTGAATGGACCCCCTTAAGCTGTCTCAAGTTTACCCATGAAGTGAGGAATCCAAAAATCACAAGACACAGGTGTATTGAGACCCACAAAGTCTATTAACACTTCAGGTTTGATTCCCCAAACACAGTGCTATTCATCTTCTGTGTTCTTCGATATTCCAGATAATGTTGAATTATATTCTACCTGAAAGCTTGAGTGAAGGAGCAAACATAAAGGGAAGGTCTTTGAATTCAGCATTTTTGTTTGGGTATCTATCCAACTGTTTATATCTATATGAGGTGGAGACAGAATTAATTTCGACTATGGCACATGAAACAAGCATTTGCTGTTGACTTGTTCTTTCCTTTCAAACTTTCCACCAGTGCAAGAATGCAAGGACAGGTATGCAGCCAAGATTTTCTTCCAGAAATAATGCAACAGTGGGCTAGATCCTCAGCTGGTGTGCATTGTCGTAGGTACTGACTTCAGTTGGGATATGCTGAATTATACCAGATGGGGATATGGCCATTTGTGATATTAAATGTACCATTTGCCTCCAAAGCATGCCACAATTCCAAATTGCCATTACAAGCTGTGCACGAACTGCAATATGGCCATTTTCCCACAGTGTTTGCTCCACAGTGCTACATGTTTACTGATGACATTTTAAAGGAGTTGGATACCACAGAGTTGGCAGGCAAACCCTGTCAAATATGCTGCGATTGGCACAAATCCTATCTTTTTAATCACTCGTCCAACTATCTTGGATGCCCACCATAAGCTTCCTCTAGATCATGCCCAACTCTTTTCCGTGCAGTTTCCTAAAGCTGTGGAACAGTCTTCTTGTTTGAGAAAGAATACAGACAAGTATGTGTGTATCCATGACTTTAATATGTGCATGCGGGTGGCGTGTCTCTGAATGTGAAAGAGAAGTGAGGACTGAACTGCAACCATGAGATTTATGAACAATTGGATGGCAACATCATTCCATAGAGCTCTGTAATGTTTCTGTTCCCAGTCTGTAATTATGACTGAATTCCAGTGTGCTCTTCAACGGCCACCATGGCCTGTGTTGTCAGTTGTGTTGCGTACCAGCCATTCACACTCATGTTGGTTCTGTTATATATTAGAAAAGGCTTGTGCTTGTGTGATTCTACTAGCACTAACCATGGCTAGAACAGGTTACCCACTAATGGACCTCATTGTCGTAGCCACCCAATGCTTGGTTTTTGTGTGGAAGTTTTCTTGTTAGTTTAAATCCCTCATATCTCCAGATGTTTGCTGCCATTCTGCTGACTGACATGCATGCAGCCAATGTTGTAGATAGGGTCAACAGATAAACACTTGTAGAGTGCTGATTTATCTTATGACTTGGAACATCCAGATCATGGGGCACTTTTTTGCAAAGTATATTTTTCTTTTACACCTGAAGTGGAACAGAATATCCATGGATATAGAAAGAAAGCTTCCAATTTAATTTGTAGTGAACAGAAGCTCACCTCTTAATGTTACCATCACAGTTGCCACCTTTGTTGGTAGTTTTAGCAGAGGGCTGAATGGCCATGATTGCCCATGGTCTTGGATTAAATGATCGTGGATATTGAATTGTCTTCTCAGACCTAGAGGTGATCCTGACAGAATACTATTGAGGGGAGGTGCCAGGGTGGGAGAGGGAAAGGCAGATGCTTGCACTGCTTCTGTGCATGCAGTCTGTAATTTATTGAGACACTACTCAGTGCTTTAAAATACAATGCACTCTATAAATGTTAAGCATTATTCTATCTATGGATAAATATGTATTAATAATAACTGCAGATAATGATTTATTGCAATCTCCAGGGGAAGAAATCTGACACCTTTCACAAAAGCCACATTCGGTTGAAGCAAACACCCAACAAAATCCAAAGTTTGATGATAATTTTAAGGAATAACTAACAGTAGGGGAGATGGTTGGCACACCTTACTGGCTGCAAAGGGCCCTCAACTCCCATTGCCCTTTAACTTGCAGGCCTGAGCTGAGTACTGACATCAGGAGGATGTGATGAGAACGTCCAGGTACGTGGGGCTCAATCCTGGGACATGCTGAGTAGAAATGAATGGAATTTTCAGCCAAAAAAATCTGGCTGAATTTGAACCAAAAAGCAATTTTTTAATCAAATCAGAACAAAACTCAAAACAACATTTCAGGTTGATCCAAAATGACTTTTTTTTTCAATTAATTTTGAGTTGACCGAAACATTTTGGTCAACAGCAAATTAATTTTTTTGAGTTTTTCATTTCAGCTCTGTTGTTCTCAGGTGTATTTCACCTCCTTTTTGTTTTGTGTGTGTGTTTGTCTTTGTAATTGGCCAAATTTAAATTTGAGAGACAAACAGCACAGGATAAGTAATTATTACAATTTGTATTAAAAACCATTGTCACATGCTCACTTTGGCCCTCCTTCAGGAAATACTTAAGTCTATTCCTATTAAGGACTGCAGAAAGACACATGTTTAAGTGCTGTCCTGATTAGGGATGCTTTCCTGAATCAAGGCCTTTGCAAATAATAAATATTAATGTATCTGTGTTATGACTAAATACTGCCTAGATCTAAAGTTAGTTAAATATTTCTGCTGTAAATGCCACAGAAGCTCATGTGGAGAGCTCAGACAGCTGGCTCAGTGGAAGATTTCTTAGATACCTTCCAAGGTCTATGATAGCTGGAAAAATTCCACATTGAGATGAGCATGTGTGTAACTCTGGTTATTAAGCCAGAAAGAAAGAAAAAAATCTCATTCTCTCACAGGTATAGTAAAATGTGATGCTGACAATATGGAAAAACAGGGACTTCTTGAAAAAGGAGAACCATCAACACACTTGGTTAATTCTTTGGCTGGAATTTTAAAAGACAATTATATACATTGGTTTATGTTATTTAAATAAAGCCACAAAGGTGTGAATGTTACGTGATGAAAACTTCTGAGGTAACATCTGAACTCTCAGCAGCAAACTTTTTCCCAGTATTAGGTGTGGGACATGCAATCTGTCAAGTAAAGATGAGTGAGTGAAGCTCTAGTTTATTGACTCATAATACACCATTTTAAAGCTATATGTTTCAGGAATGTCCCTTGGTATTAGTTCTGTTCCTGAGGTATTTCAAAGAGTAATTTTGCAGATTTATGCATGATTAAAAGGTGCTGATGTTATAATGGATGCACCTTAATTTGAGTTAGGCATCTTAAAGAAAATGAACATTTACTGTAGGCAAATTTGGATGAACTTTCACCTCCCTCCATTGTGACCTGGTGCATCTGAGTATGCAGTCAAAACTACACTGGGCTTTTTTTTTTGCATCCCTATCACATTGCAAACTGAGGACCAGATCCTCAGCTAGCGTGCATGGGCTCAGTTGACTCCACTAACTTCTTCACAAACAGATCAGTTGAGATTACATCAACTCTTTTACATCAACTGAGGATCAGCCAATGTTGTCTAATTTTCTGTCCGTTCTCAGCCTGAGGCCTTTTCCACATTACCGCTTCTTATGTTTCTCCTCTGTTAAGTATGGATGTAGATAATTTTTCCTCCCCAGATCAACTTTAATTTTACCAAGTTCAATATTATTTTATTTTCTGTCCATGTGGTTAGGTTCTTTTGTATTACTTCTTTTTGGTGGATGGTCATAACTCCCTCCCCCCGTTAGTATCATGTGCAAATTTAATTATTTTTTTATTTATTCCTGATTTCAGATATTAGTGAGGATGTTAAGAAGATTAGACCTAGCACTAATGTATTATGCCAACAGGTAACTCCTCTCAATTCTATGCACTGTTTAGCATTACACTTTTCTATGGTCTTTTTGTCAGCTTTCAAGCCACTTGAGTAGAGCAGATGAATAATTTCTGAATGAATGTGGCCCTTTTTTTTCATGAATTACTTACAAAGTCTTTGGATAAAAATTCAAATAAATCAGTAAAATTAAAGGAACACTATGCAAACATAATTCAGTCGGTGGCTTGTTGGCAAATTGTTTGTTTTGCTTCTGTCTTTGACCATTATTTTTCGTATGTGATTGGTCAGTTAAATCACATGGCATTGTTTCTGTTTCCTGATAGGATGAATGAAATTTTCTAAACTCAGAGAGGGAACTGAATGATGTTTAAAGATGTCCACATGATCACTTTGGCATGACCTTTTAGCTTCATATACATTTGCAGAAGTATGTGTGAGACTTTTGCTTTTCACGGACAAATTTACAAACAAAAGATTACTCACAAAAATGTTTGCAGAAAAAATAAAATGTTTGTTAACATGGTTTTTATTTTAGTGCATGATTTGAGCCACCTTCCTGCAGTATTTACACAGATCATCTTCACATTATTCTTTCTGAGTGAGTTTACCCATTTTCCTAACAAGATTTTATAAGACAAAATAGCCAGTGCCGTACTAAAATATAAATATATTAACCTACTAAATTCTTTTCATCCAGTAAGTTTTGTAATTCTATTATGAAAAGGGAACAAAGTTAGTTAAAATTTATTTTTATAAACATGCATTGTAGAGCTCATATTTTTATCTTTTATGTTTTATTTATTTATTTATTTATTTATTTATTTATTTTATGTTTAATTATTCATTTTAATATTTGTTCCTTTAGTTTAGTAGGAGTTTATTTGATCATGGGTGATGACTACAAGAGGAACAGATTTTTTCTTTTTTGAAAATCAGTAATACATTTATTTCTCTCCAATCTTTTGATAGCTCAGTTTGTGTGTGAGTTTTCAGAAGTAAACATCAGTGGAACAGTAAATAGGGCTGGTTGAAAATTGGTGGCTGAAGCTTTTTTGATAGAAAAAAATGAGTTTTTGGTGAAATAACGTTTTTCAGAGAGTGTCTATTTTCCTTTAACATTTTTGATTTTTTGTCAGAAAACAAAAACCTGCTTTTTTCAGTTTCTGGGAAATTCCGCCAGAAATAGTTGGGTTTTGGTTGCCCTCCTCAAAACCTAAAACAAAAATACCACCCCCAAAACTTAATTTTTTAATTAAAAACGAGTGTTCAGTTAAAAAAATCCTTTTCGAAACAGCTCTAACATTAAATATTGTAACTAATTGCCTTAATACCCTGAGATGTGTGTCATCTGGACCAAATAATTTGTACATGTTCACATTTTGCAAATGTTGTACCTTATTCACTAAGTTACAAGTTTCCATGTCTTCTCCCTGAAATCTTATTTCCTTGTATTGCTGCACTCTGAACTCATTCAGTAGCTCATGCTGTCTGGCTCCAAGTTTCTCTTTTTACTCTAGCTGCATAAATTCCCTCCTTTTAGTATGCAGAGACAGCACTCTTGACTTAGAGTTCAGAATGTGCCTAGGAAATTGTAGACAGTTCCCCTCACTCCTGTAGCATTCCTTGGCCTCAGAGCATAACATTACAGCCGCAGCTTGTTTCTGTACACATCTTAGCCCCTCGGCTGAGTCATATCTGGTTCAGTCCCCTTTGGACAAAAGTCCAAATAAAAAGCTCTGTCTCCCCCCTTGGGTTCCTCTTCTGCCTACCTTCTTGGCTCTCTTTTCTCTTATGTGGGAAAAAACACTCCTAACAGACACGACAATGCTGGTAAATCTTAAATGTAGATCACACCTCAGCCAGGTGTGTTCCTGGCACAGTTGCTTTCAGGATCTGCTTTTGGGGGGTGCAATTATGTGCCACCCATTACACTGGGCTGCATGTGAAAGCTCAAAGTAACTCTGAGCACCCAATTCTTAGGACTTGTCTACACATGAAGATTAATCCAGAATAAAATAGGGAAGGAATTTGAAGCACGTTATCTCCATGCATGGACACTTATTCCAGAATAAGAGGGCCTTATTCTGGGATAAGTGTCCGTGCATGGAGTTAATCAGGTAATTTATTACTTGTTAATCAGTAGTTTAGATTAACATGGATTTAATCAGTAGCTATTCTAGAATAATTTCTCACGTAGACAAGCTGTAAAACTCTTCTTCATGTTTTGCCTGTTCCTTATTCCAGAAGTGGCCCTACTAAATTCAATGGGATTACTCACAGAGTAAGGTATTATTCAGCATGAGTAAGGGTATGAGAATCTGGTTTAAAAGGAAACAAAATCCCAGAGTGATCCCAAAGCTTCATTTATGGGTGAACAGTGTCACCATGTTTGAATCTTACCAACAGCTCCAGAGCCCCTTTTGTCTCCTACTGCAAATGACATGTGCCAGAGCACCTCATTTGGCATGTGTTCATGTACTTGAGGAAATTGGAAGCAAACAAAAGGCTTAACAAAATGTCTAGTGAGAAATAAAAGCAATAAAAGAAAGAAGACTCTTTCCATTTCTGCTCTGAATAAAAAATCATAGGACATTATTTTTTGTGATATTTTATTTGCCTAAATACACAGACAAGTAACAGGGGAGTCATTTTAATGTGTGCAGCATGTTAGCTGCATTAAAGGCAGGCTGGCCAGCCCCTGGAGTAAGGATGTAAGTTAGCTTTAATTAATAATTGTAAAATTTTGTAATCATTAGTAGTTTCCTTGCATTCAGGGGGAATAGCTAGAGGGAGCTATACTGGAGGAAAAAATAGAAAAGTATACCAACTATTTTGGAACATTTTGAAGAATGAGAACTTCCAGCCTTCTGCAGAATCTCTCTGAACGCTGGAGGGAATGTTACTGATGAGATCCTCTCAGTGCTAAGAATTAGTTCCTCCCCGAACACAGGATGAACAGACCTTCCCAGAAGCAGGCCCTATACTAGCTCTGCAGTTCCAATACAAATCGTGTCTAACTGCTCTTCCTTCAGTAGAAGGATCCAGAAGCACATCTACCATCTTTTCTTGTAGTGTATTGGCTAGCACCTCTTTTAACAGTTTGATAGAAATGCTCGTAGAAATGCTTGCTGCCTCCTACTGCAGATACCACGGGGACCTGGCAGAGCACCAGTGTATATTCTTCCCTGGTAGAGCTGGGAAGGAGCCAGATTTTCCATTTTTCAAGATATTCTGCCATTTCACAGGGTGTGGGCGTGTTGTTGTTGTTGGGGGTGGGAAGGGGGGTTGTTTGTTTGGTTTTGTTTTTTGTAAATTCCAAAACAAAAACAAAGTTTTTCAGAATTCCCACAAAATGAAATTCTGCAAAAAGATTCAGGTCAAAGTGTTCTGTATCAATAAACCTGAAATGTTTTGCTCTGATTTTGACCTTTTAAATCTTCATTTTGCAGTTTTTCTAAAACAAAAAGTCATTGAAATGGTCGGTTAGGTTTCGATGAAAAGGGCATTGTTTGCTAAAATATTCTGACAAAGCTTTTCCAACCAGCTGTAGTACCTAGGCCTTGTATGCTTGCATATAGTTAGTAAAACCAGTTATTTGAAAGCCAAATCTTCGTGTAGTTTCCTCATGTTCTTAATGTTGTGTAGAGAGCAGAGACACAACAGTACCATCCACTGCTTTGCTGATCCAGGGGATGGGTCCTGAACAATCCCTGAGGCCCTCTGCTTCCACCAGCTATTGAGGGTCATTCTCATATCAGTGCCCCCTGCCTTGTCAGTGCTAGAGTCCTGGTGGGAAAGACACCCCTTCGCTTGCTCACAGAACCCTCCTATCAGCTGCTTGGCCTATGTTGGTTATGTAAATATTCTATGACTCTTCCTAAAAAATGAAGCTTTAGAAATTAAGTGTCATCGCTCCATGGAAGTCAATGGGGCTGTGATATTTTTCACCAGCTGAGGGTCTGACCCATATAACTCTGATAATAAAAGGATACAGCTATTACTTGGCAGCATCCAGCTAACTCCTGCAACGTAAACAGCTCCCGTTAAAACTTCTGTGACCTGTAAGGAAGAGCAAGTGTGTGAACACCTATTTTAGTAATGCACATATTCAACCAATTTGTTCATGCAGGAGACCAGGAAGTGAAATGGACTATTGACAGACATGTGAAACTGACTATACACAAAGGGCCAAGATAAAGAACTCAGCACCGATAACTGGGGTCAAATATTCAGAAGTGCCCATAACCCAGCATCCACTGTGATACTCAAAGTGTTGTCAGATGCATAGAGGGTTGTGTGTGCAGGAGGAACAGACAAAATTTCTTTGCTCATTTCTTTTGGTTTTAGTTATCTTTTAAAAACGTTCCAGAGGGGTAGCCGTGTTAGTCTGTTTTTAGCAAAACAGCGGGTCCTGTGGCACCTTAAAGACTAACAGATTTATTTGGGCATAAGCTTTCACGGGCAATCTCACTGTTTTTTGTTTTTTGTTTTTTTAAAGTGTTATTAAATATTAGTAAATGAAAGACTTTCAGAGAGAAATAGGGGTTTTGAATTAACATTCTGAATACAATTGTCAAAAGCATATACGTGATTCAGGAGCACAAACCCCTCTGATTTTCCAGTAGATTTTGCTCCTAACTCCCATAGCTACTTTTGAAAATCCCACTCTGTCCCTTTAAGGGTTTGCTCTGAGTACTCATCTTTTCTAAGGAGCACTGGGTGGCACTGAGCAGCTTTCTGAAGAGCTATTAACATTTAATTCTCTTTATTTGGGGGCTTAATGACAGTAACTACAGCTGAAAGGAAAATACGTGCTGAGAGATAGCCTTACAGCAAAAGCCTGACACATCAAAATGGAAGACACTGGGTGGGGGGGCCTAAAGGGATTTAGGTGTTGTGACATGGAGCGTCACAGCACCTAGAACCCCAGGAACAGCACTGCAACCTTCAAAGGCAAGTTAGGCACCTAGGCTTCCTGTGCAATGCCTTGGAGAAACAGGTGCTTAGCAACATGATCCACAACAGCCAGCATGCTAAGTGGGGGGGGCTCCGCCCTTGGCTGGCCAGTGGGAGATACTGGCAAGAGGAGTGTTTCAAGGACCAACACAGGTGGTCATGCCTAGTAGCTGGAGCAGGAACCAGTAGCCAGGAAAAGGAGTCCAGGATCAGAGTCAGGAATCAGAGCCATCTGACCTGAGTGAGGGGAAGGTTAGGTCCAAGGCAGGCACAGGTGCTGTCGGAGCCATAACCAAATGCTTTGAGCAGCTACCAAACTGCTGCTGCTGGGCTTAAGAGCCAGTGTGGCTTGTCCCCCTATCTGGCCCTGCAGCCAGTCAGGCAGGCTACGACAGGCCAGCTGTGCTCCTTAAGTTGCCTGGGGACTGGCTCAGCTACAGGCCTTGGTCCCTGGCCATGTGTGTGCTAAGCCCTGCTCCTCTCTCAGAGATAAGTTCCTCATTCCAGGCTGCCAGGAGGCCCCTATCTCTGCTTAGCAATCCACAAACTAACCCAGTACCTGGAGTCAGGCAGTTTAGGCCCATCAGGCATTTCTTACTGGAATGAGTTAGGTGCCTGCCTTGTTCCACATCAAATGGGAGGAGGAGGAAGTGGTGGTGGTGGTTCCCAGTAGTTAAAGCATTCACCTGGGATGCGGGAGATGCAGGTTCAGTTTTCCCCCTCTCTACCAGAGGGGGAGAAGCTCTTTGCACAGGGGTCTCCCATGTGTCAGGTGCATGCTATGACCAACTTCATGGAACACTTACAGAGCCAAGTTTTTGAAGACTCTCTTACTGCTACTTCCCACAGCCTAGTTAATCGAAATCCAGCTCAAGACTTAGGGCTGCATCCATGGTTGTTTTGGGCCCTGTTGTGCGACCTTTATTTTATTATAAGCTTGTGGAAAGTAACTGAAAGCTGTTACCATTGGTGGCCTCAGTCAGATGAGTTGGTCTCTCTCCGGTTCCTAGAGGACAGCTATCGCCCCCCCTGCAGAAAGCATCTCCTTCATTAGCATTAATTGATGCTAGCTGGCACTCTCATTGGAAAGCTCAAGGACTGGGTGATATAACTGCCCTGTCATCTGGAGTGGGTGCCTCCTGCTAAATGCTGATGTCAGTTGTTGGGGTACAGTGAGGAGGTGGGAAGCTCATACTGCTGCCCCAGCTAAACTTAATCTGAGGCTAAAGAGGGAACTTTTCAATAGCTTTTGCAAGCAAGGAGTCCATTTTCTGTTTAAAAAAAAAGATCAGTAAGCAAAACAAATCAGACAGGAGCAGGGCACGTTTCCTGATTCACTTCCCCCGTACACCTTAATGATTATCTGGATCTCTCCTGAGCAAAGGCTGCCAATAAGTCAAATCACATCCACAATGAACCTGAATTATTTTATTATTAATAGCAGCGGTAGTAACAAAAAGGGACCCGTTTCATACTCCAGGCTGCCAGTAACAGTGACAGTCCTATAGAAAACACAGGGTGGGATTTTCAAAGGCACCCAGTGTTGACTGAACTCTTGTCCCCGTGAAATCAAAGGTAGACATCCCCATGGCTTCCATCGGAGCTGAGTTACCTCCAGGCTGAGGTCTTGTGAGAAATCCCACTCACGGATGGTATAACTAGAAGAAACTGGTGGCAACCCCACAAAGTATGACAGCTAAACAGACAGACTGCACAGCACAGATAAAAGAAACCATCTTATCCTGTTGAGCTCCACCCTTTCACGTGCCATCTCCCTCTATAATAGCTCCCTTGAAAAGGTGAAGTTTGCGGCACGCCCTGGCATTTAACACACCCGGGTGATTTTGGATCATTTTTTCCTGGTTTGCCACCAACCTATGTCTACCTACGGAGCCTGGCTGTCCGCTGCCTTGCCCCTTGTGCTGTTACTTCTGGGCAAAGTAGTTATAAGATGGTAACGGTGGGGTTTGGATGTTCTTGCCTTAAGGCTGAGGGACCATCAACACATAACCTCACCTATCCACTGGCAGGAGTAAAGCCCTTCCATGCACCTGCTCGGATTCTTGACAGCCTGATGAACACAGCTGGGCTTTACCAGCTAGACCCCTGACACTGCCATGCAATTCCTCGCCTGGTTGGCTGAGGAAGCCAAGGCTTGCTCTTATGCCCAGCAGCAGCTGCAGTTCATTGCTACACAGAACGTTCACCCTGTGAGAGTGCCTGTCTTGTGCTAGCCTGAGGTCTAGCTCTGCTCCAACTTTGACTCTCACTCCGGGGAACTTGGTTTTGACTCCTAGCTCTGATTCCAGCTCTGATATCTGGTTTCAGGCTCTGGCTCTGACCCTCAGCTCTGCTTCCTGACTTCAGGGCTGACCTTGGCTCTGATTCCTGTCTTGTGACTCTTGATCCAACCACTAAGCCACATGTCCTGGTCTCTGACTTTCCCCTATACTTTCTCTTGGGCTTTTCCTTCAGCGACTGATGACTAAACATCACTACCAGAGAGACATTTCCTTTCTTGTAGGGGAGTATTTCTCTGCTTTTTCAGCCTGATGACCCTGTATTTGAAGTCCAAAAACTTTCATAACCCCCTTTACTATAAGGGTAAGAATAAAAGTGTGCTCATGATAAGCTTGTATAATTCATGTGTGTGCACATGTGTTTTGGGAGTTTGACAGAGTACTTGACCTTGAAGGGGAAAGCTGCGTGGGGAATGAGATTCTTCGCTTTACACTGAAATGAAACTTTCAGTGCATGCTACAATCTGATTGCCTTTCATGACCACCCCTTCTGGTGGCATGATCCATCAGTTGAGAAATATTGTTCTTGATGATGCCAGCCCAAGATTTCCTCCGTAAGAAAATGCAAAAGACCCTGACATTCCTTTGCAAGACGCAAGCCATTACATATAACAGCTCTCTAACACGGCCTGCGCACCGGTCCTTAAACATGATTTTGATCAAGCTGGAGCTTCTTTGTGAGTGAACAGTAGTCTCCTATCTTTTCACTAGAAACACTGGCTTTTTGGAGCATTTATATTTAACTCTTACGAGCTTTTTTGCCCTGTACATTTACATTTCTGAGTCTAAGTCTCACTGGCCTAGTCATTTACAGCCATATCCTTGGAAAAAACAGCTCCTAAAATTGGAGAGAGGAAAGGAAACTTGGCAAACCTGCTAATGGGTTTTCATTCCTTGATGCTTCAGAGAAAGCCTTTTGTCTGGTGTCTTAAAAATATCGACGTAGGTTAATAATACCAGCAATCCCATGAGTGATGGCTTTTTGTTGACTTGCTGTCTTAAATGAGAAATGTCTGAGGCGCCAGCACAACCATGATTTTGTAAGAACAGTCATAACAAACCAATACTTAAAAGTTACTGGAAAAGATGCTACTCCATTGAGACAGTCATTTGTTGTTAAGGGAAGCCTTTTTCAATGATTTAAACGTATGTGCCCATGTAGGATTTGCCTCTCTGAAAGCTCTTACAGTTTTCAGTAGCAAAGGGCCTACAAGTGCTGGCTACAGAGTGAGTTGTCTCAGTAATGTAATATAATAAGGATATCTGATCACCAAAGGTGTACTCCTAGATAACACTCTAGCGCAATATTCTTCATTGCAAGGCCTGGGAGCCACTGGCAATCCCCAGTGACTCTAAGTGCAGCTCCCTGACTAATTGTTTATATTCCAATTTATTTTATTTTTAACATTAGAGCCTATCAAAGTCCACCTTCTTTACATGTCACATTGACCACATGGTACGACATGCACCAATAAATACATCTAAGTATATCCGTTGTATACTAACTGTAATATTACCATAGCAACCAATGTCTTAATTTTGTCATTGACGTGAATCTCATGTTGAAGGTTTTTTTGCCAAAGTTTTTTTGCCGCTTGAAAAATAGTGAAGATCACTGCTCTAGCCCAACCACAAGTTACTGGGTGAGATGCAGGCATCACCGGGTGATATTCTCTGGCCTGTGTTATACAGGAGGTCAGGATGATCAGCTGGTCCCTTCTGACTTTGGAATCTATGGAACTCGTGAGTTTGGAATCTATTTCTCTGGCTGTTTTGTAAGGCACGTCTTCTATGGTAAAGACTAAAGGAGTATCTCTCGTACCATTTCAAAATTGCTTGAGTTTTTGGCAGTGTTTCTGGTAATAAGCAATGTGCCCATCTAGCCCTGTAGTAGGCAGCATAGTTTTTTCTATGGATAATATATTTTCTCCCCCCATTCTTAGTGCTCAGAGGCCCCCATGGCATAAACCCTGGAAGGAGACAAATAACTCCCAAAAAGCTGCACTGCAGTTTGTGGAGTTACAACTACTGTCTCCTCTAAGGCTGTTGGTTGGCAGATCGGGCTGGTTAGAAAGTTTGGTCTAGAGTTACTTTGTCCTGACTCAGCATAGGGGGGCTCTCAAGATCCCTTCCAGCCTTACATTGCTATGATTCTACATATGTTTTCTCCATTATGGGCCCTGCTTTCTAGGTGGACTACAATGCATCATGGGTAGGGCCCTACCAAATTCAGGGTCCATTCTAGGCAATTTCATGGCCATAGGATTTGACAATTGAAATTTCACAATTTCAGATGTTTTCAGCTGAAATTTCAGTGTTGTAACCATGGGGGTCCCAACCCAAAATTCAGTTGCGGGGCAGGCGGTCGCAAACCTGTTCTGGGGGATGACAGGATTGAAGGCAGCAGGGAGGTGAATCCCATCTCTACTGTGCTTCTGGGAGCACCCTAGCCTGGCTGGGACTAGCAGCTAGGGGCCCCCGCCTGGGGTACTCCCAGCAGCATGGGCAAGATTGGAAGCCTCCTCTGGCTGCAGGAACCTCTGGGGCTGCTGCCCAAGCCCAGAGCTTCCTGCAGCGGGGGGAGGTACTGGTGGTGGATCCTATCTTCCTGTGGTGCTGGGAGCACCTCAGCCCAGTTGGCTATTTGGGGTGCTCCCAGCAGCATGGGAGAGATCAGATTTCATGGGGAAGAACCAGTTTCATGGTCCATGGTGCATTTTTCACAGCCATAAAATTGGTAGGGCCCTAATCATGGGCATCTGAAAAGTTTCAATATTTTGACTTTCCAGCCTGATCTGGCATGAAGACAGACATTGAAATATTGGAATTTCATGTGGGGCAGAAATGCGTTTCCTCAATCGAAGAGACAAGGTGGGTCAGGTAATATCTTTTACTGGACCAACTTCGGCTGGTGAGAGACAAGCATTTGAGCTTATACAGAGCTCTTCTTCAGGTATTTGAGTTACAGAAAAAGGAGACAACAGAGGGATTGGGAGCCACTCTGAAAAAGTATGAGCAAACTGGGCTATTGTGTTCTGAAGTTTCCTCCTTTCTTCTCTGAAAGGAGGAAACAAAGAATGGTGGTATGTGGGGAAAGATATGGCGGAAAGTGATTTTAAAAGAAAAGCTATTTAGAAATAAGTTTTGCTATTTTAATATTTGAATATCAATTACAATGCTATTACCATCCAGATCTGAAGAAGAGCTCTGTATAAGTTCAAAAGCTTTACTCTCTCACCAACAGAAGTTAGTCCAATAAAAGATATTGCTTCACCCTCCTTGTCTCTTTGATATCTTGGGACCAGCATGGCTTCAACAACACTGCATTCCTCAGTCAGCTCCATTAGCTCTAAACTGTGAAAGGGATGAGACCAGCAAGTCACGTAGTGGCAGGATGGGAAGCAGAACTCAGCCTAGGAAGCACCATGCTATCCCTGGGGATAGCTTTTCCCTCCATCTCTTGGAGCCTTTCTTGCCATTGGCTACTCTCCCTATGGCCATGCACTAGCCTATTTTCCACCTGAGGGGTTAGGTCAGGGGATAGTGGATGCTAGTTGTAGAAGCCTGATTCCCAGCTCACATTTCTGAGGGATCCTGAAGAGAGCATTATGGAGAGCAGCAACTCTCTGCCAACATTTGTTTCCTGAAACGTCTCTCACTGTGTTCTTGTGGAGACACTGTGTCTGTTTCCAAGGATGGAATGACCATGTGGCAGATCTTTTACTCCATGTACACCCAAACCGGCTGCGAGCTAGTGCTCCCTTCCACCAGCAAAAGACAAGGTGCACACAGGGCGAGACACATACATGTGTCCAGCATCTGTGAAGCAATCAAACAGATTAAAAAATAATCACACACCTATCAGTCAGAAGGTGCTTTATTTTCTCCTGCCCTGTGATCAGTGTAGAGGTGCAGGACGCTCCTACCTAGCAGCTACAGCTCAACATGACAACAGCCCTACCCATAGGCTGTAGCGTGGGTAGGGTAGGGGAATTAGGGCCCATCCTGCTCCGCTGGGCTTCAAGCCAGGGAGCGCCCTGTTGGGCTGGTTCAGCTGCTCATCTGTCTCTGTAGGGTGTCAGCCTCCAGTCTGCTTCCCTGGGCCACTTCCTACTCCAGTTCGCATCCCATCAGGCCACCATTCACCTCTGGGAAATGTCGTCTTCTGGGCTTCCAGTCCTCATCCTGGGTACTGTGGCTCCCCTGCTCTTCGGCTCAGTGCAGGCTCAGCGGTGGTCCTCCTGAGGAGCTCCCAAGGTACATCCTCCTCTCTGGTTTGTAAGCCCCAGACTGTGCTGCCTGGCTCCAACCCAAGCATGCTCTTCAAGGGCGTAGTGGTGGGGCCTCCTCAGCCCATATCTGCTCTTTGATCCACTCCTTCACATGTCCCTACTTAAACTGAGTGGCTACATACATCTCTGCTCCCACAGAGATTCTGTGAACTTTAAGTCCTTCCTCGAATGCTTTTGGTAAACAATTAAATATTTATCAGGCTCTTACAACACACGAAGAAGGGAAGTGGCTTTAAATAATAAACACAATCTCTCAGCTCTTACAGTGGCTCATTTGGTTCTTTTTTAGGCCTTAGGATGGTTTGGTGTCTATTAATACTTATGCAGTTTGATATTTAATAGTAATAACCATAAATGGTTAAAATAGAAATTCACATTTTTGTCAGATTTCGGTGACAAAAGTAAATGTTTTGTTTTTCTAGCAACTGTAACAAAAAAAAAATTTTTTTTGCTAGCAACTTTTATCCTTAAGAATCCAAAAAGCTTTATGAAGTATGTACAAGACTCACTTCAGTCACCTGTGAATGCAGCATCCTGTGTGTTGGAATATTATAACTGTAGCATTGTACATGAAGACTACAAAACAGGACAGGAAGTAAATAGAATTATGTATTCATTTAAAACTGCAGGCAGAATGTATGTCAGCGAAAGACAATTACTTAAACTGGAATTCGGCCAGGGCTAAATTATACTAAACACCCTGCTCTTGCAAAAAGCAACAAGGGATCTTAATGTGACAAGGTGTCAAAAGCTAAGATTTACTGCCTTGATCGAGCAAACACTTAAGCATGAAAACACTCATCTCTTTTATCTTACACTCATAGACTTTGAGGCCAGAAGTGATCATTGCATCCTACACATTGCAGGCCATAGAACCTCTCCCCACTCCTGTAGTAGACCCATAACCTCTGGCTGGGTTAATGAAGTCCTCAGATCATTATTTAAAGACTTCAAGTTATAGAGAATCCACCATTTACACTAGTTACACCATTTATACTAGTTTAAACCTGCAAGTGACCCTGTGCCCCATGCTGCAGAGGAACGTGAAAACCTCCAGGGTCTCTAATAATCTAACCTCGGGGGAAAATTCCGTCCTGACACCAAATATGATGATCAGTTCCTCCTGAGCATGTGAGCAAGACTCACCAGCCAGGCACTGGGAAAGAATTAACTGTAGTAACTCTCAACTCCCAACCCTGTCCGTCTAGTGTCCTAACACCAGCCATTGGAGATATTTGCTATGAGCTGTCACACACCATTATAGGTAGTCTCATCATACCATCCTCTCCATAAACTTATCAAGCTCAGTCTTGAAGCCAGTTAGGCATTTTGCCCCAACTGCTCCCCTTGGAAGGCTGTTCCAGAACTTCACTCCTCTGGTGGCTAGAAATCTTTGTCTAATTTGAAATATAAACTTGCTGATGGCCAATTTATATCAATTTGTTCTTGTGTCTACTTTGGTACTTAACTTAAATAATTCCTCTCTCTCTAGTATTTATTCCTCTGATGTATTTAGGGAGAGCAATCATATCTCCCCTGAGCTGTCTTTTGGTTAGGCTAAACAAGCCAAGCTCTTTGGGTCTCCTCTCATAAAGTAGGTTTTCCATTGCTCAGTTCATTCTAGTGGCTCTTCTTTGCACCGGTTCCAATTTGAATTCATCTTTCTTAAACATGGGAGACCAGAATTGCTTACTTAATTTTAAGCATGAATATTCTCATTAACTTCACTGGGACTGCTCATGTCCTTAAAATTAAGTTCCTGCTTCAGTGTGTTGCTGTACTGGGGCGTCTGCTTACGAGGAAAAATGACTTCAAGAGGTTTTTCACACCACAGATTTAGCCAGATTTTCCAGTGTGCTCAGCACCCAGCTACTCTGGATTTTCTGTGTCAGGATTTTCCAAAGTTCCCAGAATCCAGCTCTTAAGGGAGCTGAAGGGTGCTGTGCCCTTTTGGAAATCTGGCTGCTTCATTTAGGTGCTTAACGGAAGCTGAGCTCATTAGCAAGTTTGGTCCCTGTGGTGGCCTGTATTTCACTGTGTGCTGGTGACCAAACAGAAGTATTATTGAAATCAGCTGATAAACACCCAGTAACTCCAGGTCCGGACTTTGAAGTCTAATAATAAGGTGGACTTTCAATCCATGCTTTTATTTTTTTTTCTAGAGAGGTTTTAATTTATAGGAAGTGACCCTCTATGAGTTGTTGCTTACTGCTTGCCTCCTGCATCCATGAGTAGTGTCCCAGATACCTGAACACAGAGAAACCCACCACCCGAATGAGATGACTTTTCTTAAACCCTAAATAAAACAATTCACATTAATTAATTGGATGAGCAATATGTGCTTAAGAAGGGCATGTATTTATTATGGATTGTTGTTTTCATTTATCCCTACATAATGAATTTATTATAGTTGGGCAATTTAGTACATCCTTGTTTTAAAGTTTAATTGGATTCTTTTTAACAGTACATGCTTAACCCGCAGGCTATCAAGTTTGAAATTCTCTTCTGCTGCATCTTTCATCTTTTTTTCATTTTACACCTCTATGTCTTTCCCTTTGCTGTGGAAGTTTTACTCGTTGCAAGAGAAATGATGTTAAATAATAACTCATTTTTACATGTAATAAGACAACTTATTATTAAAGCTATTCAATGCAAAACTAATTTCTTGACCAATTTTGAATTTTTGAAGTTGTTTTCATGAACAATAGACCCCTTTTTCTTTTTTCCCCCCAAATAAAGTCAATTTCAAAATCAAATTATTGAAAACATTATCAAATTTTCATTTACCAAAATAATATTTTGGTAAACAAAAAATGGCATTAGTGTTTTGATAACTATTTTGATAAAAATAGAAAAGCCATAAAAGGTTTAAAAAAACCAAGCTTAATTAAATTTTCCAAAACTTCAGTTTCCATGTGAAATGTACGCAGCTTTAGGTTTTTATGTTTTGTTTTTGATTTAAAAAAAAATGTTATAGCAAAAGTATTATTGAAAATGATATTGAAAGGGTTATCAAAAAGTTGGTTAACAAAACCCGGATTTTCATTAAACCAAAAATTCAACACTATCTTTTATTTTAAAAAATCCTAAAAATAGGTCAGAAAAAAATTGACAATAACAATTATTCATGAAATATTTCCTTGTTTTTAAAGATGATAATTTTGCATTTAAAAATCTTTTTGTTAAAAAATTTTCTGCCCAGTGGCAGTTACAGGTATGGTCTCACACTAAATGCTTCCACTGTTAATATTGCTTCCTCTGAGCCTGACTGTGCATTCATTCCTGATAGTGGTGGCCACTTACTGACACACACAGTTCCATTGAAGACACTGTGACTATTCACGCTACTGCACACTGTTCGCTTGAGGGTGGTAGCTGCAGCGCGCTCTGGTCCTGATCCAGAAAAATGCTTACACGTGTGCTCAACTTAAGCATGTGAGTAGATCTTTCAAGATCAGCAAGGTCCTCATGGAGTAAAGTGCCACACAGCACAACTGAGGACGTCAGAATCTCTCTCTCCAAGGCCAGGGTGATTTGACTCTCATGTTGTCATGTCAATAATATTTCATTTCCGAACAGTATTTTTCCCTGATATTTTAAAAAATCATTTAGTCATTTAAACAGCTAGAGAATCTGGGATGACATCTGGGATGTTCCAGACACCTCTAGTGATAACATTTCTTGTGCATACTTTTGTGGTTGTGTTTCAGTGTGAATTGTAAATTGTTTTTAATCAGTTATTTTTGCATTATCCTCTTGATAATAGGAGCACAACATGTGGCGATGCACAAAAACGTGAGGATTTTTTCAATGTTTTATTCCTACTCATTTCAAGATTTAAACCTCTGCTTCTAAAGGAAGACCATCTATTGGCTTTTTCTTCCTGTTTAGGCAAGAGGTAGTGATGCTACTGTAGCTTCTAAGCATTTAGAACACAGGTGTCAAACACAAGGCCTGCGGGCCGAATCCGGCCCACCGGCTTGTGTTATCTGGCCCGCGAGCCGAATCCGGCCCGCCGCTCTGTGTTCTCCGTCCGGGCAATTTTTTCTGAGCCGAGCTCAGTAAAAGGCTGTGAGACCTCGCGGTAGCACATGTTACCGCGAGATCTGTTTTGAAAGGAAAAGAGCTCCGGAGTCTCTCACTCCACCGCCGAATTTCAGCCTGCAGGGAGATTTTACGGCGGAGAGTGGAGTCTGCGAGTCCCGGTGAGTCGCATTCTCCTACTCTGCTGCCGAATTTCACCCTGCTGGGAGAAATTTCACAGCGGAGAGTAGTTTAGGGTCTGATGTTTTTTATTGCAGACTGTTTTTAGTGTACAGTATGAGGTGTTTTACTGGTATGCGTGGCCCGCTTCAACTAAATTTAATTTAAATGTGGCCTGCCACACGAACTGACTTTGACACCCTTGATTTAGAAAGTATCAGGCCTGTCCAGGTTAGCTGTATCATGAAATGCCAGTGACTACATTAGTGCAACAGTGAGGGTCAGAATTTAAATGCATGCAAGTCACAACAATGGAATGCCAAGGCTCCCGTATCGATGTTAAGTCAGTCCAACCCACCAAAGTGGACATGGCATTGCAGCTGAACAAACATCTGTACAGTGTGGCCATGTTTGCTGTGGTATGGAATATCAGAAGCTTGATTGTTCCTTTCACTTTGAGTGGCGGATTTTATTGTAGAAGAAGGCGAGCCATGACTCTGGAATTGTCCCCTTTCACCTAACCCTACCGAAGCTCCCCTTTGGTTACATCAAGCAAATGGGGCTCTGTATGTAATGAGGAATGATTGCTCTCAACAGTGTTCTTCCCCCATCCATGCAGTGGGGCAAAACAATGGCTAACATTATCTTGGGTCATGTGGGCACCACATGGTGACTTCTATTCCTCTTCCAGGGAGCCCACGGGAGCCTGGATCCTGCAGGAGTTGTACTGCCATGGGAGTCAAGGGAGAGGGTAACAGAAAACTGTACCTGGAGGCATTGGTTTCCCCAGATGTTGGGAGACTGGTGGGTCTGGTGTATGTGTGACAGCTGACGCATTGGGAGTAGATAATGGCTGGGCTGGGGGAGCGGTGTAATGTAGAGGTGGGTGTGCTTTGTTTTAATGGACCTGGGGTTATATGAGTTTCATGCAAATTGCATCACATGCTTTTGAAGGAGCAAATGCAGATCAGGGGCCCCTGCCCTTGCTACAGAGTCGAGTATGAAGGCTACTTGGTACAGCATCTTCCCATACCCCAGGGTCTTCTGTGGGAGTGAGGGACCTGTCTCACTGCTGCTGTGTGAGCCATGGCCAGACACACCCCAGAATTCCTAGCATGGGAACTAGAGAACCGTCTATGGTTCCTTAGCAACCATCTGCTGGGGAGGAGATGCCTGATAATCCCTCCTAGCTCATGGTTTCTAGGGGCCCTCAATGGGTTTCCTAGCAACAGTGGGGAGGGATATCTTCGCCCTTTCCTCAGTAAGTGAGATGGCTGCAGGGCCTCCCACTCCCTTGGGCTGGCAGGCCCTTGCTCTCCCCTTGCAAGAGCCCATTGACTGCACTGGAAGGGCCCACAGTGGGCCCCCACAAGAGCCTGTTTGAGGGAGTGATACTTGGTACCCCAGGAACAAGGAGATGAGGTGACAGCTTCTAGAGGGAACAGGAGTGGAATGGACCACCAACCTTCATGCCATTTTAGAGCCTTGCCACTAATAAAGCTTTTATCCAGCTTGGAAACACACACACTTCTCTGGCCCTTAGAGGCATTCGTGATGTGACCCAGAAAAGTACTGAGTAGAGTTGATCAAAAAAGAGGGGAAGGATGGTCCAGTGGTTAGGGGATTGGTGTAGGATTTGGGAGACTAGTATTCAGTTCCCTGTTCCGCTAAAAACTACTGGCATCACCTTGGCAAGTCACTTGGCCTACCTGTACTTGAATTCCTTGTCTGTAAGAGGGGGCTAATAGCGCTTCACTGCCTCACGAGGGTGCAGCGAGGATACATGTGAGATTGTGCGGTGCTTTGATAAATATGATAGCCAGAAAGGAAATTAATAAAATTCGTATTGCTTCTTCCAAATTTTGCAGTTTCGAAAAAGTAAACACTGAAACACACCCAACTTTTTAATCTCTAATGCTGACCGGGATGGCTTACATTTCATTTAAAGGTTGGTAGTCGGTTAGGATTTAGGCATGTACCTAAGATTGATTAGAAACCATGGGTCAAATGACACCCTCATTTATATCTGTGCAGCCACACTGATAACCAGTGAGTTGCACAGCTGTAAATAAAGGCAGAATTTAGCTCGTGAAGGTAGATCAGCAAGAAAGAACCAGTGACACTCAGATCCCACTCTTAGAGAGTCATTCTTTTCCAGGGTACACCTGCCCTTTGCATTTTTCTCCCTGGTCTGTAAAATGGGAATAGTACTGCTTGCTTCCTTCATGGGCATATTGGGAGACTTAACTCATGAATGGATGGGAAGCACTTTGTGATCCTCCGGGGGCCAGTTTAATCTCTGCTGGGACTCCATTGCTTCTGTGCTGTTACAAGAGTGATGAATTTGATCCATCCTGTGTAGGTGGTTTGTTCTTTTGAGTTTCAGCCACTACAGGGCAAATCGATCCCTTTTGTCACACCCAGCCACTTTTGAACAAGTCTAATATATTCCATTCACTAGCAGGCAATGCTAAACATAGGGTGAGATACTTAAACCCTGGCCCCTTCCTGTGCTATGGAAAAGGGCAGGAATGGTGTTAAGTGGCCCCTTCAGCCCTGTATTCAGCTGCGGGACCGCTTCCCTGGTTCAGGTACTGTGGTAGACAGCTGTAAGACTGCTCTCCGAGGATCACCTCCCAAGTTCTGGCACAGGGCACAAGCCAAGGTCAGGGCTGGGGTCTGGAAAGATGGGACAATCAGTCTGGAGACAAGCTGGCAGATGTTATAGAGAAGGTAGTTCAGGCAACTCTAGTCACTGCTTCATAAAACTGGGACAAGGGGGCAATCGAAGAAATTAAAAGGCAGGAAATTCATAACTGATAAAAGGAAATACTTGTTCACATAATCCACAATTATTAGCCTTTGGAACTCATTGCCACAGGATATTGCTGAGGCCAAAAGATTCAAAGAGGATTGGATATCTATATGCATAATAAGAACACTTTAAGACTAAGAAACCCAAAACAATTATAAAAAACTAGAGTTTTGGAAGAGATCTAGACTTCCAAACTTTAGAGCATGAGACAACTTCTAACTAATTAGGGTCAGGAGGAAACTTTCTCTCATAACTTCAGGCCATCTCATAACTTCAGGGTTTCTTGCACCTTCTTCTGAAGCATCTGGTGCCAACTACTATTGGGGACTGGACTAACCGGATCATTGGTTTGATCAGTTACAGCGATTCCTATGTTCTTAAGGCGAAAATCTTCTTCCTAACATGTCCCATTGTTCCTTGGTGTTTCTATGGGCAATTTCCACTCGCCATGTATGGTTACATGTATGGTTACATGTATGACCCTGTGCCTGGAGGACTTTCAATGCCTGTAGTCCGGCCACATGCTTGAGTTTGGATCACAATGTCAGTCTTGCATGGAGAACACTTCTTTGAGCATTGCAAGGAGGAAAAGAGGAGCCTTTTGAGGAAACTGGTTAACTGTGGGTTGCCAGGAGCCTGAGCCCAACTATCTACTTAGCTGGTACCTGGAGGGCTGTTAGCCATAATCAGTTACACTGGACAACAAATTTTTTTGAAAGTTTTGCTTCCTCAGAATATTTTTTAGATTATGCTAGACCGCTTGAAGCTGAACACAAATATAATTTCAGACTACTTGTATCATGTAGGAATTTGGAGAAACAAGAAATTGACTTTTATTTAATGTAATGCGTTTAATTGCACAACGGTGCTGACGCTTTGCAATAGTTCAGCTGAGCTAAAAATGTTTGTTGATGATTTTCATTTGTACTCAGTGTCTGAGGCTTCTTGTTTAAGTGTCCAACAATAATCGGTCAGCATTGATGGATTCCAGTTGCCCTGATACCGTTTTTCCATGATTGCAATGTCCTGGTGAAACCTTTCACCATGCTCGTCACTGACTGCACCAAGTTTTGCAGGAAGATGTCTAAATGCAAATGCAGAAAATGAATCTTTAGTGACATGTTGCACTTCATGGTTTTGTATGCTTAAAGCATGTTGTCAACCAGCTGCACGTAGTTTGGTGCTCTGTAGTTGCCAAGAAAATTTTCAGCAACATCCTTGAATGCCTTCCATGTAATTTTCTCTGGCCCTACTAGAAGTTCTTCTAACTGCCTGTCATTAATGGCCTGTTTGATTTGTGGACCAACAAAAATTCCTTCCTTAATCTTGGCATCAGTTATTCTGGGAAACATCTCTCTCAAATATCGAAATCCTTCACCTTCCTTGTTCATCGGTTTTCATCAGTCCGAGTTTTATGTTTAAGAGGAGGCAAAAATATCTTTGTTGGGTCTGCAAGTGGTTTATGTGCCACACTTTTCTGCCCTGGAACCAACTGCTTACCGAGTGGCCAGTCCTTTTTAATGAATGAGACTCTTTAGCATGGCTGTCCCATTCACAAATGAAACAACAGTACTTGGTGTAGCCAAGCTGCATTCCTAGTAGCAGCGTGACTACTTTCAGATTAGCACAGATGTTCCAGTTGTAGTTGCTGTACTGTATATGTTTCAACAAAATTTCCATATTTCTGTAGGTTTCTTTCATGTGTACTGCATAGCCAATTAGTATTGAAGGGTGGACATTGCCATTGTGTAACAACACAGCTTTCAGGCTTAACACTGACAAATCAATAAAAAGACACCATTGTTGTGGGTCTTGCTGGCAACCCAAAGCAGTGAACAGCCATCAATGTCAGTGAAGAAACACAGATTATCAACCTGACCAAAGAATTGTGTCAAATCTTGGCGGCTGAGAAAGACCGAAATATTCATGCCTGGTGACAGCATACCCCATCCTTGCAGTCTTGAACCCAGTAATTCTGCTTTCGCCTTTGACAAGCCCAAGTCCCTGACCAGGTCATTTACCTCGGATTGAGTTATCAGATGAGGCTCACTCGATGTAAATGGTTCAAAATCTGGATCGGTGTCATTTTCCATTCCTGGCTCGTGCATAATGGCATCTTCGTCTGCCTCCTCTAGGCTCCATGTCTCGGGTGGCTTCAGTACTGGAAGACAGTCGTCATGCGGCAGAGGTCTCATGGCTGAAGAGGGATTGGGGTATTCAGTTGATTTCTTGTTTTTAGCAGAGAACCCAGACACATTGGTCAGACAGAAGTAATAGTCTGTCACATGATCCTTCTGCTCTCGCCATATCATCAGGACAGCGAACGTCATTGACTTCCAAGTACCTCTGAGCCAAGCTCTAAGATCGACAGCGCATGTTGCGCAACAAATGTGAGGAGTCCAGGCTTTGTCCTGATCACCAATTTTACAGCCAAAGTAGAGCTCATATGCTTTCTTAATACATGCAGTCATGCTCCGTCTTTGAGGTTTAAGCGTATATTCGCCACACGTGTAACAGAACGTACCGGGGCTGTTGCGACATTGGCGAGACATTTTGCTATCATGAATCCTCCTGAAAATACAATTGCTTTATTATTGTGAGTACACACAATATGCTATGCGCATAGAGCATGTGCATCAACATGAATGCAAGCTGATATAAATGCAATGCATAGAACGGGGTGTGTGAAATGCTTTTATAGCCTTTCTAAAACCTATCCTGCCAGCATCTGCCCTGCCTAAGCCTTAGCATTCCCACTGCATGTTGTGTGACCTGCACTAGGTGCAGTGTCACTGCATGCCCAGGCATGCTTGGACGCAAGATAGAAAACTTTTCAGCTTACATTGTGGGCAACATTTTAATGGACTTAAATTATGAATTGAAATAACAAATATAGGCGATTTCAAAAAAAATGGTACGTGATAAGGCAATTTCATGGTGATTTTTGTAATCAGCAGCTGAAAACTACACCCAAAAGTATTCAGGAAGCAAAATCTTGTTGTCCAGTGTTATCAAATCCAGCTGGGCAGGAGCTAGTTCTGCATCAGGAAAGGTGCACAGGGCAGTGAGAAAAGAGGGGGCAGGAAGAACATGGTGGCCACTATCTCGGTAGTAGACAGCAGAGGAACAGGAAGAAAGCAGCAGCAGTGGTGGGTGCAGAGAAGGGATATTCTGCTGAGTGAAGGGTTTTGCAGGACCCTGAGGTAAAGGCGAAGAACTGGCTCATGCAGGGAGAGACTGCTCCCAAGAGCAGGAGGCTCATTCCGGAGGAACCCACCAAGGGTAGGACTCATTGGCAAGGAGGCTTGGGGATCAGACCTCTCTTTGAGGTGCGGGTTGTGGTGGACCGAGAACACAGCCCTGGGAGGTGTTGCTCATTACAAGAACCTGATGAGGGGTTGGGGAGAAGGACTAAAAACAGGCTCTGGTAGAAAAGAGTCCAGGGAGGTAGCAGCAAGGAATCTGATGGAGCAGACCGTGGCTACTGGGTATATGGTCTCCGGCTGGAACCCAGTGTAGACAGAAGGCCTTGGTTCCTCTACCACCACTGCTGAGTTGGTGTGTGATCCCTGAGAAGGGAATAAGGACTACTGAAAGCCCTGAGTGAAGGGTTGTAAAGATCATAGGGCTCAGAGTTGGAGGCCGAAGACCAGATATAAGGATTGTGAATAATATTTGTCAGCCTTCTTCTTACAGTGGAAGGGGTGGAACTAAAATGTGACCTGGCTAGAGGGCTGAGTCGCAAGAAAGGAGTGACAGTCAGCAGGGGGTGCTGGAGACAAAAGTGTTTTCATGCCCAGACTCGTAGGGGTGCAGCAATGGTATTTCTGTGCAGAGGCATTGTATATGTCAAATGGGAGAACGAACAATTACTTGAGAAAAACAATATCTTTATGATGGACTCATAAAAGCCTGGGAGGTGAGACCCCTTCAGCTTCTTTACTAGCAATTTAAGTGTAATTTAAGCAAAGTTCCTTTGCATTATGCAAGCTAATACAATAGTGCACTCCCATTAATCTCCTATACATTCAAAAGAAAAGCCTAGCAGAAGACAAAAGGTAAAAAGCTTTCTTTCAGAGTTGCAAGTTACATGATTAGCAGCATAAACTGAAAAGCTTGTCTGGATGACTTGCAGTCCCAGTCGGGCTACAGAGAAATGAAATTCTTCTCTAAAAGCACCCCAAAAAAGCTCATTTGAATAGCTGGTGTGTATATGTTTTTTCTCTCATTTGATGTTCATTAATATTTTAAAATAGAAGCTCTTAAAGATGAGATGATGTGAATTTTTTGTGCGTACATTTATTCAGAATGAATTTCATGAGGACAGGAAATATCAAGCACTATAAAAGCACAGTAACACAGAAAGTCAAATTTTGCTTTCAGATTTGGGCTACACTTATCATTTATACCAGCATAGCTCTGTTGGCTAGTGGTATGAAAAAAACACTCCTTTGACCACATAGCTATGCCAGCAAGCCACCCAGAGTAGATGCAGCTGTGCTGTCAAAAGAGTTCTTCTATCAGCATAGCTAACGTCATTCGGGGAGGTGGCATTCCTGCACAAATGGAAATTCTTTCAGTGTAGTGTAGACATAGCTTCAGTCCCACTGGAATAAGTGGGTGCACAGGAGTTAATGAAGTTGTTCTGGAATTACTTCGGTTTAGATAAGTACAGGATTTGGTCCAGATTTTATTAACATGTCTATTATGTGGTACTGATAGCTCTTCCCAAGGCAGCATAGGTTGATAACTAAGAGCAAATCCATTTTGCCTGACCCTAGTGGCAATAATGTCCAACTTGCAATACAAATTATGTCTTGTAAGTAATTAAAAACCAGTGACTTACAGAAAAATATTAGTGGAGAAAGAACAAGAACCACAGTAATGGGCTCTGGCAAAGTGCCCTTGGCTCCCACAGGAGACTTCCCTGCATGAGGATTGCACAAGGGACTCCCTCTCTTACTTAACCCTTTGTTATCCTGGTGTGACTTCATGGAGTATAGGTGAGTGGAGAACCAGGCCCAAGGGCCTCCAGCATTTGACCCTGAAGTTGTAGCTTAGGCTTAATTAGTGGGGAGTGAGGAAGGGCACACCTGATTGTCTTTTGATCACTTCAATCTGCAGGTGAAATCCTGACCTCGCTGAGTTAATGGAGAGATTCCCATTGACTTCAGAGGCCTTTGGATCAAGCCCTAAGGTGGAGTGTTGTGGTGGTTAATCTTAGCCATGTTTAGGGCTGGACTGGAGCAGCCTCTCATGCGCAAAGCAGGCTGACTCAAAGCCTTGGAACCACACCTTCCTGCTGCTCCAAAAAAGGAGTCATGTGTCCAGGCCTCATTGGGGAGGTAGTTTGCAAGATACTCCGATACTACAGTGATGGAAGCCTGCTAGATCTAGATGGGGAATAACGTCTGAGCAAGAGAGAGTTTCCCTTCTAATGGAGCTGCACAGGACAGAGCAGGATTTCACCAACGTCTGTAACAAAGTATCAGTTCAGATTTGTTTAGAAATAGGTGGGAAATGGTGGCAGTAGAACAAGCAAATCCTTTCACCTTACAGCCCTGCATCTAAACTCCTTGAGCAGTGTCAACGTTGCTTTCTGTGCGTCAGCAGATGTGAAACATAAAGGAGTTGGGAAGACCGCAAAAAATGTATGACATTAAGAGCATCAAATAGTAACTGGTGGGATGGAGGAGTGCTGGATAAATAGACACTTTAAACACAGTAAATAATTACCCACTTATAGAACAGTTCTTATCAATAAGATGCTGGCACAAGATCTGCAAAATATACTGGCTCTGGGATTCTTAACTTTACTGACTGCGTAGTGTGCTATCATACAGAAACTAGTACCAAAAGTAACATTTATTTGTGATTGTTTGATGTTTTTGGCAGTGAGGTCTATGGCAGGGGCTTTCAAACTTTTTTTGCTGGGACCCCCTTTGAAAATATTTCAGGCAGTGTTGACACCCCCGTCCTGCAAATGTGATGACCTCCCCACATGCTATGCCTCCCTTTCCAGCATGTGTGGTGGCTAACATCTCACAATCCCCCCATAATAACCTTATGACCCCCTAAGGGGTCAAGAACCCCTGGTCTGTGGTGACTGGGTCAAAATTCCTAAGGTCTATTCTCTGCTACGAAATTGGGCAAATCACTCCTTTCACGGGTGGGATTCACAAGGGGGAATTAAGTGTCTGAAGTGGAAGCTAGGCCCCTAAATCCAACATTTAGGCACCACTGGTGTTCATCACTCTTCTCTCCCTCCAGTTTAGCTGACACCTAATTCCACAGCCACCTAAGTGCCTCAGGGACTTCAACGATGGAAACTTAAATTTTGGTGACAGAGTGTGCGCAGAACTGCCTCAGTCCTGAGACCACCCAGGAGCTGAGATCCTAAGCTGGGGCAGGATTCTCAGATGAGGCAGTCCTCCAGCTAGCTTGCTTTTAGGGCCCAAGCCGGTATATGTGCTAAGAGAACATCTCATCCCATGCAGAATGGCCAGAGAAGGAGGTGGTATTTCTACCTCTAATAAATCTGAGCCCACTGGTTAGGGCACTCACCTGGGATGGGGGAGGCCTGGGTTCAATTTTCCTGTCTTGGAGAAGGGATTGAATTTGTGTCTCCCCTCTCCTAAAGAGTGCCCTACCTCATGGGCTAGAGGGTCCCTTGAGGCAGGGCTCTTTCAATCCCTCCTGTTGAAGTTGTTCCACTGTGTATAATTAATATTGATAGGAGGAGGATCTCTTGTCTCTCAGGAGATTGTGCTACCCTCCGGCATGTGGAGTTGGTGTCTCTCTTGCTATGTGATTGAATTCATATTTAAGTATTTGTACAAAGTGGAAGAGCTTCGACAGGAGAGATGGAAAGAGCTCTGCCATAGCCCTGGGGTTAGGGTTCCTTCCTAGGAGAGGGGGCACCCAATTTCAATTCCATCTTCACAACATGCAGAGGGGGAATTGAACCTGGGTCCCCCCATCCTGAGTGCTCTAACCAGTGGGCTAAAAGTTATTAGCAGTGGGAGAGTCCAGTCACCTTAGTTTTTCCGGCTTAGGAGCCTAACTCAAAGAAAGAGTTCATGACTGGGAATCCCAAGCAGCAAGAGACACCTCTCTCTCATTTGCACTTCTCCTTGGGTTAAGAGGCTGCCTTCTCAGATTTCAGGTTTTTATGAACCCTTCTCTTAGGCACCTGTATCTCCCTATGCACTGTATAGGGAATCTGGGTGCCTAACTCCAGGTCATGAATTTTACTTGGTAGCAGGGCACTGTGGTGGTTCCTACAGCACACTATTACACCCTGCCTGCAGTGGTAGCTAGGTGTCAGCTCTGTGATCATGCTAGCCCTTCAGTCACTCAAACTCCTCTAGTTTAGGCCAACCCTAACAATAAGTACACCCCCCTCCCTTTGAATCATTCCCTTGTGATAGCCAGCCTTTGAATTGGCTGCTTTCAGATTCCAGCTCCTCTGCCCCCAGAGGTATAGTGTACCTCAGTTTACCAGTTTTACCTAAACCACACAGAACGTGTGAGTACTTGTAATAAAACACAAGTAGATTTAGTTATGAGAGAATAAAGTTTGAGCTAGAAAGAAGAGAGAGTGATGAAAACACATGGTTACAACCAAAACCAAAATCCTAAAACATGATAGATACTTTTTCTATCTAATAAAATAGGTTTCCTGCCCAAAGTTGTATGTTGCAAAGCTGGCTAGTTTCACAAGAGCTATGATCCAAACATTCATGAAGGACCCCTGCTCCTCAGCTGTTTTCCTCTGTGAATGGATACAGAGTGCTTCTCCCCACTCCGTTACACTGAAACATCCTTTTGTTTCTATACACAGATAAGGTGAAAACTTGTCTTAACTTTTTTATTTGCCTTTAAGTGGTTTTGATTGTTAGTCATTGCCTCTGATGGTTTCCCATTCAAAGTCTTAATATTGTGCAATTGTAAACAATTGAGGCTTACATTGCATTACTGGCCACAGAGGGTGGGATGACAAGTCCCCTCACTTTCCCAAACAGGCCATCACTGAGATGCTTTGTCTCCAGGTGACCAATTTCTACTCTTGATCATAAAGCCTATTTTCAGTATAAATACATTATTCCTTAAATATTACCTGTACGTACATCTCACAAAATTGATGAATCTCGAGAAGTTATGAGCTTCCTGTAGCTATCGTGCATGTTACTTTTTATAGATAAATATCCTATAAGACATGTTTGGTGTAGTGAGTTCCCCAGGTCTGAAGTGTGAAATGTTTACAAAGAACAGGGAACCCTTTGCCAAAGCTGTGTTGCTGGCACTTAAAAGGCACTACAATGTTCATCATTGCAACTACTAAGTCCCCCTTGCAAAGTCCATTCTGTGTGCCTCACTTTACACAGCTGTAAAATGGACACAATGGTGGTTCCCTCAGAAGCAGTGTTGCGAGCCTGAATCAATTAATGGACAATTAGAACAATTTATGGAGAACCATGGTGGATTCTCCATCACTAGCAATTTTTAAATCAAGATTGGTTGTTTTTCTAAAAGATCTGCTTTAGGAATTTTTTTGGGGAAAGTTTTATGGCCTGTGGTATACATGAGGTCAGACTAGCTGATTGTTCTGGTCTTGGAATCTATTAATGATGGTCAAGTTCTCTGAGACTCTCATCCATGTAGTGCCTTTTAGCTATTAGCTATAAATATTCTTAAAATGGTGGCCTCCTCATATAATGAGTTCTGTTCTTTATGAAAATCCCAAGGCTGTAATCGTGCCCCACTGCAGTGACTGGAAGTTTTGCCATTGACTTCCCTGGGGTCAGAATTTCACCCTAGGTGTCTCTGCGTTACTGTTCTTGTCTGCTCGTTGTGAGAATGACTTCTTGGAATGCAAAACGCACTATTCTGGTTATCAGAAATATGGAGACAGAAGAATGGCTGACACCATAACCCCTGTCATTTAGATTAACTGATAATCCTCAAATGGGATGCATTATCTGTGGGGGGAATGAAAAATGTCTTTCTCTCCTGGCATTCCTGAGGTAATATTTGATGTAGGTGGGCTGGAAGCGGGGTAGGTAGTGAAGGTTCAAACTGTAATCTATAACTGTCTTTGCTTCCAGGACTCTTCCTCTTGCAGCGTCTTGATCTAATTAAACTGTCATCACACTGTTACAGTAATGGTTTGAGGGCCTTTGATAGAGCTTGACTGAAGTGGAAAAGAGGGAAATGAGGGATTCATTATGTCGATGACACAATACATCACAAATCTGTGTGCTGATATCTAATCCTTCAGTTAAGTTAAAAAATATTTATAACTGGAGGAGGAGGAGGAGGAAGGGAACCTTTTCAATGATCTGTCTTCTAACCTTCTTAAAGGGTCACCTTCTTAAATGTGAAATCAGGGCTTTTTTGTTCTCATTTGTACTCAGCAAGCAAGGGCCCTATTGTCCGTATCTAGAGAGACACTTGGGTACGTTTGCTTCTGATCTATTGGGGATGGGGTCCTACACGAGTGTCCAATGGCTCCATGCAGAATCTATGCAGAGCTCGGTGCCTTTGCCCCTGTTCCAGGTCCCACTGCTCATGCTACCTCCCTGGCAGTGCTATTGATGAAAAGGGCGATAGAAGAGCCATGTAGTATTATTATCCCACTGGATCCATGCTTCCAGGATAATGCTGTCTCTAGACTCTAGCAGCAGCCCAGAGGGACTGTGCAGAAAAGTGAACGTGCAGCTTCTGGCTGCAAATCAGGATGACGAGGAGAGGGGGACAATGCTCATCTTTTAAACCCTGTTCTCATATCTCGCTGTTCATATCCCCAACCCACTCGGGGAAGGCAGTGCTGAAGAATTGGCAGGCACATCTGTGCATGGAATTCAGTGGAATGATCTGACCCAGAGCTTGCACCCAAGGTTGCTAATATTGAAATCTGTTGACAGATTGTATTTCTTTTTACCCCTTTATGTTACTCATTTTGCCAGAAACAAGGTTTTCATACCCAAATACTTCACCACAAATTGAAGCTGAGTTACACTGTTTGCCATGTACTTTTCTTCTATTTCTTCCTGGTATGCTTTGTGGCTTTGAAATTTCATTTTGTTTCCAATGCTGAAAGCATAGGCTTCCTGAACTGATTATCATTATGAAATGCTTCCGCAAGGGCTTTTACTACCATTTGTATTCTCGGGCTCTTGTTGAGATGTCTATGGTCTGCAGTGACTTAGTACTGGTATGAAGCCACTGTGGGAGTACTGAGAAAAGGCTGTCTGGGGCTTGGGTGTTCGTGTTTTTTTGCTCCAGTTGTTAGGGTTTCCAAACTGTGTCAATTACAGGTGTCTGTTGCCACAAGCATGAGAACGGGTTCTTCTGCTAGCACTTACAGCCTGCACCAACATCCACTGAAATCATCAAGAGCCTGTCTATTGACTTCAGTGGGCGTTGGATTGACCCTTTAATTTGTTTCACTTTGCTATACATACACCCCTGCAGAATTCCCACAGATGCAGTCCCAACCTCCAGATATTTAGATTGCATATGGATCCTGGCAGATATTATCACAGCTGTGTGACATCATGGGCAGGAAACATTTTAAAGTGTGAGAAGGTGCCCATGCCACTGTCATTTTAAAACAGTAGGGCCCCAATTTTGCAAAAGACATATGCACGTGCTTCACTTCACTATACACTCTGAGTAGTAGCCCCAGCATCTTCAGTGACACTGCTTAAGCACTGGTGTGAGTCTTTGCAGGACACAGGCCTTGGACTCTGCCATACAAGTGAACTAAAATCCATTCTTCTCATTGGCTCAGTCATCTGCAGTGTTACATTGCTACGAGTCAGGATAAATATTGATAATAGCCCCATTTCTGATAGTTGTTGCGATACCCAGGGCTGTGTTACCCCTTGCTTCTAGCATGAAAGAGGCTGGCTTGTGCTTAGCTGAGTGTCAGCTTCTTAACACCCCCAGCCTGTTAGCTACTCAAGCCCTAGTCCCTCGGCTATGCCAGCCCTTACTTTGCCTAACAGGTTAAGAGTAGATGTACGCCTCTGAAGCATTCCGCAGCGATAGCCAACCACTGGCTACTCGCAGAACCATCAGCTCTGCTGTTTCCAAAGGAGCTAAACACACCAGCTTTTTAAGATTCAATGCAGGGTCCGCACTGTGCTTAACATCACAGCACTTAAATATGTTTATAGTAAAAACAAAAATAAGTTTGCTATACAAGATTATAGAAGGTTATATGTAAAACAAAAACATAACACACTTTCTAGAGACTAAACAGGCTAACCTCCTATCCAGAAAAGCTTCTTGCCCAAAGTCCTCTGCAACATTTTCAACCACAGCTGGTTGAGGTCTCATTTTCATGACTGCACATGTGCTGTCCATTTACTTCCTAGGCTCAGGATATCATCTGCCTCATAGAAACACGCTACACTGTTCATTGTCTTTATTCTGAGACAGGATAACCTCCCATGGTTTGTTTTTTCCTGTGTACTTGATTCTTATTGACTTTACTCTTTGTTACCATTTGACGTTGTATATAAATGGGCATCCATTGTTGTTACCTTACAATGCTTAATTTATGTCTGGCAGAACCACATTTCTCATCTCCTGTCTGGAGGAAAACCTCTTTCACTTCTGCTGGTGACTAATACCTTGATATAGATTTTTTAAAAACCCATATTTTCAATGTGCGTGTGTGTGATGCTCCTTACATAGTATCTATCCGTACATTTCACAGTGATATTAATGGGCAGTGTGACACTGGTTTTCACTGGAGACTTCACATGGCATTCTTTGAGCTAGAATGTAAACACCAAACTCATGAGAATTCTGTAACTCCTCTGTTGGCGTTATGTGGTTCTTAGGTCACACCTTTATAGCACTTCACATCAGTAGGTCTCAAAGTGTTTTGCAAAGGCAGGGAAATACTATCGTCATTTTACATATAGTGAGAATGTGGTGCACAGAGGGTTTAGTGACCCATTCAAGTCCACGAGTGGATACTGAGCCATGGCAGAACTCTCCTCTGAAATAAATATATTGAAAAGCTTTAAGAAGAAAACAGATTGTGCCCCCATTTCCCCTCTCCTCCTGGAAAATCACAAAGGTAGAGATCTGAAATGTAGACAAGAGATATTTTATAAAAGGTCTTATTTTCAAAGCACTTTTTAAAAATGGTTAGGTAATCCATCAAATGTATAACAAAGGGAGTTTTTATAAAGTTTTACTCACACACACATCTCTGAGGTTGAGAGAACACAACAAACTAACCAAGCTTCACTCATGTAAATCATCAGAACCCCTTTGATGTTTGTATATGTAGCCTTTTAACTTATAGTTGTGCAGTATCATCAAAGAGTATGGCTACTGGAAAGGACTTTTATTCCAGTGAGTATTTTGTGCCAAAAAAGCTGTATACAAAAAGAGAAATATCAGTGTGCAGAGCTAGTCAGAAACCTTCTAAACAAACCTTTCTGTGTGAAAAAACAGGCTTTAACTGAAATTGATAATTTTTGTGTGGGGAAACGTCAATTTCAAATAAACTTTTCAAGCTTTAATTTTTTTGTTTGGAAAAACATTGGTTAAAAATGCCCCCAAATTGTTAACTTTGAAATGGTAGGTTTACTCCTCTTGATTACTGTTTTTCAATTTTAATAGTTTATTAGCCCTATACAAACTATAGGTTTACCATCCATATAAAAGGTTGTTGAATTATTATTGATTACAAATAAAAACTGTAGATTTCTTCTCCTAGACTTATTGAATCTGATTCTCAACTCTCTTCCACTGCCTTGCATCTTGTGCAATAATTTAGGCCAAGAATTTTCAAAAACAAGATCCTAAAGTTAGTCCATATTTAGCTCCTTCAGTGGCCTGATTTCTAAAAATGCAGAGCACCCAGCAGCTCTGATTGAAGTCAGTGGAGTTATTCTGGAATTACATGGGTTATAGATAAAACCAGAATTTCCCCTCTTGAGGTCTGATCGAAAGGTTATTAAAGTAAATTGGAGTTTTCCCGTTTCTAGTTATATACTACAACTGTGGGAATTTTTTTTTAATCAAACCAATTTTTTAATGAAAAATGGATTTGATGTGAATGAAAGTTTTCCTGGGAAATGTTGATTGTGGTTGAAATTAGTTTTCCAACAAAAACCCCAACACAACAATTGTGGGTTTTTTTAAATTTCATTGTAAAACTGAAATTCCATGAAAATGAAAATTCAGCTCTCTCAGAAATTGTCATATAGATAGCATATTTTTTCAATCTGCTATTACATACCCATCTGTAAGAGATGCATCTTTGTTTGGATGTCTCTGAAAATTCTAGCTGTCATGTTCAAGTTCAATAGTTTCCTAATTGCAGTAGATCTAAAGATTTTGGCAGCCGTGTAACTGGAGCCATTCGCTGGACTTATGTTTGGGTGGCTAGACTGTTTTGCAGGAAAGTATGATGCTATCTTTGTTTATCCTATTTAAGAAATGCATGAACTAACATCCTGAATATATATTTAATGACTTTTATAACTTTTTCTCAAACTAATTGCAGCACAGCTCCTAGATTGGCTTATACAACCATGACTAAGCTCTTGGAAGGCAAATGTATAGTAATTTTAATCGGAAAATGATGTTGCCTTGGAACATGGACAATGCTTCATCTACTTTTTTGTTCCACTTTGGCCTTTTGTTTTCTACTCTAGCAAGAAATTATTCTAAACTAGCAGGAGCTGACACCACCTTGTCAAAGAGAGAATGCAGTTCTCTAGCAGGAACAGCATTCGATTATCACTAACAGTGGTGATTCTGACCAGCAAAGTTCTTGGCCAATGCACAAAGCCAAATATAATATGGTTTAAAATCCTGCTTAAGACCAAATTCAACCTTGATCTACCTCCTTTTGAATCTGAGAGCGCCAGAAAGAATATGTCCTCCTTTACCTAGCAAAAATGGAAAATCATTTATTTGCACAAAGCAAATATTTGTCAAAGGGTTTTTAAAATAAATAACATTCAAACATTAGCAAAAGCTTCACTTTCAAGAATCAGTGTTGGATACTGCAATGTATTGTGGCTGCCGCTCTGGCTATCCAAATATATTAGCAATATCTACAGTGTACACGATCAGGAAAGGAATATTTCAGCTCTGCTCGTTCAACCTGTATAGGTCACTGACACATTAACCTGCTAGAGAGAAGTGTTTTTAGTAAATGTTTGGACTGCTAGGGCCCTCTCTAAGTGCTTCAGAAAACGCACATGGTCCACAGGTACAGAAAGCATCAGAGAATGCTCTACATACGCCCTCTACTGGTAAAGACCTTTGAACAACTGAAAACAGCCACACTCCTGGTCAAAACCTGCCCTCTTTAACAGAAAAAGAAACACCATCTTTCACTGTGCTGTTGCAAAGCTCTAATTAAAGGCATAGTTTGGTCCACTGTTTGTTACTATCTTCAGTTGTAAAGGATCTTGAGCAAAGTTTCCTAGACACTTTCATTTATATGGGAGGAGGGAAAGGAGAATCTTTAGCTTCAGGCAAATCTAGTAATCAGCATATGAAGCTTTGTTCTGAGTTTCCATTATGCAAAATGTGTTCAGGAAGCTCAAGGATTTAAGTTACTGTATCTTATTGGGTAGTTTCACTGTTCTATATCAAGGAACTGAGAAGAATGTAATACTAGGCAAAGCACACGGATATTCTTGTTGGTGAAAACGTTTTAAGAGCTGCGAATAGCGCCTGATTCTGTGAGCCGCAGAGAATAATGGAGTTTATGAACCAAAATATTTTCTCAGTGGAAATCTGGAAGAGGGATGGGACAGGGAAGGAGGAAAGGAATACACTTTCTGTTAACGCTGTCTCTGCTGCGGTTAGAAACGGGAATTGTGCCAACTTACTTTTAGAAACCTCATAACTGGTACTATAAAACTGGGGATGATGGCAATTGTAAAATAGTGGGGGGTTTTAAACACAAGCGTAAGGTGGTCGGTAGCCACTTCTAATGCTTTCTATGGGCATTTTGGTTACATAAAGATACTATTTAGCACTTACATAGCACATTAGGTCATTGAGAGTGATCTGACAAACACTATCTAATCTGCATAGCATCCCTGTGAGGCAGGCATCTGCTATCAACCCCATGTTGCAGATGGGACAACTGAGGCAGAGAGATTAAAGGCTAGGTAGTACCAACAGCACAGTGCTTTGTGGAGGAGTGGATCACTGCCGTGTGAGTGTACACTGGAGTAGCACCATCCCTACTCTATTAGAGGGTGGAATTCCACTGGCTGTCTTCTCTCAGCCTCATCCCGCTTCCTTTGATTTGCTAGCACTGCCAGCATGAGCCCAGAGCACACCTTGGCTGACCCCTAGGGCAGGCACGAGGCTGGATGGGGTAGTTTTTGTGCCTTTACCCCTACACACAAGAGGATCCACATAAGACCAGACACATGCTGGTTATGGGCAACTTGCCCAAGCCAAAGAAAGAGTCAGTGCCAGAATTAGGATTAGAACTCAGGACTTCACGATAGTCATCCCTCTGCTGAAAACATTGGCTCCAAAGTTTTTGTCTGTGTGTGTGTTCTAGTGTAGTTCACAGCTTAAAAGGGAGGCTGCCTCATGGACCACCTCCCATTCCTAACTCCTTACAATTTCAAAGCTGCCCAAAGGATTTGGGTGTGCATTGCCTCTAAAATGAGTGGGAATTAATTTTCCATCAATGGCATTGAAAATCTTGAGCCTAAAACACATCCGGACAGAGTCTGCCATCGTTTCTTAGAACGAATGATATGTACTCGGAGTGGGCCCATTGATACCAAGAGAGCTACGTGCGGAGTGAAGGGCTGTGACACTAATATCTGAGCATCTTACAATTTCTAATGTACTTAACCTCAGAGCACCACTGTGAAGTAGGAAAGTGCTATTATCCTCATCAAGTCCTAGGATAACCACCCGAAACTTAGGTCCTGAGACTTTCTCCTGTCTTGTTAAGGTTAACTTACACAAGTTGTTTCTTCCAGCATTGAGCAGAGAGCTTTGATGTGATCTTCCATTCATAAGACAAAGCAACTTGTCCCGTAGGTGAAGGATACATGGGTGTATCTCTGCACCCCCAGATACAGTTCCAACCATTCATTGTCCTCACTTGTAAACAGGGTTACCTCTGCCATAAGCACTTAATAGCCTGAGCATAGGCTGTATTTTTACCTCACCAGCCAACAGTTTTGGAATGGCTACTGAAACATAATACTGTATATGCAGCAGTGCATGCTCTTTAATATTAGAGTGTAGAAAGCGGTATTTTACTGCCAATATTCACGGCTCTGTACAATTAGATACTTCGGTGTTAGTCTTTGGGTAACGCCAAGGATATTAATTCAAAGTCAAGGCTACAGGACTTGAGTGACAGGATCCCCGGGTGCGACCTGGACCGTGCGACTGCGAAGCCCTCTGTTCCACTGACCTAGGCTGCCTCTCACACTGCGATGCTGATGTCAAGCTAGAGAGCACTGATGGACTGCGCACATGCACAGGCATCCAAAGGCAGGGACACACGCAAATGTGTTGCATGAATGATCTTTCAGCCACTCACAAACCATCAATAGGGAAGCTCCAGCCAATTCCCAAAGCTCCCCAGCACTGCACCCCAGCACTGCACTCTCCGGCACTGATTAGAAGCCTGGCCAGTGTAAGTTCATTAAGTAATTATTGTGAAGGTTGTGGCAGCATGTGATTATAGTTGTCACAAAATGGACACTGATGTCATAAATCTTCTAGGAAACAAGTGTATATCTCACAAATGATGAAACAAAATATGTTCTTAAGCATGTAAATACAGTCTCCAAATTGCTCTCTCAGTCCAGGGATTCAATGAATCTCCCTACCCTATGTACAGCACTGGTGAGAGAATGCTTTTCATACCACAGGAAGCGATTGAGAACACAGGTGTTAGGACACTTACAGTGATAGTATGACCTCATGGAGGGTGCTCCAGTGAGTTTTGCTCATCTAATCTAAATGTAGCACTGCTGACCTGTCTTCCCAGCTCAGGGAAGATTAAAATCACACCCAAAGCTTTTTTCTTTCAAGCCCTTCCTTCAGAGCATGGTTTATTCTTCAAACACAATAAAACAGTTCTATGTAAATTCCATTTTCATATTCTGCTCCCTTACCTTCTATTCTGCAGGGGCCCAAAGGCCTTTCCCATTTTTCTTCTCTTCCCCCTGTGCAAGGACCTACAACAGGAGCAAATCTTTCTCGAGCAGCTCCTCTTTCTAAGGGAGCCAGTTGTTGGCTTTTATCATCACTTGCTCAGCCTCTGCTGGAAGGCAAGTTGATCGGGGCCAAACCCGTCTCCTGCCCCTCCCAATGACACTGAAGATATAGCAGTCTCTGGAAACAGCCCCAGCAATGAGTTAACACTAGTTAGCCCTTCGAGAAAGCTTTCCTAGTATGACCTATTGAATAGACTGGTGCTGTTGAGGCTGGGTAGAGAAAACTACAAGCATATTTTAACGAGGTGTTTAAGTGTCTGAATATTTGTATTGATTTATCATGAACATAAAACAGTGCGAAAGGCACACAAATGAGAAAGACACCAAGGAACATTAAAGGAAAGATAAGAGGAAAGAGAATGAGAGATTAGATAGTGAAAATAATCGCTAGAACAAAGCAAATCATTCACAACCAATAACTTATTTGATGTATTTAGTCTCTTTATGCATATGGAATATCTACAAGGATGATTGCCTCAAATGTATTCACCATTAAAAGTCCTCTGATGAAATTTCGGAGAGCTTTTAAAGCTACATAGATTGATGCCATGGTGCTGAATGGTGCATAATTGCTGTTTGAATTACAGTGGGGTAGATCCAGCGAACGTACTGCTTGCCATATGCACTCATTTTGACTGCATTCCTGCATGGGTGTGTTCAGGATCAATTATGATTGGTTAACTGAATCACATAGTGCTGTTTCTCTTCCCTGACTGGTAAGCTAAAAGCATTTCTGGTACATGCAAACATAAAACAGTTGTGCTTTTTTTTTTTTGCAAATACTCATCCATGTAACTTTCCAATTGCATTTAGCTGTGACACTCTGAATACATTTTCCAGACCTGAGGAAAAGCTCTGTGTATCTAGAAAGCTTGTCTCTCTCTCTTCACAGAAGCTGTTCTAATAAAATATTACCTCCTTCACCTTCTCTCTGTAATATCCTGGGACCAACACATCTACAACAACACTGGACACACCTCATTCTAATGCTGACATATCAGACAAAGCTTCCCTTAACTTTAGTGCAAGCTTCACATGAATAAGAAATATTGAGCGAGTGTCCACAATTGGGACAGTATGACATGATAACATTACTACATACAGTACATTGTTAGGTATGAAAAATAAGCATTTATCTTATTCCACTGTGAGCTATAACATGAAAATCAGTAGTATATTCCTGTTCTCAGAATCTAATATTTTTAGAATGGATGTTTTTATGCTGATAATATAGATGTTGTCTTCGTAGTGTCTGTTAAATTTGTTAGAACAAGTGTTTTGTGCTTTTCTACAAAAGCATATGGCTAATAGCTTAACAACTGAGCCATGCTATTTCAGAAACCAGTGTGCTTCAGTTCCTAAATAAATAGTCTTGTGCTATCTTGTTGCTTAGTCGGGCCCTGATCTTCTCAGACCTGTTGTTTATAGACTGCCTTTGACTTCCTTTGTCCTACAAGCTCTGCTGGTCTGGGTTAACAGATCAAGATGCGGGATCAGGGCCTAGAGGGCTCGCACACTAGAGCTGGTTGAAAAAGGTCAGGCTATGTCTTCACTGACGGTGGCAAATTCACTGCCATCAGATCGACTTATCCAGATTGACTGAGCGGTCAGTGAAGACCTGCTCAGTAGATCCAGAAATCGACGTATTAAGACCACCTTTTCAAGTGGTGTAGCGCTGCATTGATGGGAATATGGATCCCGTTGACGCAGCGTCGTGAAGACGGCGCACAGAACAGAAGCACAGAAGTCGACGGGAGTTACCAAGTTTTTTGTGTAGTTTGTGTAACTCCAGTTGACTGCCGCTGAATCGCCAAGGTAAGTGAAGACAAGCCCTCAGGTGCTTTTTGTGGAAATTATTTTTTAAAAATTTTCTGTGAAAATATTGTGGCTTTTCAATTAATAATAAAACAGAATAATTTAAGTATCAGAATAATTTGACCAAAACCCCAAAATGGTACCTACATTTTTTTTGGGGTTGTTTTTTGTCAAAAATTTCAAAGATTTAAAAAAAAAAATTCTAACCACTTTTTGTTTTAAAAGCCATTTTTCATTGGAAAAAATATATATTCTTTTTACAGTAAGGGCATTCCTCTTTACCTCACTCTTGTTTAAAAAACTAAAACAAATGACCAGGATATAATTCCTATCCACCAGCAGTCAGGGCCTTGGTTATACCTGCCATCCAAAAACTGGCTCTTCTGTCAGCACAGTGGCATCTAGTATCACACTGTGCATTCGTACTGTAGAATCTTAGGCTGTCTCTACATAGCACACCACTCGCAGTGGTGTGCAGGATATGTGCACCTACATGTTATGGTGAAAAACAGGCCAAATCCATGCCACAGTGGGTAGCTACGGATGTCAGTGAAAGACTCTGGCAAGGGAGGCCGTGGGGAAATGCTTGGGCAGCAGGACACTACGCTGCAAAAAAATATAGCTGTGTAGATGGGGAAGGCACTGCTTCAGGGTGTAGAGAGCTATGTAGGGTATATATTATAGATGTTCAAGCATGTCTTTACTGTACTTGTCTAAGCAGTGCCTCACTATCTACATTCCTTTTTATAACAGTGCTACGGGGCATGCCGTGTACATACTCTTCATGTCACTGTAAGATTTGTGCGGTGTCAACATATCTTTAATGAGAAAAGTAGCAGCTAATAAACTATGAGCACCACTTTCTATGTCACCTGGGACTTTTTTTGAAGGCTTCTCAGCCAAGTGCTGTCCCATCCCTGCTTCGTTCATGAGCTGTGGAGAGGCCTCAGCCTGTTTTTTCTGCTAAGACAAAACTGGCAATTTGATAGAAAAAGATATCAACATAGTTCTTAAAGAGACAAACTTGAGCCCCTTAGATCAAAGGTGGTGACTGAAGTTTGTTTTCATGCGGGGATTACAGCATTGCTTTATTTCATTTTAGTGTACTCCCAAGAGAAAACGTTCGTCAATTATTCAGCAATTCCAAGAGTGCCTCAAATCTCCTGGGGAGAGATGAATTCCACAAAACCAATTTTCAAGAAAGGACAATTGACCCTGGTGGCAATTTTTTTTTGTTTCTTTTCTCTTTTAAGAAAAACTACAAAGCCCATTAAGATGCATTGCAAATAATTCAATCTGACAGTTCACGGCTTTAACAAGCTCTCCACTAAGGGAAAAAAAGCCTAGAAGCGAGTGGAAGGACAGACCATGGATCATAGTTCATCCTCTCCTTTGAAAGGCACACTGCAAAAACAAAGGTAACGAGCAGCATATGAAATCACTCTTTTAGCATAAACCACAGTTACATGTTTATAATATGTTCCTGCCCTGTGTATAAGGAAGAACACATACATGTTCTCAGACAGAGATGATAGTCAGGACTGCTACCATGATTATATATGAATGGCATCATCATTTAGAGCATGGCAATATGGGCACCAGAACAGATGGGTATAAATCGGCCATGAATGAATTTAGGCTGGAAATTGGAAGTTTTCCAATCATCTGGGGTGGGGTATGTACTCACACAGGTCATGAAAGAGTTAACTAGAAACAGGGAACAGTTAAGCACCCAGTTGCACCAGGTTGCAAGTGAAGATGAGGCCCAGCTGGTGAGAACATAATGGGAGGAAGCCAGATGAGAGCGGGGGCTGCAGAGAGAGAGAGGAAGAACTCTGCAGTTCCTCTCTGGTTGCTAGAGAGTGCGGGAAGAGGCCTGAGGCCAGGCAGACATACAGTACACCCATGGAGGAGCTTCAGGAAAGGGCCCGAAAAAAGGCCACGTTAGGAAAAGTCCAGGGAGGAGTCTGAGGGAGCAGAGCTGGACTGGAACCCAGAGGAGTGGAGTTCCTGGGTTTGCTTTCCAGTCTTCTGGGAAAAGTGGGGTGGAAACACCCGGATGCAAGGGGGAGAAGAACTATTGAGTTTGGAGCCAGGCCTCCAGGGAGAGAATCCTGGGAGGTGTCGCTCTGCACAAAAGGCTGGGAAAGAGTAAAGAGTCTGCAGAGAAGTGAGTTCAGGGAGGGGCAAAGAGTTGTACTGACCTGAGTTTACTAGACCCCGTTGCCCTGGAAGGGGTGGGAGGAAACATGGCCTAGCTGGAGCATTGAGACAAGGCAGACCACCGTTGGGTGGCTGACGGCAGAGAGCACAGAAGAGGGAGAATCTGCTACACCGTACCCAGCCATGTCACATACCAATGGCGAGACCAGACAGAAGGGTGAGATTCTGGAAGAGTCTTCCAACAGGAAGAGAGGGGGCAAACAACTGAACTAGTCTTAAAATGGAGTCTATGACCTGGATTGCATGACCGCGTCGCCTGAGACAGCAGCAGTGGCCTCAGTGACCCAGGAGGTCCCATCCAGTCCTATGTTTCTCTGATGTGTGTCTAGCTGAGGATGAACTTGGTTTGGAAACAGGTTAGTTATAAGGACCTGTGTGCCAAGACTTTCAAGACCATGCAGCAAAACGAAGTTGACCTTAAGGCTCCTCCTGACACAACATTCAGGTGTGATTCAAGGTGGAACCCCTCCTTCCAAACAGTAGCGACAACCATGTGTGGAGCTCTCCTTGTATAAGGATGTGGGAGTGGCTGTTGAGACCAATTGCCAGTCTCCCTTTTGAAAGGCAGAGCTCCAGACTGCAGTGGGAAGAACAGACCGTGGCAGGTGCAGCTTATAGCAGGTGCTGGCTTCTCTGATTTTTGCAAGGCTAGGGTAAAATATATCGTTGCATAAATGCGAAGAACACCATGACAGTGTCAAAGCTTGCCATCAATCCTCAGCTGTAATCGGTATGCACACTCCAGCACATACTGTACGCAGACACTGGAGATATCAACGGGAAGTGCTGGAGCAGTATGACCCCGGTTTGGAAGAACTACCCGTCACATGGCTCTTGACTGCAGGGCATACATATCTAAGGGATAGTTAATCAAACCACTGGGCAAATCACAGGCCAACAACCACTGTGTGGACATGGGTCAAGAAATCTCATCTAATTGCTGAACTTTAAAGCTCCCATAGACTAATATCGTGTTTTAATACATTATTGTTAATACATTCATACATTATTGTTTTAATTATACATTCAAATATTTTTTAAATTATTGCTTTTTTTTATTTACAAATTTGTATGTATAATTGTGATTACAGTGCCAGGGTTGATACAGACCTATTCTGAGAATCAGGGAGATGTAAACAGCTCCTTGGTGGAAAGATAGCACAGCAGAGAATCTGAGAGAACACTTTACAGTTTTTCAAAGAGATCAAGGTGGTGTGTGACTTTTTTAATATATATATAAACAGGAAATATGGAAGAGACAAATAAAGAATGATTTCTTTTAAAATTATAGTTTTTTAAAGTGTATGCATGGCAAAGATTGTAGAGTGGCACGCCCCTTCCCAGTTTATTTAGATGATCCTGCGGCATGCAAAGATGTGATTAGTTTTCAAAACCCATGAGCAGAATAGAGACTCAGATGATGATCTGAGCCACACAAGTACCTTCTTCCTATTTAACAAGAGGAACAATATAGGAAATTTAACATCTTAGTATCAACAATAAAGCTAATTTAAAGCCTGCTGAATACTCCCCAGCAACTGTGTGAATCCAGTATTTCAGCCTTTTGTAGAAATAATTAGAAAATGCAAATGTTTATAAAGAACACGAATTACATATTCTACAATCTTTACTCTTGTTTTGAGCAACAAACAGTAGACTTTTGAAAACCAAGTGCTGCTTCTTGGGGAAAGGGAGATGAAGCATAAAGATCATGAGGTGCTGCCCACAAGGTGCTACCATCAGCTCCTCTTTAGATAGCAAAAGTCAAATTATGGAAATGAGAATCTTTTCCCTCAACTTCATTTGCAATAAAAATTCAACCTCAATTTAGAACCATCGGGTTAGAAAAGACCGCAAGGGTCATCTAGTCTCACCCCCTACCAAGGTGCAGGATTTGTTGGGTCTAAACCAGCCAAGACAGATGGTTAGCCAGCCTCCTTTTGAAAAAAATCCAGTGAAGACACTTCCACAACCTCCTGACACAGTCTGTTCCACTGTCCTGCTGTTCTTACAGTTAGGAAGTTTTTCCAGAAATTTAATCTAAATCTGCAATGCTGTAGTTTGAACCCATTGTCTCTTGTCTAGCTCTCTGTGGCAAAAGAGAACAACTTTTATCCATCTTTTTTTTGTGGCAGCATTTCAAGTATCAGAAGACCCCTCCTTAATCTCTTTTCCAAACTAAACATACCCAGTTCCTTCAGCCTTTGCTCATATGGCTTGCATTCCATCCCTTTGATCATCTTTGTCGCTTGCCTCTGGATCCTTTCCAGTTTCTCTATATCCTTGTGTCATGCGCCGCTCTCCACGGCCAGTGGCTGTGGCCCTCCCCCGGCCTCCAACCCCGGGGGAGACCGCAGTGCTCGCTGGAGTGAAAGGGGGAAATCAGCAGCAGGCCAGCAAGCAGTTGCAGGGCCTGGTCCCTGGGCAGCAGGCCAGCAAGCAGTTGCAGGGCCTGGTCCCTGGGCAGCAGGCCAGCAAGCCGTTGCAGGGCCTGGTCCCTGGGCAGCAGGCCAGCAAGCCAACAAGCAGTTGCAGGGCCTGTTCCCTGGGCAGCAGGCAAGCAAGCAGGTGTCTCCCGGCCGTCTGGCCGGCGGGTCAGGACTCTCCCTCTTCCTCTCACTCACTGGCAAGTGCGGGTATAGGAGGGGGGAGGGGGACGCAGGCCCACCCGTCTCCACTGCGTCCCAGCCCAGGGCCCTACCAGTGGCACTGCGAGTACCCCTGGTGCGGCGGGGATCCGGCCGCAACACGCCGCGGCGGCTCTGCCCCCTCTCTAACCAGTAGGTCTGGTTGCCCCTGGGCTACTTCCTCCCCGCCCTTCCCGGAGCTGACCCCGATCAACCCGGGGCCGGGTGCGCGGTCCAGGGCAGGCTTACCCATCCGGCGACGTCCGGCGGCGGCAGCGGGGGCAAGTCGTCGGCGTCGGGCAGCTCCTCAAGGTCGGGTCCTGCTTCAGGGGGGTCAGCGGCTGGCAGCTCCTCCAGGTCTGGCCCTGCTTCCGGTGGGGTCACCCCCTGTGGTCGGCCCGGGACCTCCGGCCAGGCCTGGGGTTCGGGGCCTGTCGGCCAGTCTTTGGGGCTCGCCGGCCACTCCCAGTCCCCTGGCCCGGGAGGTCCTACCCAGTCTGGGTCCTGGGGCTCATCCACCGGTCGGCCCAGTCTTGGCCTGTAGCAGGCCTTCTCTTCCCTGACGGGAGCCTTGGGCGGCACGTCTGCCTCCCAGGGCTGACTTCCCCCTACTGGACCCAGGGGCTGCGTCTTTATACCGCCCCTTCCTGGGTAGGGCCCGCCTCCTGCCCGCCGATTGGGCTGCCTGGTTGGTCCTATCCGGGTCGGCCCTGCAGGTTGATGGGCAGGCTGGCGGGCCGGTCCAATCCCCTCCCGTTGCCGGGCAGTTTTATCTGGCTGCCTGTATCGCCGCCCTATTGGCTGTGGCCCTCCCCCGGCCTCCAACCCCGGGGGAGACCGCAGCGCCCGCTTACACTTTGCTATACACTTGTGACCAAAATTGGACACAGTATTGCAGCAGAGGCCTAATCAGCACTGAGTAGAATGGTACTATCATCTCCCGTGACTTGCATGGTACGCGTTTGTTAATGCAATCTAAAATTGCATTTGTTTTTTTTTTTGCAACAGCATCACATTTTGACTCATGTGGAGGTTGTGTGATTGACCACAACTCCCAGACTCTTTTCAGCTGTCCTGCTGCCAAGTCAGTTATTCCCTGTTCTGTATTTGTGAATTTGATTTTTCTTCCCTAAGTGTAGCACCTTACATTTGTCTTTGTAGAATTTCATTTTTGTCATCTGTAGCTCAATTCTCCAATTTATCAAAATCCCTCTGAATTTTAGTTTCATCCTCCAAAGTGTGGGCAACCCCTACCTAGCTTTCTGTCATCTATAAACTTGATCAGTATGGTCTCTATTCTGACATTCAAGTCATTAATAAAGATATTAAACAACAATAGACCCAGAACAGATCCCCATGAAACCCCAGCTGAGACCTCCCTCCATTCCAACATCATTCTATTCATAGATATTCTTTGTCTGTGATTATTTAACCAATTATGTATCCACTTAACGGTTGTTCTGCAGAGCCCCTGTTTCTCCAGCTTACTTATCAGAATGTCATGTGGCACTATGTTAAAAGCCTTGCCTGAGTCCAGGTATATTATAATATGCCAGCAGCATTCTCCCTATCCACCAAAACAGTTACCTTGTCAAAGAAGGAAATCAAGGTGGTTGGGCATGATTTGTTTTTGGTAAAGCCATGCTGGCCACTAGTTATCTTCTCTTCATCCTCCAACTTTAAGATCCGAGCCCTTGGCTAAACAGTGCGGTGTCTAATCCAGCCATCGAAGCTGATGGGTGTTCTTGGAGGGAGGGACAGAGGTTGCACAAGGGAAGAGTCTGGATGAGGCACACGGAAGTCAGTCTGTGTGCACATGGCTGTAAAGCTAGTTGCAGTGGCAGCACTTCTGTAAAGAGTTCTCTTAATTAAGAGTCTGTTTATCTTTAGAAACACCGTGTCTTTCCATGTTGTTACCCAGCATGTGCTATCTGAAATAATAATATTAATTGAATAGCCTCTTTAATAATGTGTGTTCAAAAAGTGTGCACATGTAGTTCTTGATTTCAGAATGGGTGTAACAATACCTGGTTAGTTTTAATGCTTCCAGTCATCAGTGAGCACGTGAGAGTTAGTAAAATGTGTTTCGGAGAGGCTTGGACAGAAGAGCGACTCTGATGCTCATTATGACTTTGGTCAAAGGGCACACCAAGGATTACATCAAACTGGGCTCAGTCTTAATGGGAGTTACCTGTCTTCACATACACTTTCTCAGCAAATGATTAGAGTCCATGGGACAGATTCTGCACAAACCTGCTGAAACCAATCAAAGTGAAGGTCTCTAAGAGAACACAGAATTTAGCCCTGTCTCTCTTTTCATTCACTTCTGCCGTGGGTTCTCAATCTTGTCCCTTCTTCCCTTTCTAACTTTTTCTCCAGGCTGTCAACCCTCGTGAGTTTCTTTCCTTGCAGGTCGTATTCTGGAACCAAGGTATCGGGTAATTCTCTCTCCCTGGCAACCTCCAGAGTGCGGAGCAGAGTGCAAAGACAAGGATGTTTGGCAACATACACAGTAGGATAAAAATGACATTTTGCTGATGGGAGATTTTTTTCCTTCTTTACCTGGTAGCACCAGGAGATATTTGCAGAATCTGACAGCATCTGAATCCTTATCTTTTAATGTAGGTATTGCCGTGAAAAGTCTTGATATTGTGTCAGGTTTGATTAAGCAAGGCCTATGTCTTTTTTACAAGAGACTTTGTGGCAGCTCTTCTGTCTTTCCAGTGTGCTCATTCTAGGTCCCCTTTGAAAAACTGGTGGATCTGACTGTTTCTTTCTTTATTCACCTTGGTAAAATAGAAGAAAATCTCCTCTTTCTTCTCCTCTGCTTTTGCAAGCTGTTAAAGAAACAGACACTGATGCAACTTGGAAATGATCAACCGTATTCTGCTTGGTGTTTACTGATGAAGACCCTTGAAGGCTAGCAAATCTCAGCCCCTAATTTTTTTGGGAAGGAATTGTTTCTGTCATTTCTTCCTGCTGTATCCGCATTGCACCTCTTTTATCCCATCCAGGAAGGTGGAACATTCAGTACAAGATCTGCTGTTGATGCTTTCTGCTGCGTTAATTCTATGCACACGCTATCTGCTGTCTTGTGCATACCAAAATTGTCACCTCCACAAAACACCTCTAAGCCTGGGAATAGGATTTCCAAAGAGACAACATAATATAAGTCCCCTGTGTGATAGAAAAGCACACTGCTCTAATTGCTGCACATAAAACACCTTGTGTATTACATTCATGGCTTAGATTGACCGTGCGTCGAAAAACCATTTCAATCAGAAGTGCTGTGGAAGGATCCTCTCTATTCTTGGGGTGACTCGATCATGAGCACTGGAACAAATGTGTCAAAAATAACTAGATGTAGCAGGCTCCTTAGCTCTAAATATAGGGCGCTAGTTTCATCAGTGTTGAGTATTTGGCCTGATGTGGGTGTGTGGATGGGTGAATAAAAGCTTCACTTGGTTATGCATTGTATTGGCCGTGGCTCTTATTGTGTTGTTCAAAGCTGTAAGAGTTCCTACTCTTTGGGGGTTTAGCTAGCTTTAGTCACTAAAACAATTTAGCAGAAAAATGCTAACAAAACAGAAAGGCGCCCTACATACAGAATTGTGATTGCAAGCATCACAATCAAATAATTTATGGCTTGTTATTTTTTTTTCTAATTTGCTCCTCTCTTTAGAGGGAGCTTTAGGAGACCATGGGTATAGGTAGCAATAAAAGATTAGTGGAACTAGAATGCAAGGGACTGCTATAATTCTGAGTCTCTGTGGCTGCATTAGAAAGGAGCTGGAATATGGGGAGGGAGAGTGACTCCCACAGGCCTAGCACTAAGGCCGTGTCTACACTACAGAGTTAAGTTGATTTAAGTTATGTCGACAATCATAAGTCGCTTCAATAACACTGGTTGAGCATGTCCACACAATGATCCTTGTGTCGGTGGAGTGCAGACATTGTCGTTGCTCTTGCACTGACAGAGAGAGCTTTGGAGCCTGGGTAGCATCCCACTGTGCAACTCATCACTCTCTGCCTCTGGGAGCTCTGGGAGTGGACTGCGGAGCATCACGGGGACATGCTCACTGTCCCGTGATACAGTTGTTTCCGTCCCATCGTTCCATGAACTTCCTACTTCATTCTGTGCTGTTTTTGAGCAGCCCTTGTAAACTCTGCGCTTGCCATCTCTGCCTCACGGCCTGGATCCTGAGCAATCTGGTGATGAGCTCCTTGTAGAAGCAGCATGTCTTCTCCACTGCACCAGAGTGATGGTTGGCCTCTCTTGCCTTCTGGTGCACCTGCCTTAGCTCCTTGATCTTAGCATGCACTGCTGTGTGTCTCTCTCATGCGTCTTCTCCAGCATGCCACAAGCAATCACCGATAGCTATTGGAATTCCTATAGCTGGAGTGAAACTGAAACTGCACAGCCTCCTCTCCCCAAAGACTCAGCAGATCCAACAGCTCCACGTGGGCTCCATGTGGGACAGCTTCGGTGTGTAAAGCCAGCATGGAGCTAGCTGGGAAGGTGCTGTGTGAACTGTGCACGCTGAGCAAACACGAAGAGGAATTTCAAAAAATCCTGGGCCTTTAAATGGGGGAGAGGCGCACACCTGTGCACCTTCTAGGCCACTCAGAAGCAAGGGAAGGGGGATGCCAAGGCAGAGGAGTCTGTGCTGCACCCATTAACAGGGTGCTACATGGGCCATGCTCCCCTTGGTCTTCAGGTGACATTTGGTGAAGCCGGGGCTCCGTTCCAAGCAACAGCAAAATTTCCACTGATGCCAGTGGGGTCAGGATTTCACCCCTTGTGTCCACCAAAGGCTCTACACCTCCAGGAGCTATCAATGGTGCAGTGAGGCTCTGCACCGCCTCCTTCAACAGGGTCCAGGGCTTAAAGCTGACTCCATCTGTAACTGTCTGTTCTTGACAGGCTCTGCACTTCCAGGGCCAGATCATTAGCTGCTGTAACTCAACATAGCTCTGCTGGCTTCAGTGGAGCTACACCATTATACATGGGCTGACGACCTGGTCCCTTTCACATACATTATTTTATCAGCTGCTTCAATCTATTAATCAGCAAGTAATTCATCTCGTTTCCCAGAAATTAAGGGGGTAGAGGTCACACCGATCCGTGAGTGCTTTAGAGCGGTGTTGATTCATGAAGTTACTTCTGCAATAAGCAGAGGACATTCACAAAGGTACCGAATGCCAAACAAATTAGCATGCATCCACTCAGGCCCTGAAACAGCTCCCATTGAAACCCAGTGATACAATTCCTATGGCTTTCAGTGGGAGCAGGATCTCCCAGAAGATTGATCTACGTAGGGCGGTCATCTTTTTGGAGGAAGTCCATAAGCTCTGTAGCAACAGCAGAAGTGCTCACGAACTGTTTCATGTCCTGGGAGGTGATCCTGCACCCCCTGAAATCAATGGGACTTTTTATCATAGTTTCAATGGGGGCATGTGGCAGTATGTGCTGATTTGTTTGGCCTACAATACCTTTGCAAAGATCCTGCTTATTGTGGAAGTTCACGAATAAACACCCCTCTAAAGCAGCCAGGGACCTGTGAGACCTTTATACACTTACTTAGTGAAAGGGCTGAAGTAAACACTTTCCTCGCCTTCGAAAAGGCCCATTGGGTCTTGCTAAAGAAGATGCTGCGAAAATTCAGCCACAACTGTATTAAGACTACGTTGACACCCAATATTTTGTATGGGATGAAAAAAAGTTGGTTCAGCATTTTGACTCAGATTTTTATTCAAAGTGTGCAATTTAACTGAAAGACTGTGTTTCCCCTCGTTAATGGCTTTTTAATATTTTTTTTTTATATTTAACCACACTAAAATGTGTTATAAAGTAAATAATTGAACAGAATGAGTCATTGCTGGAATTTGGGAGTTCAGCTTTTCTTATTCCAGGTTCCTCCAGCATCAAATCTAGACATACACAGGCTGAACAGGCAGTTAATGCTATGTCAGAAAGAGATCAGCTGGTCTTTTGATTAAAGAACAGGACTGAAAATAATTAGATCTGTTTTCTAATCCTTGCTCCCCCACACGTTTCCTATGTTACCATGGGCAAATCACTTAACATCTCTGAACCTCTGGTTCCTCATCTGTGTATCACACACAGCTGACAGCAGGGCATCCTGTGCGGTGACGTGGGAGAACTCCACCTCCAGGGAACTCAGTGTGTTGTATGATAACACAGCACCACTTATTGAGCTGCGATTCACCAGATCCCTGCTTCTATTGAGACCCAACAGGAGCAGTGAAGTCACAAAATAAGAGATCTGTGCAGGGAGCATGGAAGGTTCTTGTGCAAGGCCTTTAAGGCAAGCACCATATCTGTAGTTTGTTTGGAAAGCATGACACGCCTTTACTACACTGTAAGATAATAAACATAAAGTGGGCCAAATTCATCCCCAGTGTAAATACACTCAAGCCAGTGGTACAGCAGGGATGGAACTAGTTAAAGAGCTTGCCAATGTTTTCAGATTCTAGTGACAATTTTGCCATTCTGCACTAAAACACTGCATACAAGCAAAATAGCCTCTTTTAGGCATTACAGCATGGCTGCAGAGATGTATCCAGCTTTGATGGTAAACTTACAGCACTGACCCCTGTAGATGTGGAATGAGCAATGACTCTGAAAACCGCAGCATGGTTGCTTGTGTTAGTGAGCCACAAACTTCATACCTTAACTCTTCAAAATCTCTCCTGTCTCCTCTTGCCCCACACCACTGTGTGCGTGTGTGTGTGTGTGTGAGAGAGAGAGAGAGAGAGAGAGAGAGCGAGAAAGAGAGAGGGAGTTGAAACCGCAAATTATGGGTCACATTCTGATCTCTTTTTACAGATGTAAATCTCTTGAGACTTCATTTAAATCAATGGATTTACACTCGTGTAATTAGATAAGAATGTGTCTCCATAATGTGTGTTTGTAACCAGGGGAACAATTTAAAAAATAATCACACATAAAGACCGTAATCTGTCAAGATTTATGTATATTTAATGATTGCAGGATCAGGTCTAAATGCAAGGTAGTTAAAATGTAAGGCTATACTCCAGATTTTCCACAGCATTCCCTCTTGCTTGCACTCATTCAGTGTGTTTATGGAGCTACTGGAAGCATTAGTGACTATTGCGTTGTCAATGTACTGATGACACTCTTCTCTGTGTGTCATTATCTGCCCACCTCGCCAATACAGTTAAGTGGCTTATCCACCATTTGGCTGGGGATGGAAGTGGGAAAGCTGGTTGAGATCTAATCTGAATAAGACAGAAATGTTGTATGTAGTGGTGTGGAGCTGTCTTGGTCCCAGGATATTAGAGGGACAACGTGGCTGAGGTAACATTTTTTATTGGACCAATTTTTGCTGGCAAGAGAGACAAGTTTTTGAGCTATATAGACAGAGCTCTTCTTTATGTCTGGGAAAGTATGATCAGAGTACTCAGAATAGCACAGCTAAATACAAAGTCGAGCAGATAGTTTAGCATATGTAGTTTTAGTACATATTCTAATGGACTATTCAAGGTGAAGTGCCTGTTAACATCCCTGTATTCATAGGACAACAAGGGGGGTTAATAGGTTATAGATTGTTGTAATAAGCCATAAACCCAGTGTCTTTATTAAGACTGTGATTTTTTGTGTCTAGCAGAGTTATGAATTTAAGCTCCCAGGCTTGTCTTTTGAAAGTGTTTGCAGGTTTCCTTTGAAGATGAGGATTGATAGGTCAGATAAGAAGTGATCACTTTGTGACAAGTGTTCACCCACAGGTGACAGGGCATTTGTGTCTTTTATCATTTTCCTGTGTGAGTTCATTTGAGAAGCATAGTGTGTCTGGTTCACCCACATAGCTGTTATTGGGGCATTTAGTGTCCTTGTTGAGGTACATTACATGTTGTGATAGGCCTGTGTAGGACCCGTGAATCTTGAAACGTGTGTTGTGGGGGGCGCTGGTCATTGTAGCATGGAGATATGTCTGCAGGTTTTGCATCTATTGTTCCAGCAGGGTCTGGTGCTGCTTTCAGTTAGTGTGTACTGGTGTGTGGGGGTCTTGTTTCTGATGGTGAGCTTGGAGAGGCTGGGGGGGTGGTTTGAAGGCCAGAAGATGCGATTCAGGAAATATTTCTTTCAGTATTGGACCTATAGAGAAGGGCTTGTAGTTGTTTGATGACACCAAAGGGGTTCCAGTGTGGGGTGGTTGGCAACAACTAGGGGTGTGTAGTTGGAGGGGATTTTTATTTTCTGTGTTGAAGCAGGTTCTCTCGTGGTATTTGGGTGGCCCATTCCATGATGTGATCTACCTCTCTGGTGGAGTGCCCTTGCTTTTTTAAGGTGGTTTTGAGTGTGTTAAGGTGTATATCCCAGACTTTCTCCTCAGAGCATGTTCTGTGGTATCTGAATGCTTGGCTGTAGATAACAGATTTCTTGATGTGTTGGATTTATGAAGAGAGGTGTGGTGAACTGTGGATTTCTTGTATATAGTTGTCTGTTGAGTTTCACTTTTGAAGCTAATTGTGGTGTCCAGGTAGTTGATGCTAGAGTGCAAGCGTTCTAGAGACGGTTTGATGGATGGGCGGTGGTTGCTGAAGTTTTGGCAGAAGTGCATGAGAGCATTTAAGCCTGCTGTTCAGAGGATGAAAATATCAATGATGTAACTCAGGTATAACATTGGCTTTGTGGGGTCTTTGTCCAGAAATTCTTCTTCAAGGTGGCCCATGAAGAGTTTGGCATGTTGGGAAACCATCCTAGCACCCAGGGCTATTCCCATGGTTTGGACAAAGTGTTTATTGTTGAATGTAAAGTTATGGTGGGCAAAGATGAAATGGATGAGTTTGGAGTGAATATCTGAGGGTTGTTGACTGTCTTGTAAATATTTGAGTAAAGCAGCGATGCCGTTATTGTGAGGGATGTTGGTGTATAGGGAAGTGACATCCATTGTGGCTGGTCTTCTGAGGGAGGTTGTTAATGTTGCGGAGTTTGTGGAGGAAGTTCATTGTGTCAAAAGACTGGCCTGGGAGCTTAAATTCATAGCTTTCCCAGATACTAAAAATCATGGTCTTAATACAGACACTGGATTTATGACTTATTATAACAATCTGTAACCCACTAACCCCCCTTTTTTTCCCTATGACTACAGCGATGTGATTGGCCACTTCACCTTGAATGGTCCCTTGGAATATATGCTGACTACTTAAATTTAACTATCTGTTTGATCTTGTATTTAGCTATGACTTTCTGAGTACTTTCCCCAGATCTGAGGAAGATTTCTGTGTAGATCAAAAGCTTGTCTCTGTCACCAACAGAAGTTGGTCCAAATAAAAGATATTCTCTCCCACCTTGGCTCTCTAAGACAGAACTGATATTGTAAGGCTGGCTGACAAAGCAATGAGTTGATCTGTCCATTTGAAGTCAGAGAATGCATCATGTACAACTTGGGCTGACAATCTAGGATGTGGCTAGAGTCTATTAACATTGCAAGCTCTCTGAGGCTATGTACGGCCCCCTAGCATGAAGGGTGCCTAATTCTGATTGAGGCCTGTCGGTGCTATCGTAAAACAAATAATAAATAATAGCAATAATAATCCTTATTGTTTTGTATTGCTGTAGTACTTAGAAGCCTTAGTCATGGACCCAAATCCCATTGTGCTAGGTGCTGTGCAAAGAGAACAAAAAGACAGTCCCTGCGCCAGATTTTTTTCCCCACCCATGTCTGGCCAGAGACAGAAACCAGTTCTTTTAGATGAGGACCTTGCTACCATCACCCATGTCATTGCAGAAATCTAGCCTTGAGGTGACATGCTGCTTTACCTGGGGCTATGCCTTAAGTGCACCCAGAAGATGAAGCTGGGACAGAATGCAGCCGCTGGCTTTTAAAGTGGGCAATCACACCTGGAGCATATGACACAAGTGGTCTGGGATGTGCATTGGCTGCCTATTAGTTTCTAGGTGCAGATAAAGGCTTGGCTTTTGACACACAGATCTCCAGCTGGGTTAGAGGCTGCTTACTTGACTTGTAGAATCACCAAAGACTCTTGTCTTAAACGGGAGGGGGCTACTGGCAGGGTGTTGACCATGAGTGGTCCTTGGCTTTGGAACTTTCTCCTTACCTGGGTCCGTAATAGAAAGGAGATGCTGACTTGTAGTGTATGATGTATGTGATTCTCAGCCTTTCCAAACTACTGTACCCCTGGCAGGAGTCTGATTTGTCTTGTGAACCCCAAGTTTCACCTCATTTAAAAACTGCTTGCTTACAAAATCAGACATAAAAATGCAAAAGTGTCTCAGCACGTTATTACTGAAAAATGGCTTACTCTCTCATTTGTCTGTATGACATTTTGGTTGGTACTGACTTCACTAGTGCTTTTTATCTAGGCTGGTGTAAAACTAGACAAATATCTAGATGGGTAGATGTACTCCCTGGAAGACCTCTGCATACCGCCCCCCCCATGGATAAGCATTCCTCTGGTTGAGAACCACTGCTGTAAAGCACCATCTTTTCCCCCAAGCTTTGGAGGCACAAGTGGCTGGTGAGCGCTGTTGTTCAATGAAATGAGGTATTTCCTTGTTTATCTTTCTTGGTTTGTTATTTCTGGCAGTGAGGGTTGACGTGAAATCACTGGATTCATTTTTAATAATGATTTTATTTAAATATCTGTCAAAACCACCTGTAGGCAAGGATAAGGGCATTTTATGATTATGTATAAATATAAATAAATACATAATAAATAAATATTCAGCATTAATTTGTGGATTTATAATGTACATCACAAGAATAGAAACCAAACCAATCAACCAACCAGTGTAATTCACAGCAAGCCGGAACATCCATCCAGATTTTCGGCTTTACTTGTGATTTTCCTTGTTTGTCAATTTAAGTCACTGTTTCTGAAATGCAGTGGGTGAGAGGCTTAGTAATTGAATTTACCTTGCTGCCTCTGCAAACTGCCTAGCAGTCTATAACAGCTCCTTTTAGCTTTGTGGCTAAATTGCCTGTGTGCTCCTGTGTGTTGCGACTTTCTTCTAGGTGGGCTGCACAACTGTAATTTAATCTCAGTGCTAACAAATAACTAATAGAAAGTGATCAACAAGTTAAAGATCTTTTACTTAAGGAGATAGAATTCCATGAGATTATTTACAGCTACATGGCATTCAGTTTCTTCTTACTGCAGCGAGATAGCATTGTTTACATTCTCCAGACTAAGTGTTAAATGCAAAGGAAAGAATTTAATTGTGTCTTGGCAAGGTCAGACACCTTTATGGTTCCAAAGATCCATATATAATCAAAAGGCTTGGGCTTCTAGAGAGATTTTAATCCACTTGCAAATAATTTGATTAAAAAAAATTCTGAAATGTGATATATGCAAATAATGGTATTTACTGCATTTAAAATATTCTAATACAATTGAAACAATCCCAGATAATCTCAGATCAAACAAGTTTGCATATACACATGAAGACAGATCGTGAGAAACTCAGCGATAATAATGGCCATGGCTGGCGGTATAGCACTGAAGGAGCAAGCTGATGTTCAGAGGGGGCAATAAGCCTTCTTTCTCAAGTGTGTGGCTCGTTCATTCCTGCTCACATGCTCAGGGTCGGAGTCATCAGTGGAGTTTGGAATGAATTTTCCCACTGGAAAGGCTGGTAATGACCTTGTGGTAATGACAGTGTGTGATGCGGGTCACTTGTTAGGATTATCTGGGTGCATCTTACTTAATCAATTCCCTTCCACTGCAGAGTCCTGGGCACTGGTGAACCTTGGTCCCTTCTGTTCTCTGCCCATGGTACACAATAGTCCAGTCTCCTGAGCGCTGTAATACTTTAGTCTACTTTTGGTTGTTGGGTTTAGTATGTGGGTGCTGGGTGGTGCTGATGATCTGTGATGTACAGGAGGCCATACTAGATTATCCAGTGCTTCCTTTTGGCTTTATACTCTATAACTCTTAGCCTATTCCCCCCCAGGTTTAGCTGGCAGGGGTCCATGCTCACAAAGCAAAGTGATATAGAGGCAAAGCAGAAAATACTGAAAAGGTTATCATGATCCCAGGCAGAAACCTGCAAAACTACTGAGTGTCAGATGGTTTCCATTTGAAACCACATTTTCCCAGGTTTCAGCATGTTCACTTTGTTGCACAAAGCCCATCATTTAATAGAAATAAATGATTAGTTATTCAGTAAAGAGTTTTTGCCAAGAATGTGGTCTGTACCCCATTAACAAGCAGTTCCTTGTGAGCATTTGATGTTCAAAATGGAGGCTGTTTTAGGTGGACACATTGATCATACGATATTTCTGAAACCCTTTGGGTGAACAGATCTATCACAGCCAGATGGCTGACATGAATGGTCATGATTGCGCATTGGAAATTTGCTGTCCATGAATATTCTACTGAATATTCACAATGCAGAGATAGTCGAAGCAAATTTATATAAACATTTGAATGTACCCTCTGGGGAGATATATTTTGCAGTACTCACCCAGCTCTAGGGTAAAATATCTGGAAGTACATAAGTCCCATTTTCAAAAGAGATGTTGATTATTGAGAACCTGAGTCTTAATGAAAGTCAGAGGAACTTTGGCTCCTGAGTGTCTAAATCACTTTTGGAAATGGGCCTTAGGGGCCGAAGGCTTTTGAAAATGTTACTCCTAACGAATGTGCTGTATATAAACCTGCAAAATATCTATCTATCTAGACTATATGGATATAAAATAATTCCCAGGGACGGTGCTTGTTTGACGAGGCATTTGTTCCCTGTAGTATTTGAAAGGGTGCTTTCAGACCACTGAGATTTGATGTCTCCAAAAGGGGGTGAAAATGAACTGGGAGATGGACAGTTTATTCACTTGCCTTAGAAGCCAAGGCTATAACACACTCCACTAGTTTAAATTTAGTGCCCAGATTTGTACATAGGTGACCAAGTCATAGAATCATAGAAGATTAGGGATGGAAGGGACCTTAGCAGTTCATCTAATTCAACCCCCTGCTTAAAGCAAGACCACCCCAAATGGACAAGTCCATTTGTCCAACTGTGGTGTTGATATCTCCATGGAGGCTATATGAATGTGGTCAGTGAGATTCTGTGGCTCAACAAGGCAGGGACACAGGGGAAAGGTCAGGGAGTTCTCTGATGGGAGTCCTTGGTGTCTTGGTTTATGGTGCTAACATATAAGATAAAGCTTGGGACAGGATAAGGCTGAAGACAGCCAGAGGTTTGCACAAGAAGGGTGAGACCTGATTGCCATTTACAGGCATAAGGCCACCTCACCACTTTTAGCAAAAGGTTCTCACCTGTAGCAAGCTGTTCAGGAGCCCTTGATTCTTCTTTGTATTCTTTTATCACACTGGGTGGCTTCAAGTCAGAGAGGACTTGCATAACTTTCTGGAAAACAGTGAGAGTCCTGTGGCACCTTAAAGACTTAACAAATTTATTTGGGCATAAGCTTTTGTGGACAAAAACCCACTTTGTTGGATGCATCTGCATCTGATGAAGTGGGTTTCTGCCCACGAAAGCTTATGCCCAAATAAATTTGTTAGTCTTTAAGGTGCCACAGGATTCTTGCTATTTTGCTAAAAACAGACTAACATGGCTTCCCCTCTGGAACTTATAACTTTCTGGGTAGCTCCTCAGTTCAAGAATCAGAGACTTCCTTCCCTCAAACCCTACTGTTCTGGTCACTGTCCAACATAACTAAATGGGAGATAATTAGCTCCCTGAAGAAAAAGGTGCCAAGAACTTTTCTGACCATTGCCTTGGTGATGCAGAACATGAAGACTTCCCCACATTGTAGAACCGATTTTAGAACACTCTTAATCACACCTCTTTCATCACAAGAACAGTGAAAGAGAAAATCCTTGCCTACTCATTCATTTATCCTTATACACCTTGGCCCAATTCTTTGGCTGGAGCTATGTTGACTTGTGCCAGCTGCGAGTGTGGCCCCATATGAGGCAGTTCTTGCGGAAGAGTTACCATGCATACTCCCTGGTGCCTATGGAGGCCGTCAGAGCAGCGTCCTCTGCTTGCCCTTCCAGATTAATTCGGCCAGAGCTGGTTAGATAACTCACAATGCTAAAGAATAATAAACAAAACCATTAAAACATTTAGTCAGAAAGGTAATTAGCAAACATCTTTGGAGAGCAATTGACACATGCACCCAAGAATAAAAAGGGATAGGTCACTATACATGCCAGTAAAGAGAAAAGAAAAGAGCAGGTAAGGTACTTTCCTTATGGTTGCAAGATCATATACTACAGAACTGGCTATGGTTGAGTACCAGCTAGAAAAGGGGTGGGGTGGGGAAACCAATGATCGCATTTACAGAGCTGATTTTTAACTTTGTATTTGTAAGACATTCCTTTAATTAATGAAGCATGCAGGATGCACAGAATGCAGTTTCGTTAGAGATGGCATGGGCCAGGCAAGTAATTGTTAGTGGAGGTGTGTGGCTTTTAAAATTGAATTGGAACAGTGGACTTCCCATGGCCCAGCTCTTTCAGCCCAAAATGCTGCTTGTGGAATGGTCACTGATCCTGACAGGATTTACTGCCCTTTCCAACTCCAGGGACTTTAAGATGCAGATGGTGACCCTTTAGGCAAAGGGGATTCTTCCACTCCCTTTTTATCTCTGCACCTCAGGTGTTGTGTCAGAAATAGAGGTAGTACAAGTATTGCGCATCAGAAGAGTATAAGAATGGCCATGCTGGGTCAGACCAATGGTCCATCTGGCCCTGTATCCTGTCTTCCGACGGTGGGCAATGCCGGGTGTTTCAGAGGGAATCAACAGAACCGAGCAGTTATTGAGTGGTCCATCCCCTGTCATCCATTCCCAGCTTGTGGCAAACAGAGGTTAGGGACACTTCAGAGCCTGGTTTTGCATCCCTGCCCATCCTGGCTCACATCCATTGATGGACCTATCCTCCAGGAATATAGCTAGTTCTTGTCCTATTTATGTAGGCTGGGGCCCGTTATTGTGCTTAGAAAATGAGTTTTGTCCCTGCAGCAGGGACAGTACTTACTTTCTAGGGATTTATATAGACACTAACCTGAAAGACCTTATGTTAAAAGTTCTTTGCAAGAAACCCTGCAGTTTTCTGTCATGGCACATCCAATGTTACCAATTTTGACATCATATCGACAAAGAGTTCTTGTCCATAACTTGATTAACATTTGCCCTCTAACGCCCCAAATTGGCTGAAAATGCTTGAAATGTATATGGAAGTATATGAAAGGCAAGACTGAATGGACTGAGGAACTCAGGAGTCATACACACAGGGGGGCTGGAACAATTTTTATAGTGGGGATGCAGAGCCATTGAACCAGACTGTAAACCCTGTATATAACGGAAATCACTTCAAGCCAGGGGGTGCAGAAGCACCACCCACATGTCTAGTTCTAGCACCTAGGCATGCGTAGGAAAAAATAGCAAATAGCTAATTTGGGCGAAAATTGTTTTATTTTTTTAATATTTATGGTCAATAAAATGTGCTTAAGGACTAAAAATTCTTGCTCTGCTGCGGTTTTTTAAATGTAACCCCCTTCCTTCACTGGGTTACTTGGGAGCAGGCAACACTCACCGGTGTGCAAGGGCGCCTAAGGTTTCTAACAATAAAGGAGATCCTGAGTATCTCACTGTTGATGTAGGATAGTTGGGAATCCTCTGTCCACGCCTCTGCTGCAGTCCCTTTATTTCTAAAGCAATTTAAAATTGGCGGTGCCTCCACCTGGCTGGCCCCTGCACATGCTCAATAGTGGCTTTGGGAGCTGCCAGGACTAGACCTAGTCTAAAATTATAATAAACTGAGACATAAGTCTAATTTAACAATTGCAATTATGCAAACTAAACATCCAATACCCTTAAATTAGAGTTAACAACCTTTACTTAACAAAATAAAGAAACATGGCATAACAGACTGAAATTAAACATGAACCACAGGGGCAGTTGAATAAGCCAATTAATAAAAACAGTATTCACTATTAAACTTGCCTACCAGGCATTCACAGTGCCATGATTTACCCCACCTCTGGTGTGTGCACTCCCCCAGATTTCAGACCCTGACCCCTTTCTTGCGTGGGCACTTGAAGATCTGCAGAAGGAGAGAGCGCTCGGTGGGTCACTGCACCAGTTCAGCCACGGCATCAGACTGGAGATTGGCAGTCCTGGCCCTGCTCGAAGGGACTGTCTCTTGGCCTCTTCTCCGTCTCCGTCAGTCTCTCTGCTGTGCCTTCCTTACAAGCCCTCTGCAGCTCTGTGCTCGATCCCCACCTCAGCAGGCTCCCAGCAGCAGCTGTAGGACCCCAGCAGGGTCAGAGGCAACAGCAGCTTTGGGACCTTGTCAACAGGCAGCCACAGCAGCAGCACCTTCGAGACCCAGCCAGCAGCTTCCAGCCTGGGCTGCCTCCGCCCCAGCACCCAAACGGAGTCCCCCACATGCCTTTCCCTCCTCCTGGAAGGGGAAGGGTCTCTCTCTTTTCCCCAAGGCATCATGGGAGTTGTAGTCCCCAGGCTCTTCCCCGCTGCAATTAAGTTGTAGGCCCCTAAAGTAAGGGTGCCTAGATAAACATCAATATTTTCAACAATCATCAGTCAGACAGATAATGGCTGGGTCTATTCTGCCAATGGCAAATTCCCTGCTATCAGATCGATGCTCTGGATCGACTGAGCGGTCTGTGTAGACCTGCTCAGTCGATCCAGAAATCAACGGAGGAAAACCACCCCCCCTAAGTGGTGCAGCGCAGTGTGGACGGCACGTGGAACAGATGCAGCGAAGTCGACAGGAGATACGCAAGTGTTTTACGTCACTTGTGTATCTCCCATCAACTGCTGCCGAATCCGGAAGGTAAGTGTAGACCAGGCCAAAGTGTAACAAATTACCATCTCTATCTTTTGGTAGTAAATAAAGGTCAAGGATTCACCCCATTCTCATAATTTGTTTTCCTTGGAAATACTCGCCTTTTACTATAGTCTGGACTATATTACCATTTACCCTTAAGAGAAGTGCTAGTACACCAAACTAACTATCTGAAATGATACATTTAACACATCTGAGGCATTTTTCTATGTAAATACCTACTATTTTCCTCAGCAACAGCACTGAAAAAAAATAAAACACAAACCTTTTTACTGAAATCCCCTTGTATATGACATTTATGTCTCAAATATTTATAAGTGACAGGTTATCTGGATTGGTAGGAGTTGATTTAATTATTGATATAAATAAAAATGTTATTTTCTTATTCAAATCCAGTGTTGGTTTTGAATTATGAGCTTTGCTGTTGGCACTAGAGTGTTTATTCCCCCAGTAAAATACATTTTTATTTCCCAGTTTAACAACCATGGCATCCTACTCATCAAGTCACGCTCGTCAGACGTGTCGTCATTGTGAAAGACAGGTTCAGTGGCTTTTTTGTTCTTGCACTTCTGACTCTTACACACGTGTGTGCAGAAAAGCCCAGCAGCAAGACATGAACCCCTCCCTGTTTGACATTTCACATGCTTGCACCCCACAACATGCCATCTGGTGCTGGACTCCTTGTCATCCAGCTGATGGCAAGCTCCTGGTATTCTAAATGCCAGCCACGTCCAACAAGGGAAGGTGCATTCATCCTGATGACAAAAGAGTGCTTCCTTCTAGCAGCCTGGTAATTTGCCCGCTTGCTGTGCTCGCGCAGAGCTTCATGTGATGGTGGCAGGCTCTGTTCAGACAGCAAAGATGACGCTGGGCAGAACACCTTGTCTTGGATATCACTGGCATCCTCTGGTGAAGGTTGGCCATACAGATGGAATGTTGTGTCTTGAAGAGTTCAGTCTTCCCCAATGTCTGTGAGAGCATCAAGGGACGCTTCGCCCGCTGAGGCCACAGCAAACGCTTCTCTCTTTCCCTCCCCAGAGAAGGCACTTGCCAGATCATATCCTGTGAAGGTGTGGAGTCCAATAAGGGGGTACAGACTGCAGGCCTAGAGTTGAAGTGACTTTCTCCAAATGCATAATGTGGCTTTGGTTCCCAACAGCACTGGAGAAATGTAAATTGACTGACAGTTGTAACTTAAGCCTGATGCCTATGATGGCAACATTTGTATCTGGGCTCTTAATGGTCATATGCTTGTAGTCCTTGGCAGCATGTTTTGCATGAAGTAATATGTGTGTGTCACATCCTGCATGGCCACAACTTAATTCATCAACAGCTGTGACGGTCACTGAACCCTTCTGCACAGCCAGCCAGTGACTTTCCGCTCCATGGGCTATGTAAGTGTGATGTCCTTTCCTACCATTTGCAAATCTGTCTCCCTCCACCCTGCATACAAGAATTTCGGAAGTGCTTCCTTATTGTTGCCATCAGAGAGAAACTTCTTCCACAGACTAGGGATTTTCTGGTCCTTGCAGTAGACCTGTATAATTTGGGAGCCACCCGCTGTTCCATGTGACCAGTCCACATTTTTGATGCTCACATTGGGATACTGATCTGTTGCAAAGTCCAAGTGAGTACACTTGTACTTTCCTGCAAACTCAGTCATGTAGACTAAAATGGTGCCTGCAAGCTCACCAAGTGTTGAAGGAACATCATGTAGTGCTTGGATGACAGCCATCCCGTCAAAGATTATTGCATTGTTCTCTGGAATGTGGCCAAGGTTGTCTCCATCTTTTGGATTGAAGGGGATTGAGCAGAGCTGATTTGTTGTTTTTTGCTGGCATACCATCAGCACTAGCAGGAGCATAGGAAATTGCTCCCAAAGACTAGGAAAAGATTTTCCAGAGTTTGATTTTCCTACTTTGACCTAATACAAAAAATCTTGCAAATAGTCTCTGTCATTATGAAGAATCACGTTTTTGACAGCTACTTCTGCTTTTGTTTTTGTTTGGACTTGATCACTGAATATTTTAAGTTTCTGGCTTTTGGTGGGAGAAAAAATGTCCTGAGCAGCAGAAAACAGTCGCTGGTTGAAGAAGTTCATCAGTGCAATGTCACCTTTATGCTGAGCAGCAAACATGTCATCTATAATCTCACTGGTGGCAACAACACCTGAATTTAAACAAACTAGTCCATCTTGAGGAGCATCAGATGGATTGATCATCCGTTCAGTAGCCATAGTAACCATTTGGTGCACTGTCTCATCATTTGAGAGTCTTCTGATATCAAGATCTTTCTGTTTGTGTACCTCTGGAGTCAGGCCTGCCATCACTTCACAGTGTCTCATTGTTAAAACAGCTCTCTCATACTGTGACAAGGTCCAGTGATAAACTGCTCTGTGTCAATCCATCAAGCCACCTTTGGTTTTTTAATCTTTATTTCAGGTTTGTACAATTTCCTGGTCAAACGTGATTGAAGAGAATCCGTGTCCACTTCGATGCTGGACTCCAGTGTACTTGAGTGCTGTGTTCTGTGTAACATTTTGGGTGTGTGATGGGCAGTTTCACCATTTCTAGCCAGTATGATGGAGAATATCAGGCATAGTTCACCTGACTGTAATAGAAGAACTTGGGCATCGTGACGTAGATAGTTGAAAGTTGTGACTCCTCAGTCAGATTCATGGGTTGCTCTCAAAAAAAGGAGCAAGATTTGCACCATATCGATGTAAGAGAAGGCAAATGATGGGTTCTCTTTGCTCTTCCTCTGGACAAAGTCTTCATATTTCATGACCATATTGATGAATTCATGAGCTCTACATAGAGTATCCAATGAGTCAAGAAGGAATACTAGCTTCACTTTTTTTATAGGTACTCATCTGCTTTGTCCAGTGATGATTTAAGGAAAGTATGAAATCTCAGAAGTTTGTGTATCTCATACTGTAATTATAATGGTGACCACTCAGAACACCATTGGTCTGATTCTTGGGCGACAACTTCCAACTCTGCCATGAAGTCCCACATTCTCAAATCTTTTGCTAAGGACAACTGGAAATGCCAAGCTGCGCGCTATCAAACATCTTGTGTAGTTATAGTCTTTCCATCAGATTTGTTGCATTTTAGCAGATACTGCTTGGTCAAAGACCAAGATTACATGCTTAATTTAGAGCTGCTCAAATATAGTAATACTTCATTTCACAACAGTGTAGACAGTAGATATCTCTGTTGGTGATGCCTGGATGACTGGAAGATAATGGATAGCTAACTATTCAAGAATACTGTTACATTGATGAGCAGTATGGAAACCTGTCCAGCCATGAAATGTATGTGAGTCAACATTGAGAACCTTCATAAAAATGTATGTTAATTCAGTTCTCAGGGCTGGCTCCAGGTTTGATCTATATCTGTCAGCCTCCCATGGGGAATGTGCCTCATGACTCAGGTTCTGTGGACTTTCCCTCTTGTTCTGATGGTCCTTTTCTTTCGCAAAATGAGGGGTGTTCTAAGAGAACATATCCCTTTTGGCAGTGCCACTGTGCCTGATGTTGGGGTTGATTCAGTAATGTGTCTCCATAGCATTATTCCATTTGCATGGTGGATGGTGCCATGCCAGGATAGCGTTTCTTTTCCAAAATGAATATTGTCCCAGACTGGAACTCTTGTAGTCTTTTTCAAAAGCCTGGTGGAAACTTTAACAGACCTTTAACAACTTGTAGGTGAGCAAGCTGGTGTCATGGCTAATTACTGTATTCCAAGATGCACAATGTCACAGTTTTAGTACACAGACCACTTGAGATGATCTTCTCAAGTGTCTAATTGTCAGTCCAAGACAAAGGGATTTAGGGGTTTGTTTTCAACACTTGGATGCAAAGTAAACAAGATCTTGGCAAAATGATATGAGTTTAAGGTTCTCAACATCTGGAAGATCAACATAACCAACTGGTGTTGGTACCTCTGGTGCTCCAGTAGCCCAAGCCATTAAATTGTAAAGGTCAAATGGCATGACAGACTTTGCATCGTTCCCAGTTAAATTGATTGATGTTGGTGGCCGGGGACAGCTCATTCCAGGATTGTCATCCAATGTGCTCTTGGTGATCAGTGCAACATGGTGTGTAGTCCTAGATGATTGCATATTCGGAGCTGGTGTACTTACTGAGGATGTTCTACGGGACAGTAGATCAATATGCAGCTGAGAATGAATTCGTTCCTCATCATTAATTTGTGTCTATATTTGTTGCTCCCTCTGATTGATAAGGAAGTCTATTAATAAGCGCACTTGTTGCCAGAGTGACAACACGACCCATCGCACTGACATTCTTGTGGTGTGGTGAAAGGTGAGCTGAGGAAAGTCACATTTCATGCATGACTTTTAAAAAACAGGGTTTTCTACAAGGACATTGATGGTAGTTGTTAGGGATGAGTTTTGCTACTATGTTTTTAAGTTATATTTCACTATTCAACATTTAGTACAAACTTAAAGCTTAGAAAATGGCTGTGATGTTTACATTTCCATTTGTCTCTACCATGAGTGTGCCCAAATGGTTATGAAAATGTCTGCCTATACAATGTGTCACTTACCTGTAATTTGAAGCATCAAGACCTTCATGCTTTTTTACAAGCTCGATGCAAATCTGGATAAGTTTTGTCATTTGCAACACCTCCTGGTCTATAGTGAGACTCAAGTGATGATAGTGGCACAAAAAAACCCTGCAGGCCTTCCTGTACATCTGCTCAGCACAAGTAGGCGTATACTTGTCTGCTGACTTTGTCAAAAATCTCATGTAATCTTTCTAACAAGTTTCATGGTACTGGGCTTCAGCTGCCCCATAATCTTCTCATTGTCTACATAGACAATGCTGTGACCCGCTTTCAAATCTGCAGCTCTTTTTTACTTTCCTGCATCTACTGTTTCTGCCTAGACTAATTGATCTTCCCTGTGTTTATGAGCTTCGGTGATATACCGCTCCCTTTTCTTGCATATGCTATAGATGTCAGGAAGGATTAGTCCAGATGCACAAACAGGGAAGCCAGATAATGACTGAAGTATTTTTCTTGGGCTGGGTAGAGGTATGGAACTGTTACTGGAAGAAGTAGACTGTACATTATCTTGTTTCCCCTGTAATATTAACAACTGAACAAGGTTCGCCTTACACTCTCCATGCTGTTTTTGTCTAGAAAATGCCTAGCACAGGTGGGGTAGAACCGTGTGTCACTGGAGATGCCATCAAACTCTTTTGGTAGATGCCATTCAGATGATTCAGCAATGTATTAATTATCACCATGCAAGTCCAACTGAGAACATTCATGGTATTGACCCCACCTGACACATGTTACTGGTTGAGTGGACTCCTTCTTAATTGAGGTTACATACATATAACAATGCAAACCAGTTATAAAGCTGGATTTCTCATGAATCTTAGATGATTGACAAGGGTTCTCCTGGTCATCATTACCATCCTTGAGTGTGGCATATTGGTTTTTCAGGAACACACATGTTAACTGGACAAATCCAAAGGCTCTAAACTTTACCACTGTCTCTTTTTATGATGTGTAAGTGACTGGCACATTACTGATGCACTTTCCAATGCTTGTGTACTACATGCTGAAAAGTTAAAAAAAAAAAGGCTAGGAAACACCAATGAAGTCATTTCCTGAAAATCTACATGGTAGACACTGTTCATTGCTGTGCTTGCAGTAAATCATACATATTAATTGTTGTTGCTAGGAAAATGTGGAGATGCTAGGTACAAGCAACTTTTATTGTGTTCCTATCCTGTCATCTTTTTGTTCAAAATTAAATGTATCGTCATTTGAGACATCAAGACCTCCCTGTGAAATGTAAAAACTTCGTGCTATTTTTCTACAATGCTGTCACTAAGGAAAATATGCTGTTTGCCATGAAAACACATGTGAGTATGGATATTTAGGAAGAACTTAATTTAAAATGTTATGCATTTTTCATCCAAATACTTTACCTGGAGTTAAAATGGAACACATTAATAGATATATTGAACCGTGAGTATTGTTGATGATCGATTAGAGAATGGGGTAATGTTTTGCCCCAGTAATTGTAACCTAAATAGAGGTATGGATGATTATTGCACATTATCTGTTTGCATGATAAATGAGGAAAATGTTGGTGTATAATATGCCCTAGACAGATCAAACTTCTGGGCTTTATAAACAGTTTCATGCATAATTCAAAAGAAAATACTCTCTTTCCTTGCTGCTGGGATAGCGGGGAAAAGGGGCATTGCGGTACGAAAGGAGGTCTGGAAGGGATGCACTCCTGCTACCCTTGTCTAGAGTGCTGCTAGTGTAAATTAGAGCAGCCTCTGGGCTCTCCTATCTCTGTGCAGATCAGCTGCACCCTGGGATTTGGCCCTTTGTGTTTATTGTCACGATAATATCGGTAGGCATGTTCATTACTAGCTTGTCTTGGTGGAAAACATGGTATTGGCTTTATTTGCCTAAGGATCCCAAATCAGCTCTCCTCTGTGGTGAATTGATAACAATGAGAAATGCTGTTTGACGGGTGAACTATAGCAGGAAACCAGTGCACAAGGTTTTTGGCCAAAGCCTGAGAATTAAATTGAGCTTCTAGTTGGTGAATGCTTTGGCTTTGGATGTTTTAATAGTTCTGACAGCTCAGGAAACCTTTTAATATGAAGATTAGCGAAAGACTGGAGCCAGTGCTGGAACTTGGACATAACCAGGAATAGAGGGCAGTCAGCACCTTCCAGACTGGGCTCTTAGACACACAGAACTGAGCCCTCATTTGTAGATTTTCCTAAGATAACTGAAGAGGCTGTGGAATGCTGCAGTATAAGACTGTCTAATGGATGGGCAGAACTTCTATATTCCCCATGTGGCTTCTCCAACAGAAGTTCCAAAGGGCTTTTCTCCATCTCTCTTGGTGCTTCCTCCAAACTCCTCTGACCTTATTTACTCCCAGTTCTCTCGGGGATTTTTTTTAGGGTATTCACAGACAGACTTACATACATACGATGGGCTGGATTCCCTGGCGTTGGAGTAGTGAGGGTGCAAGTGAAGCCCAGGGCAGATGTAGACACTTAAGTGCAGTAGCCCTTTCTCAGGATTCCTGGTGTGGTGGAAGCAGCTTTAACTTCTGCTAGAACTTCACTGGAGCTCTGCAGGCAGCAGCTATAGAGAAGAAGCAGTTCAGTTTCAATTCATTTGCATCCCAGTATGAGCTTTGCAACAGACCCTGTCTCTGTGTATGGGTGAACAACCCCTCTGATTTGAACCTCCTCACCAAGTCAGTGAGGCTTAAAAATCCATTTGGGGCTTGGGTCCCTGCCTCATTTAAATTTAGATTGGCTAGCATGAGGATGCGTTCCTGCATTCTCATATGTGTAACTTTGCAACGGTGAGGATGGTTTATGGTGGGTTCTTGCATGTGGCCTGGCAATTTAAAAAAAATCCTCCCATAGTATTTGGGATGCAGCAGCGGGAGGAGATTATTACAGTTTGAGGTGCAGAAGACAGCATGGAAAAATCAAGGCCAACACTAATACACGTAGCTGTATGGACACTGAGGGATATTTGCCTCTAATATATATTTGAAGCCTATGTTCAGTGCAATATCTGAGGGAGTGCACAGCTAGTGTCTTGGCTACAGTTAAAGCAGTGAGATGGAATCCTGGTGGAGAACCTGGTTGAGAGATGCGTTAGCTCTGCTGCTGACTCTGCCTGAGTTGATTATTTAATGGTCTGTTTTATGGATCACTGCCACTCATGTGGGCGTGCACAGCTCTGAAGAGTCAGCATTGTTCTGAGTTTGCTGGAGATCCCAGTCTGGAATCGATTGGGACTGCTGTCTCTGTTTAAGCTGACCACTCTGTGTTTGCAAATGAGTATGTACTTTGTCTAAAACTCGGCCTGTTTTTTTTTTTATCTCACTGTTGCTGTGTGATGCTGATCTCTGTGTAAAAATACTATGGCTGGGAAATTGCCCAAAATGAAACTGCAAAATTGTATGGAAAAAATCTCACCAGGTTTGGACCATTCTGTCCATAACCCGACATCTAATCAAGAGCTTTGTAGCCATTGCCAAAAGGCCTTGGGACCAGTTGTGCTGCAGTGGGATTTAAGAGAGATGGGTTCCAATCCTGGCTCTGCTAATGACCTGCTGCATGACCCTGGCGAGGCATGTTCCCCTTTGTCTGTCTATTTAGATTGTTAGCTCTGCAGTACGAGGACAGTCTCTCACGACATTTGTGCAGGGCCCTGCAAAGGGAGGTCCTGATGTCAGCTTGGGCTGGTAGGCAGTGCTGCGATGTAAATAATAATAATATAGCTAGAGTTCCCATTCACAATACTGGTTGTGGCAGTTACGGTAACTTCCTGCAATACCCTTTATAAACCTTAATTCAGTAAGTTCTTATGTATCTTTGGAATCCATGGCATTAAATGCAAAGGTTATGTATTATTGTGGGCATGGGTGATCAAAGGACTACATTGGAAAATGTGACAGATAAAGAGTTTTCAGGACAATACATGTGAAGTAGATTTTCTGAGAATATGTAGGGAAGGGTGAATGGAAATTTCCATCCCCCATTCCAGCGATGGTTTTGCAATAACCTGGTCCATTGAAGCTATGCCCTGGGGAGAAGGTAATTGTCTGCTGATTGTCTGTTCCCAGGTTCCGAATATCAAAGGTAAAAGCTGAATAAAAGAGTGACTTACAGATTGATAGGGTGCTTGTTCTGAGCTAAGAGCTGTTATGGACTTGTAACCACAGGAAAGCCCCTTGGTGGGATTTGAAGCCCAGAGCCCTTGTTGGACTTGGGGATGATCTCTGGTAAGCTTATTTGCTTGTGTGTCTATATTCTTTTGTTGTTTTAACATGCTTTGTCTGTAATGCTTTTACCATAAGAATAAATGTGCTTGCTTAGAAATAGCTGTATGGTGCCCTATAACAGTGGGTAATTGCACTGTTTGTGGCCTCTGAGGAGAAAGCACATCCCGGAAGCTGGCCCGTTTAATCAGTCTGACTTGGTGAGGAACTGCAGTGTAAGCAGGGAACTCTGCAGCCGGGGAAAACCCCGGTCGGGAGGGAGAGAGATGGCGTGTCTCCCCAAGAGTTTCGAATGGGTGCTCTTGCTGGACTATGAGAGGTGCAGTTGCCCTGAACTGTGACCCTGGCTATGCCGCATTACCGCAGTCCCAGTAGGCTCTGTCACCATTACATGTATCGGGTGTGCCTCGTGCCCTGCAGGCTCGCACGTGCTCTCTGGCCCGTCAGATCAATCCTGGGCTGATGGTTTTCCTTTGACTGATGGAAGATTTGCCACCCAGTATTTCAGAGAAGGAGCCCTGGCCTGCCTGGCACTGTCCCTGGTTGCCATGGTGAGTTGGCTCCACCATCTTGGTGGTACCAGTGCTTCTACTCGCTGCTGCTGGAACGCCCGCTGTGGTGTAGGAGAGCCGCAGCTATGGAGGGGAGGGCAAAGAGGAGAGGCTGAAGAACAGGGGCAGGATGGGTGTGGAGGAGTGTCAGGGATGAGGATTGCAGATGCGTTGGCTCAGTCTCAGGGCAGCCTGTGAGCACGGCTGAGCCACAGCCAGGCCACCTATTGACTGCCGCACCTGCCTGGGCAAGGAAGGCAACAAGCCTGCCCTTAAGCCCGATGGCAACGACTGATCTCTGTTTGCTCAGTCCTTATGGCTGCAGCTGTCGTCACTCCTGTGCCAACCACAGTCCTGCCTTGGCCTTGTCCAACGCGTTGCTCCAGTCGTGCATCGGCCTCGCTCCTGCCCTGCCCCAGTCTGCCCCAGCATGGTGCCCCGCTGGCTACCTGACCCTGTCTCTGACCCTGGGCTTCGGTGCCTCACTTCTGGTTCGACCTCTGGGCCTGGCACCTGCTCCAGCCATTGGGCTTGACTGCCCACATCCTGTTTCGTGACAGGGGTTGCACATAAGCCAAACTTTCAAAAGTATTTAGGCACCTAAAGAGGTAGATAAGAGCCTGTGGGATTTTCAATACACCTAAGCAGATTCATTGCCTAACTCCCACTAGAAGGCCCTAACTCCTGACTTATCTGGCCTATAGGCCCTTCAAAAGCCACAAAGAATTTGCAAAAAAGCTTAATGCAGCTTAATGCTGTGTTAGCTTCTCCATCAAACTCTGAGCTATGGGCTCTCCAACCTCCAGTCTTAATGGGGGAGTTTTCTTTTAATATATGATTTTAATCTTAACAGTATCCCTTTAGGGTTCTCTTTTGACTTCATTTATGCAGCCCATGAGACGATACATCTATCTACTGATAACAGCTTTAGTCAAGAAAAAAAAGAGCTTTTTGAATACCAAATTACACCATTAATTGAATCCTTTTGAAAGCAGATACATTATACCCTGTTTGTCACTGGTCCTGGGAGTTGCTACACTTTCAAACTGATAAATAAGGGGTCCTTCTCTTCCTTAACCATTCCCCATGGAAAGCAGCTTATAAAATAGTAAAATCGCTAGAGCACAAATATATGTCACAGATACAATAAGATTTTATGTGCTTTGTAACTGCAATAGTGCATGTTTTATGCTCCTTCAGTCTCTGGTTTAGAGTACATCAAATTTCTCCAGTTTCTTTAGTATAGATAATCTCACAATCAGAGGAGATCTGTAAACACTATTTTGTTACAACTCCATGAATACTAAGACCCATTTTATCCCCTGTATTTTCAATAAAACATTATTCTTCCTGAACACACATTGTTCATATTCTCAAATGCCTGGTACAGAAGGTATAATTACCCTGATTTTATTGGCTATGGCAGGTTTACGCATTTTTCAGTCCATTAGAGGTTAGCCACCATTAGGCAAGTGTACACACTTAAAATTATGTACCTTGATAGCTCATGTAAAATTCAACTTTCTATAGACTCTCTTATTTGTAAAACAGAACGGGCTATTCCTCTGTACAGATTCACTACATGTGGAGCTAAGGTGTCTGAAAAGAAGCTCTTCATCTGATGCACCCACAGACATCAATATGATTCATGAAAACTTTACATATCTCAGCGCTAGGCATTCTGCTGTCTCATTCTCAATGTATGCCGATAGCCTTTGGGGAGAAGGACAGAAGCTCAGTCCAGCAGTATTAGCATGAGATTGGGAGTTAGGATTCCTATGTTTTCATCCAGCAATGTCTGCTGCTCTGGTGGATGAAAAGTGGTCAGTGGTGGCTCTCTCTTGCTTGGGGGAATCTGCTGGAGAAAAGCCTCTAAGGAGGCTCCTATTGTGCACTGGGCCGAAGGTAGTGGGGATGTCCATCGAAGTGCTGTGTCCAGCTCCCCTGGCATTGCGGGAGAGGCATGTGGTCAGTGGTAGCTGGAGAAGAGCTTTCCACAGGTCTATCAATCCCAAGGATCTAGGCCTCTGCTGTGCTGGCCAAGTTCCACTTTCAGCCTCTCCCTTGCTGAAAGTCCCCCTACTATTTGTCTTCCCTGCTTTTCCTTTCACTTCCTGATGCTATGGGCTGGAACTTCTAAAGGGGACCAAGCGAGTTGGGTGCTCAACTCTCACTAAAACTCAGTGGTGAGTGAGTGGCTAACTCTTAAGTACTTTTGAACAACCCAGCTCGGATGCATATGGCAACCCTAAACACAAACACCATTATCTGGGTGATGACTGCAGCCATTCTGGCCTCTGCGTTTTTTTGTTTTTCTTTGAGGTAATGCTGTCTCACGCACTTTTGACAGACAGAATAAAGTCCCTTACCCATGTTTGGTCTGTCTGTGCACAAGAGTACTGCCAATCAAAATGACCTATACCATATATTTAGAGAACAACAAAACAAGAAAGAATAAAAGACTTCTCCATATGAAGACGGTACAGGACATAAGAAACAAGTCATAGCAGAGACAAGCCACATATGCCATATTACTGCTTGAAAGGAAGTGCTGTTGTGACCCGTGAATTGCTGTAGTGTGGGTACTGCATAGACAGAGTCTCCCGGCCACCCTGGAGGCTGTATTCTGTAGTGGAAAAATAGACGTATACAAGGTACTGCCTGACTACTGAAAGGGTGATAACTTTACTACTGGAAAAGGATCAAGCACTTATACAAAAGTTATTGCTACCCAACTTGTGTCCCCAGAAGACAAAGTTCACCCCAGTTCACAGGCCTGCCACTCACTTCCTGGGGGCCAGGATTTCACCCTGAGGGCTTAAGGGGGCCTAAGTGATGTGTAGGCCTTGTTCAGTCCCTTGGCACAGGGGTGAGTCTCATCCAGAGCGAAGAAGTCTTGATACCCAGCACTACTTCCAAACAGGGACAGTATAAGATGAACCATGTCTTCTGCCTTCCAGGCATTTTTCAATACATTCCCATGACCTTTTCAGCAACCTTGAAGTCCACTTTGCCTCAAATGACTTTGATGGGAACTTGATTAGATTGTTCTCCCTCACTTTACGAGTGTTCTTCAACTCCTTTAGCCCAAATAGCTGTGCTGCAGTGTTGGAGGTCCAGGTTGCAATCCTTAATCATGAAGGTGAATGGGGCATTAGAGCTGCGCATATCACTTATAGGATAGGTTTTCTCCCACTTTCTTCTGAAGCATCTGGTCCTGGCCACTGATGGAGAGAGAATGCTGGACTAGATGGATGACAGTTCTAATCCAGTCTGGAAATTCCTCTGTCATACGTTGAAATGATTTTGCTTAACAATTCAGAAATGCTTTAAAACCCCATATTATGGAGCCATTCCCTTTTTAGCTGAATATTATCATGTCAGACTTTTCATCTCAGTAGGATTCCATAGCACATAATATACTCAAAGAGCAGTCCCAGTGTTTCACTATAAGGAGATCGTGGCTTTCATAGGAAATGTTCCATAGTGCATTCTTCTTTCTTAAGTTACAAAGGTTTAGGTGTTAATGATTGAATACATAACAGAGCTGTGAATTTTAAGGAGACGAGGGTTAGCTTTTCAAAAAGCCCTTCTTGAAAATTGCAGCATTTAACTATGTTCCTTCTAACATTCAAAAGTTGGAAGATTCTTGGAAGAATTGCATTGGCTTCACGGCATATGTGTTTAGCTGGCTTGTCCCATAGAGTTGAAAACTATAGTAGTTTATCTTATCTTCTCCTGCCCAGTGTAAATATTTTATCATAATTCAGACTAACATTATTCCTGCTAAGCATACACATTATTAAGTTTGTGTGTGACTTTCCTCAGGATATGATCTGGACATTTGGACAACTGCATCCCCTTAGTCAGCTAGCCAGCCACCCACCCTTGAATTATACTGCAGAGCGACACCAGCAACTTCCCAGTCCCAGATTTTCCCCCAGAAATGTGCGTCTCGTACTGCCCAGCCCTCTCGTGGATAGTACAAAGTCATAGAAAGTCCCTCATTTTATTAATAGAAATAATATGCACAACCCTTTTATCTCAAATGGAAACTCCCAAACACTTCAATCCAAACACGCTGGTTTAGATGAAACAATAAAATAAGTTTATTAATGACAGAAAGATTTTAAGTGACTACCAGTAATGAGGCATAAAAATCAGAATTGGTTACAAAGAAATAGAAGGTAAAATGTAACTAATAGCTAACTTAACAAACTAAAGTGAATTCAAAGCAAAGCATCTCTCTCACCACATGTTTGAGAAGTCTAACTGGCTGAATTTGTGGATCACTCCATAGTACAATAACGCTTCCTTTGTCTTTCAAGTGTTGTCGATGCTGTGAGAAGAGATGAAGGGAGAGAGCTTTCTGTCCTCTGTTTTCGCTTCTTATATTTTTTTCCTCTTTGAAAATCATCTCCAGCTGGGTTCAGGAGACAGAGAGTCTGTTTGCATGGGAATTTCCAGCCATTCCTTTGCCAAGATGTACATTTCTTGCTTACTCCTTTCTTCCTGCCAAAGAATGGCTGCTTAGGCAGGTGATGGTCTATTTGATTTTGTTGACACCTGGCTGAGGCGTCAGTTTGCCTTTTGTGTCTGGGGAACTGGTTTGTGCCAGCTTTTCTAAACTTGGACCATGTCTCAGTAAAGTCATACAGATGAATCTTATAACTTTACACACAGTGTTGCCACATATTTTACAAGGACAATAATGATCAACAAATTATGAGTTTTCAAACGATACCTCACAAGACAGACCTTGTACAAAATTTACCATAGTCTTGTAAAAAGGGTTAACATAAGGGTACAGAGTGTCACAGTGTGGTCTAGCTTCCAGTCATGAGATGCTCAAACAATGCTGTTAACCACAGACCCATAGGCAAAAAGCCTATTTAAAAAATCCCTGCTGGGACATTAACTGTCCTCACCCACAAAACACTGGAGGGTGGTGGTGGAAGAAGCGAGGTACTGGGCCACCTCACACAACATAACCCCAAGCGAGAAGAGGGAAGTGTAGAGTCTGTTGGGGGAGGAGATCATGGCTGAGCTGTGGCCAGGTGAAATCTGAAAGTAATCGGGAGAGGAAAAGGAGGACAAATGTTCAGTCAGTATGATCAGGTGGATGGCTAGTCATGCAGACTCCTTGAGGGTTTACACAGAAACGCAGTTAGCTGGAGGGGAAGATTAGGGTCATAGGGCTCCTGGAAGAAGAGTGTTTGAAGGGAGATTGGAAGGCTGAGCGTATGGCGTGAACAGGCTGATTCCAAGGGTCAGGGGCCGCATGACTAAGGCCCAGAGATGAGAGTGGGATGACGTGCGGGGTGGTGCTGATGGAGCAAAGTGGCCAGGTGAAGAGAGAAAAGAAATGAGAGCTGAGTGGCTGGAGAGAGCTTGTTGTACAGGCTGTGACAGATGCAGTCAAAGTATTAAACTCACCGCCTGTGGGATCTATTTAAACATGGAAAACCACTCTGGAAAACCCCAGGGACCATGCCAGGGCAATTTTTAATGAAAAAAGCATGGTCTCTGTCAGGAAGGTGCTAATGTATATGGGCTAAAGTCTATCCTTTACTACGCACAGTGACCTCCTTGAGGTCAAAGGGCATGGTACACATGCTCCCCAAGGGGAATTTGTGTAGGTATGTGTGTTCTCTCTCAAACTTGTGTTTTCATGCCTGAGCTCCACTAATGGATGTACTGCTCATTACAGGTATGTCTACACTGCAATGTAAGCTCAGGCTTAGTGGGACTTGAGTCAGCTGATCCGTGTTAGGGAGCCCTGAGCTTAAGTGTCTACATTGTGTTTTAACCCTAGCTTAAGAATTTTCTGACCCATGCTCTGTTGTTCACACTGCAGTGCACAGACCTGAGTCAGATAACCAAATTCCCTAGCGTCCCCCCCTTCCCTGAAATATGGCCACTCTAGTCCTAGGACCATGGTGCACTGTGAGAAAACTTTATTGCCCGCCTTGCACATTTCCAGGAAGCAGCTCACTTCACAAAAGGCTTGATCTGTTTGCTCTCCTTGGCAAACCCAGGAGGCTCTCTGACCAGGTGCTTGCAGATTGGTGATCAGAACAGAAAGAGTTAATACTGACCTGAACTGCTGCCATCTGAAAGCGGTGTGGCTTTCATTTTCAAGAGAGTGGATTGCAGATTGTTGGGATAGAGAGGACTACGCAAGTGGTCCCGTGGAATTGTGGGATACTTCTGGAGGACTCCCAGGACCTGATTAAAGCGGGGCTGCAGCTACAGACCGCAAAGCAATAGGGCGTGGGCCCTGGGTCCCAGCTTGACTCATTCTTCTACCTTTCAGACCTACAGGGTCCTGGGACCCTGGGTCTGAGCACTGGGTTAGCGCAGTTGCAATGTAGACGCAAGTGGGGTTAGCCTTGAGCCCGGGCTCAAGAATGGGCTTACACTGCATTGTAGATATTCTTCCAGAGCCTGTTCCTGCTCTGCTTTGGATTCTTTTGTGTGCTAAATTCCCTCCATTTTTCCCCTAGCTCTATTTCTCACCAAGGGACTATCCTTCCCATCTTATTTATGCTCAGTAATTTTTATTTACAGGCGTAGCCTCACTGAAACCAGGAGAACAATTTATGTAAATATTTTTCAGCATAAGATTTGAAGAATCAGCTCTAAAGTGTTTGCCTTAGAGAAATGTTGACCTTATCCCTTGCAATATGTAATCTCACAACAATGAACCCAAACAATGTGCCAGCACTAAAGCAAGATGTACAGTTTGGGGCTATTATTGCAGAATATTTTACAGGAGGAATTGCAGAACATAGTGTATCATTCTGGTAAATGTTTTGAAAATTTCAGCAGCCAAACATGCACCGATGGATAGAATTGGCTGGGCTTTCTGTTCTGTGGGAACTTCTGACGTTTCAAAACAAAAAAAAGTTCCCAAATGGAATAAAAAGCAGAAATTTGGAAGCTTCCCAAAGGATGAAAATTCTGAAAAATTTCAGTTTAGGATCACTGAATGGTTTTGGTTCAATAATGTTGAAAGATTTTATTTTGATAATGTTGAGTCATTTCATTTTGACTTCTATATTATGTGAAATTAATATTGTATTAAATTAACATCATGTAAAGTGTCAGTGAAATGAGTCAAAATGAAAAAGTCAAAAATGAAACATTTTTTCCTTATTGAAATGAAACATTTTGATATTATCGAAACAAAATGAGAATGTCAGAATGAATCACTTGGATTTTTTCCCTCATACATTTTTTTGTCAAAAGTGATGTGTTCCTGCAAAGTGTTTAGATTTCAATTAAGCTGCATTTTTCAATGGAAAGCTGTACCGTTGTAAATTTTTCAACCAGTTGCAACTAGCGTTAGCCATGTAGATTGCTTCTTATTGTAATCACTCTCCTTGAAACAGAACTTTGTTTAAAAACGTAACTACTTTTGGCACACCTTGAGAAGCTCTGTACTGTTTTGTGTTTTATAACCCAAAAGTTTTCCCTAACTCCTCTCAATCAGATTATCTATAAAATACATTTCCCTCAAGGTGATGAAATTCACCTCCCTCTGTCCCTGCAGAAAACAGACTTTGTACTAGGAAAAGCTTTTGTGATGGCCTGTCCCTAGGGATTTCTTGGGGCAGAGAATTTGCTCTCCAGCGGTATGCTCAGGCTACAGGCTTGCTACCTCGCCCCTCTGTGACTGCTGTTATAGTCCGTGTGCACCCTCATCCTCTATGTGGAGTTCTTCTTGTGAATCCAAGTACCCATTTCCAGCCCGAGCCCAGCCTGTGGCCCCAGCCTATGCCTCGAGATTTGCATATTCATACTCCCTCCCTGGCCCACTTGGGGGACACCAGCCTTCCTTTACAATCACTCTCTCAGTACCCTGGCCCTCGGAGAGGCAGGGATTAAGCAATGCAGTGGACTTTCTGCAAACCCTTGATCCTGGTGTGAACTTCACTCATCCTTCAGGCCCATACCCTCCCACCGCACAGAGCAACCCAAAGAGGGGAAATGCAGTGCAACAGCTTCTCAGGCCTGAATGCATGGCAACCGTCCTGCCCTCTCATTGGTGAGTGCGGTCAGCAACACAAAAGAGCAGCAGGTGTAGCTTCAAACTGGGAGAAGCCTGAACAGCTCCAGGGACTTCTTGCTCAGCCCAGTGGATCCATGCAAGGCGCCTGCTGATCCATGCAAAATCCTGGCCTCCTTCCAGCAAATGCAGGACAGCCAGCTTGAGGGCTAGGCTACCTTTGACTCCAGAGCATGGCCCTCAGCACGCCTACATTGCAGCATGGAGCAGCTCCCCTCTAGCCCTTCCCTCAGTGATGTCCTCCAAGTACTGTTGCCAGGGAGGGGTCACAGGCACTACGGGAGCATGCTGTAAGGTTATTGTTCTGCTCGAAAGGCTCCATGGCTCCATTTTGGCAGAGCCACTGTGAGTTTGCTTCCCTCCTGCTTTGTTTTGTCATTAGAAATCAAACCAAACCAAACAAACAAGGTCCCCCTGGCTTTGCTCTACAAACACAGGATCACTTTACCCTTCACAGTTGTGTGTGGCACAGCATGAAACTGTCTGTGTGCGTTGGTAAGAGAATGAAGAGAGCTCAGCTTACAAAATGTTTCCTTTAGGTAGGAAAAACCCATTTAAAATGTTGTAGTTTCCCATTTTTCTCTGTCTTCACAACGTTTGAGAACACACACACCTACACACACACACCCCTTCCCCCCGTCCTCTAGGGTGTAGCTGGGCAAAGGACCAAGACTGGGACATTCTGCAAAGTCTGTTTTCACCATCATGAAGAAGGCCAATTTGAAATTGAAGAACACCCGAGGGACACTCTCAGGTTAAAAATCATATATGGAAAAAATTTTAAAAAGCCCTTCACATGCGTTAGTAAAAAATTAAACTATTCAGCCTGGCATGATTTTAAGATCTGTATTACTTTAACAGTGTAATTATTTTTGCCTCTCGCTTGGCCTGAACAATGGAAATGCTCAGGTCAGTTTTACTTTGTTGTCTCGTCAGTTTCCTTTTCTCAGTCCCATGCAGTATGTCAAACCCAAGTGTTCACAAATCACAAGTCAGCCCTCCCCCCAGACCCAACTCACTCCAGTGTGAGGCGGTGAGGTTATCAAGAATGGAGACTGAAGAGAAAAATAGCTCCAGAAAGGGGTGGGAAGAGATGTAGTCATCTTATGAGGAAAAGGCTCTGAGTCTGGGGAGAGCTGGGCACAGCGTAAGGCCTGCCTGCCTAGGAAACTTTGGACATGCCTGAGATGTAAGGGAATTTATGGGGAAATGGGATTCAACCCTTCGTGTGGGGATGACACACCCTTTTTATAAGTACTGCTGTGTTCTCTCTGGCTTCCTTTCTCTCTTGCCCTTTTGGCAGTGGTCAGGGCACCCTGACCCACCAGGTAATGGCTCGGTGACTGTTGGAACTGTGGTGTTGGGACTTAAATGGACACCAAGTCAGCTGCGTTGTCATCTGCTGAGCTCCCTGGCACTGGTGAGAATCCACTGGTTGATAGGAGAATCCACCACAACAGCTGGTAAATTGTTCAAAAGGTGAATCACCCTCACTGTCAAAAACAGTCTTATTTTTAGTCTGAATGTGTCTCGCTTCGATGCCCGACCATTGGGCCGCGTTATAAATTTGACTGCTAGGTTGAAGAGCCCATTATTAAATATTTGTTGCCTGTGAAAGCTCTTATAAACTTGATCAAGTTAACCATAACTTTTTTGGGGGGGATGCTAAACCTTTGGCCTGGCCGCACAAAAGGAGTTGGTGTCATGACACTAAGTGTCATGCTGCCCTACTTTCCAGTGCCTAGAAAATCGCTGTGGTCGCACAGCCCCAGCCTGGCACCTTGGCACCCTGTACAATGAACGCTCAGCCACCTATGCCAGCCAGTGGGAGATGCTGTTAACATGGCTGTGTGATAAGTCCCACTCCTCTCACGGAGGTAGGCACCTCCCTGCGGCCCAGACCTAGGCACCTATCTCTGCTAGTGACCTGCAGCCAGGAACCCCTCTCCTGGAGACAGACCCCATGCCATTTTAGGAAGAAGCTGGGGTGATGGGGAAGGAGGAGTTCCCTCATCACTTTTAGCCCACTGCTTTGGGGGTTCAGGTGGGATGAGGGAGACCCAGCTCCAGTCCTTCCCTCCAGATGAAGAGGAGAAGGGATTTGAACAGAGATCTGGCACCTTTCAGGTGAGTGCCCTAGCCCCAGGGCTGTAGGCTGCTCTGATGTGGGCTCCCCTGTTGAAGCTGTTCCAGAGTGGAAAAATAATGTTAATAAAGCCAGTAGAGCAGAGGGCCTGGATCCTGGGTTTCCCACGTTCTGGGGGAGTGCGCTACAGCTTCATTCTCATGCTGGTACACATGCTTTCTCTCCTCAGCCCGCCTGCAACAGGGGTCAACCTTAAATTCGTGAGCTAGAAGGTCCTCCTCCTTTCTTCCCCCCCACCAGCTGTTTTGTGTGAACTTGCCCGAGGGGTGTGTTCAGAGGTACCTACTGGCTCATCTTGCGCATGCACCTTAGGTAGGTGAATGCCTGTCTCCCGTTGCTTCATGAATTGCTCCAGGGCTGAGGTGCAAGATAGGTATTGAGGCAGCAGTGCTCATGCTCAGAGACTGAAACGTAGGTGCCTAGGGAACTTTTTACTGCAAAAATGTAGGTCCGAGGGAACCTAGATGCCTTTGGGGTTTGGCGGGAGTTCTGTATTGGCCCCAGACTGGGGTGTGGGTGCCTCGCTCCTTTTGTGATCTTTGGCCAGTGGGCACTGTGAGTACTCTCAGGCCTGTTTTCTAATCCTCTAATCGTTCTTGTTGCTCTTCCCTCAACCAGCTCCAATTTACCAGCTTCCTTCTTGTATGGGTGCCTCCCAGAATAATGTGAATAGAGGGCTTCCATACTCTCCCTCCCAGCAGTTTGGGGGCCACTTGCTGCATTTAAAAAATATAGATGGATTCAGTCAGCAACTGCTTGCATGTGTACCCAGAATAAAAACCATCGGGCCTATTTACTCGGGGCTGTATTATGGCATGACTGGGGAAATAAAAATTCTGCAGCAGGGTGTATGAAATTTGCACGGTATTTCTGGAACATGGGTGAATTAGTGCCAACTCTTTGCTTGGAAATGCAAACCCTTTTGCACTGAAAAGTTCTGCCATTTTTGTTCTCAGCTTCAGTATGAGCTCGACTCACCGTACGCAAAAGACACCAGCCACTTGGTGAATAAAAGCAAATCATATTTGAAACATTCTTATTTATCTGCATTCCTGTTGCATTTAGGGCACCCACTGAGATCAGGGCCTCATTGGGCTGGGTGCTGAACATACATGGATCATGTATAAGCATGGACCTTTGGCTTTTTCTCACCTTCCTCTGCAGTCCGCTGGTCATTTCATGGGAACATCTGGGTATATAAATTCACTGACAATGGAGGGGCCGCAGGCACTGGCGCACCTTGGCCCCTCCTGTTCTCTGCCTCTGGCACACACATTTTAGTGTCCTGTGGGCTGTAATTCTGTAGTCTAATTGTGGTGTCGGGTTTAGTGGGCAGTTGCTGGGCAGTTCTCTGTAGCCTGTGATGCACCAGATGAGCTGCTGGTCCCTTCTAGCCTTGAACTCTATGACTCCAAACCAGACAGACAAAGGAAGAGTGATGACCCCCACTTCACAGCTGGAGAGCTGTGGCACAGAGAAAGGAAACACTGTGTTTAAGGTCACGATACAAGACAGAAATAGGAAGTGGATTGAATCTTTTGAGCCTGTGTGCACAAGACACACTGTTCCCTTTGCTACCGGGAACTCCTGTACTGGGGAAGTGCCACTCCTTCTGGGAAAGTTGTTCCATGTTTTTATGGGCGAAGGCTCAGGGAAAGAACACGAGTTCAGACTGAAGTCTGAATGATCCTAGAAGGCCGATGGCAGCAAGATGAGGGGAGGAATGGCTTGTTGTCCGGAGCTATCTGGCAGGGTGAGCCGCAGCTTTCATGGATGAAACTGAAGGAAATGGCATCAGAACTGCTAAGCTGTCCATTATTCATTTTTATACTTGGCTGGAAGTCACAATGAGCCCCTCTCCCCACCCTTTGTATTTGTACTATCCTTCGGCCCCATGATTGCTCCTAATCACACCCTCAGCTCTAGCAAACCGAAAGCATCATTCAGCCTATGAAGCCATTCCTTCATTCATAACAATGGCTGATAAAAATAAGGTGCTTACCACACACAAAGACATCAGGTTGTTACTGATATATTTTCCCCCAGAAAGCAGATATTTTTTTAAACAATAGTGGCATTTAACAAACTCCCTGAGCCTGCGAGGACTTTGCTGTAACATCAGATATTGCAAACTCAGATCTCTGGCCCTAAATGAATAAATGGCAATCTTGAATACACACAGCCCAGGAGCTCTGCTCTCAGGGGAGAATCCAGTGTCCCAGATAATAAATCACAGGAAAAGATTAAAAATAAATAAGGACACTGCTGTACCTTTACATTTATACTTTTTCTCTTATCCCAAGAAGAGCGTGGTGAAGGAACTCTTCTTCTGAAGAAAATAATTTAAGCAGCCCCTATAAGTGCTTAAGCAATAGATGCCCTCAAGGACTGCACTATTTAATTGGAAAAAGGGTGCTATAAACCCCAGAGATGTTGATTTTCTACAGCAGGGATTCACCATGGTGTTCCCCAGTTTTACTGGTGTATCTCCATTGATTTCTGTATGAAACCAGAGTAACGCAGGGTGACTCAAGCCCACAATTTGCAGTCTGGAGAAGATGGTCTGAAAATGCATCAGCCAGGAGTCCCCCAAAGCATGTCTAGACTGCAATCTCAGAGTCTGACTGCATCTTGTGTAGACATGGAGCTAGTGTTACCAGATTTGCCCGTCACTTTGAGGTCTGCTTATTTATTAGGGTTACTTTCCTGGAAAAGGGGGTGTGATTCTATTAATGTGCTGCTTGTGTTACTTGTGTGTTCATATGGTTGCAAGTCCCCTCCCAATGGAGGTATCCTGCAGGACCTAAGGTTTTCAGATTCAGATAAACCCCCCAGATACACACCCCCATTCCAGATGAACTGAGTGCGTCTGAGCAGGCCGGGCTATCAGCACTCTCAGCTGACCCCTTATACGTCCCTGAACTCAGCAGGCTGGTGACACAGCACTGTCAGCTGTCACCTCATGTGCCCCTTGCACCGCACCAGAATGGAGCACACTTATGAGCAGGCTGGGTCCAAACAGCACTTTTCAGCTGTTCCCTTATGCGCCCCCTGGACTCAATCAGGCTGGGTCAAACAGCACATTCAGCTGTCACCCTTATGCGCCTCTCGACTCCGTAGGCTAGGCAGAGCAGCACTTTTCAGCTACCCCCTTTATATGCCTCTTCGCAACACAATTGTTCTAGCAGTAACCCCCTTGATAAGCAAACCCCACAGGATTTTGGGCATTCCAGGGATCTTTGGCTTAGGTAAAAGAAGCGTTGCTGCAGAGCAAGGTAGGGAAGCCAAGAACACAAAGGAGTAAATGCATTTAGAGAGAGAGAAACTGGCAACCAGCTTGATTACAATAGTTAGTTTATTGCCAGGTATATAAAACTTATGATACTAATAGTGATGCCATACAAGGAGAGAAAAACAATCTAACACTTACAATACAACAAAATTACAGTAGGGGTATTGGAGAAAGCTAGCCCAGGTTTGATTACAAAAGTAGAAAGTTATACCTGGATTAAAGAGAGAGAGAGAGAGAGAGAGAGAGAGAGAATTGGGAAAAATGAGGGTGGGGGGAAATCTCACCACTCCTTGCAGCTCAGAAGTTCCCAGGAGACAGGCTGTTCAGCTTAGGGTCAGGAACACTTGAGGGAGAGGCAAAACCCACAACAGGATCAGTCAGGAAAGCATTTGGGTCCAGGCATCAGAAGAGGAAAGCAAGAGAGAGGTTTGAACTTGGGTAGGGGTTTATGTAGAACCAGGTTTGTTTGTGGGTAAACAATGTCTCACTGAAATACCCCAGGGTGGTTTTCTCTATGCTGGACAATAGGAGCTGATCACTCCCAGCTATGGTCAATGTTCCTTGGGGGAGCTCACAATCCAACCAGGCAGATTCAGTGTTTTGCATATCAATACTCAAATGGTCTGATAACTGCGGAGCTGGATGGGTGTAGGTGTGAGTTCATTTACATCAAGAGCAGAGATCTCCCATAATGCAGTGCGTCCCTGCCTTGCCAATCCCAGAGTTCAGTGCGATTCCTGCTTTGGAGCTTGGTTCTCCATTCTTCATGCTAATTCTTGTTCCATCTTCGATGTAAATGAGGCTCCAGTTCTCCATTCAATGTGCTAATTGAGATGCCTCTTTTTACCTCTTCTATGTAGATGAGGCATGGGGAGTTGTCTCAATCCTATCACCCTTGTTTGGAGGGTTTTAGGTGTGTCTCCCTCAGCCTTTTCATAGCTTTTGTTTCTGGTTCGAGCAGAGGCTGGGGGGATTCAGGTGAGCCAGAGAGAGAGTAGGGGTTTTTCACCCTGGTTCCCCAAGAACACAGAGCTGCCAGGTAACACTAGCTCGGGTCTTGGAACAATGGAGCTGTGGTAGTGGGGGCTTCTGTGGAGACTATCCCCATGAATAATTACCCAGGGTTCTGACTGGGCTTGTACAGCTTGTTGTAATAACTGGGTCTACGCATTTATCCTAAGCGTGAGTTCGGCTGTGAGAAGTGAGTGAAAGTTCATAACACGCCCCAATAACTCATAACAAGAAATGTCAGTGGGAAAAGATACAAAAGAGAGACAGACTAACTTAGTCCAAACAACAAAGGACTGTTAAGATTATGTCTGGTAAAGTGTGGGAACTGGGAATCAATACACCAAAATTGGTATCTTGGAGATTAGGCCTAATTGGTTGGCAAAATAACAAGGAGAAGGGCTATTCCACTCTTCACTCCTTTTTGGGGTCCTTAAAGAGAGTCTAGGAGGAAATTATGCAGACGGACAGATACCAATGCTGACTGATGGCAAGACAAATGAAGAGGAAGGAGTGAAGTTTTACCATCATGGCTGCCATTCCCACCATCTCCTGGAATCCCGAGCCCGCTTTGTGCTAACCTTGAGAGATGTCCTGACCAGACTGGCCCAGAGGGATGGTCCCAGATGACAATGCCACCTCCACTTCTTTTGGCTCCGGCTAAATCCCAATCCCCACCTGAGACTGTCACTCATCCTCATGTGTTTTTTTTCTTCCCCACGTCAGTTCTTCACTTTCTGATTCCTCTCCTTTTGCCTTCTGTCTACTAAGAGTTTGACTTAGCTGACCCAGACTTCATATGTTGCAATACTTCTGAGAGCCTATGACCAGAAAATACAATGTCCTTAACAGCCTGATATTGGTACAAGTTTGCCAGGACGTGTTGTGGCTAATAAATACATGTGTAGTATCTGTGTTTTTCCAGACTGAGAGTCAACCTGAGACAGAAGCTGCATTTTCCATCTCTGCTCTTCTTTTCTCTCTCCTCTTGTGTGTATAAGAAACGAGATTGGACTTTTACAAAAACAGCAGTGACAACTGCTCCAGCCCATCTCAACTAACTTTTTCTTTTTTCCCCCAAACGAACAGTGATTGCCATCTCAATGAGTGTGTCAGACAAAGTTGGGGGGTTTTCCCCTAAAGACTCTCCAGCTACGGGGAAAGGTACCAAGGGATGTTGGTAAAATGAAAGCCTTACTCAACACTTTACATTAACTATTTTGCCTTCTTTTCAATATAAAATCATAGAAGTGTAGGACTGGAAGAGACCTCAAGAGGCCATCTAGTCCAGTCCCCTGCATTCAGTGCAGGGCTATGTCATATCTAGATCACCCCTGACTGGTGTTTGTCTTAAAAATCTCCAATTCTACAACCTCCCTTGGCAATTTGTTCCAGTGCTAAGCTACCCTGACAGGAAGTTTTTCCTAATGTCCAACCTAAACCTCCCTTGCTGCAATTTAAGCCCATTGCTTCTTGTCCTATCCTCAGCGGTTAATGAGAATAATTTTTCTCACCTTCCTTGTAACAACCTTTTATGTACTTCAAAATGGTTATCATGTCTCCCTTCAGTCTTTTCTGCTCCAGATTAAACAAACCCAGTGTTTTTTATCTCTTCTCACAGGTCAGATTTTCTAGACCTCTGATAATTTTTGTTGTTCTTTTCTTGACTTTCTCCAATTTGTCCACATCTTTCCTGAAGTGAGGTGCCCAGAACTGGACACAATATTTCAGCTGAGGCCTGATTAGCACAGAGTAGAGCAGAAGAATTACTTCTCATGTCTTGCTTACAGCACTCCTGCTGATCCATCATGGAATGATATTTGCTTTTTTTGCCATTCTTTTGCAAAAAATATGTTTAATAAAAGGCTAAAAGGATTTTTATGGTGTGTTTTCCATGGCACAAGGCACCTTAGGGCTTCATATTCCAATCCCAGAACCTTGTTTAGCATTGTTTAATGCTGGACAGTGATACGATCGTGTTAACACCTTTGACTTTTTGGGTGCATATATTGCATGTAAATTAATACAACAAACCCATGCTGCTTCAGCTTCAATGCTCTGGTCCCTGAGCTAGCTAGATTAAAGCTGCCTTGAGTGTGCCTACTCAAGCTGCAATTACACCCCATGACTGCAGCCTAGACATACCCATAGAGGTACACGTGTTGTTGTGCAACCAGCAGATGAGTCTTCCGACAGCTTTTATTTATGAACCTTGTATCTGGAACAAAATGTCTATTAAAAATAAAGGAAAGGGGCATGTGTTGTGGACAGCTCTATTCAGACAGCAAGGCTAAATAGTTGGAAGAACAGTAAAAGAGAAGAATCAAAAGCCGAATAGCACAGTGGTATGTACAGCATCCCCTTGGAAGTTGGTGCCCAGGGTGACCACTCTACTTGCCTATCCCGAGGACTGGCCCAGATAATCCCCATGAGCAGATACACATCAGAGCAGTGAAAGTGAGAGCCGATGCTGACAATTTGTTCTGAAGCCCATCTATGAGGTGTGTGAAATGATATTTTAAGAAATAGCAACCTTATTTCCCATGCTTTCCAGTGCACTAGAGGTGGGATGTCCAAAAGCACCAAGCGCTGGCTGAATTCACATCCCACTGGCCACTTGGAGTTTTTCCAGTAGTTTCAATGGGAGCCAAGCTGGGCCAATGCTAAATGTCTTTGAAAACCCAGCTCTAGCATTCCTGGTGGACCATGCTGTCTTAGGTGAGCTGATTAATGTTTTTGTATGAAGCAGTGTGTGCCCATCTCTCCCCTTCCACTCCTCCGTTTTATTTAGGTTTTCAACACCATCATTTAAAAACATATCTGTATGTCTGTATTCCACACATGCATTTGTTTGCTCAGTTTTTTTCCCTATTAAGAGATAGAAGGAAACAAATCAGACATTTAACTGACTTTGTTATGGTGTAATAACACATGGCTCATTAACTAACCTTGGATAAATAGTCTATACACCATCTCTCAAGGGAGAGCCTAAATATGTACTTTGTTTGCTTAGGAGATGAAGCAAGAAAGCATATTGTAGTAGATTAGACTGGCATACATGTGTTGACTATTTTTACGATTGTTGTGGAATATTCCTAAACCGTGAGTTTCAAATGGGCCTAATTTAGCAATGAAGTCCTATGGGAATTGAACACCTAACTCCCTAAGGGTTTGTCCACAGAGGGAATTCAACTGGAATAGCTATTGCAGAGTAGCTCCTGTTGCATTAATTTAAAGGAATAAATGGGCCAGAGTGTTAACATAAGACAGTCACTGTCCAGGCTTGAAGAGTGTTAAACAAGGGTTTGGGTTTGGTATACACCCTGCTTAGCACCATGGCAAACACTCCATTTAAAAATCCCTCCAACCTTTTATTAAAGACAAAGATAAGAAGGACAAACAGTCAAAATATTTGAAATGTAAAGTATTAAATAAGACTTTCATTTTAACAACACCCTTTGCTCCCTTCCCTGTTAGTGGGAGAGAGTTTTTAGAAGGCAAAGCTCCCTTGCCTGACAGTCTCTTAGATGGGATCAAAGGTGGCAATAACTGTCCTTTGGGGGAGAAGAGGAGCAGTGAGTTGAGATGATTGGAGCAGCTGCTCTTGCTATTATTAAAGTCTGATCCTGTGTTATGTCAGGTAGTGGTTGGGATTCAGCTAGAGCTAGTAGGGATGATGATGTCATCCGGCTCCTTCTCTCTGGTTAGGACATTCCTCAGGATTAGAACAAAGAAGGGCAGGGGTCCGCAGGGACAGTAAGGGTGGCAGTCATGATGGTGAAGCTCGCTTCATTAGCAGAACCCTGCGTGGATACAAATAGATGGATCTGCATCTGCTGGAATAAACTCTTACCTGACCCACAATCCACCCTCCCTCTTTAGATTTAACCGCAGCTGCACATCAGCTGTTTTGGAGCCAGCAGTCCCCCACCAGCTGTTGAGTCCCTGTCACCCCAAACAGCTGATGAACCCTGCCCACCCGCGTAACAGCTGTTTTGCCCTGCCCACCTGCATAACAGCATCAGCTGTTCCGGCTGCACCCCTGGCTGGCAGCTGCTCCAGCACTACCCCAGAAGTCACGGAAGTCCTGATCTCCATGATCATCCGAGCCACAATCCGCAAGAAATGGTCCGTGGATATCCACATCTGCATCCAGGGATGTGGAAATCTGTGGATATCCATGGATTTTCAGTGCTGTATCCATTAACTTTGGCTTGTTCTTCCACCTCCTCCCTCCCAAATCAATTTCTTTCATGACCCAACAAGGGAGTGATGGGTGGAATCCTTATTATTAGTCCACTAATTAGGCCTAATATATATTCATTTGGGCCATTTAATTTCTGGTTCCACATCTTCAGGTTTTGCTAAGCATGATTTCAGCACATTCCTTGAATTATATCAGTAGACCTTTCTCTTTGGACTAAATCCGTCTGTCTCCTTTTAGTACCTTTCTCATCAACAAGTGTTGTTACATATTATTGTGACATTTTATGAACTATCACAAACTTTGCAGTTGAACTCACAATTAGAGCAAATTTATAGGCCCAGTCATCACAAACTCCCAATGTAGACTCTCCATTCCAGAAGAGAAATCACTTTATTCAAGAATAATTAGTGCTCTTGCAAAGCAGAGTAGTTATTCTGGAATAAAATCACTTTTGTTTCGGAAGAGAACATTCACCCAGGGACCTATTTTGAAATAGCTATTGCAGAATAATTTATTCTGCAATTGCAATTCTAATCAGTTTTTCCATATAGAGAAACTCTAAGAGAGTGGTCCTCCATCACGATCACAACCAGTAGAACCTAAATAAAGCCATAAAACTATTATTTCCTTAACTGTTCAAGTTACAAGACCACACTGGCAGTATCCAATTATTCCTGGAGGATCTTAGATCTCCTCAACATGTCTTATTCTTTGAGTACATTGTCTTGCTTCTGAGGAGATGATTCGTTTCCAACTTTTGTGTCCTGGGATAGGACCAAAGTTTACATGGGGTATCTGTATACTGCAAAGAAAAACTCAGTCTCAAAGTTTGGGTCAACTGACCCGGGCTCACAGGGCTAATATAGTGATGTAGACATGCTGAAACCCGGAGAGGGGGGCGGATCTTGGAGCCCGGCCTCCAGCCCAAGTGTGAACATCTACACTGCAGTTTTTAGCCCCATGACCCTGAGTTAATGGACCCAGGCTCTGCAACACGGTGCCAGGGGTTTCTCTTTGCAGTGTAGACATCCCCCATGTCTATTGGTTTGTGCACAGTTGGGATTGACTGGAGGATTTCACATCTGCCTCCTGTGACTCTGTGCGAAGTAATGCCTTTGTGGATTTCACTTTGTAAACTGAGTCAACTAAAGAGTTAGTGAGTAGTAAAACTGATGCTTATGGTCTCAGCTGCAATCTATGTGAGCTGCTGTTCCCCTTTTGGCTAGCACTGCTTGGGAACGGTCCAAAGCTGGCGAGCCAGATTTTCAGCTGCTGTAAATTGGCATAGCTCTGTTGGAGACAAGAGCACTATGTGGATTTACACCAACAGAGGGTCTGGCCTGGTATATTTTACAACTAATATTAGTTTGCCTCTGCGTCTACCTTAGTCTAAAGACAGTGTTATGTGAAGAACTGGGTCCACATAGACAGAGGCAGCTGCTGGGGAATTGAAGTGGGTTCTTTTGGGATGCTGCTGTATACAACACCCACATCGAACACAGCACCCTCACTGCAGCTGGAACTGACACGTACATCAGGAACAACCCAGCCTGTAGCTGGTGGTCTGAAAGGCAACATGCATGGTATGTAGCATGCCACAGGCTGGCCATATGTCCAACTCTGCATGCCTGGGCTTTACAGCCATTTATACATATGTAATACACTCGCCTGTGTGTGAGATCGTGCTATCTGCTAATGACTGTCCCTAGGGAATATGTAGTCTGCTTTGCGCTGCAAACTCATGCAGCTCCTTTAGGTCCGCTGGCACAAGCCTGTTCTTTTGGTGTTAAAGGTCTCAGGTTTCATTCCCGTTGACGAGTCTGGTCTCAGGGTACGCCTCTGACTTCCATTCATTACGTATGTTCTACATGGGGGCAGGATGACACAAGTTTCATGCACCAGCCAAGTCTTGCTTATGCAAAATACAGTATTACAGCAGAACTTCCTGCTTCTATATGGACCAATGATAAAAGGCTTTTCTCAGCCACTGTCCAAAATAAGGCAAGGCATGCTTTAGCCGAGATCCAAAATAACCAGTATTAAACAAGGCTTGTTTCAGCCTCTGCACACCTAGCACAAACACCAGTTTTCCACTCCATTGCAGCCCCCTCCATTTAAGTTGATAACATCGAATCAGGTGCCTGATGCTAATGAGGTTTATTAACTTCACTGGGCTGAGCACTTCCTAGTCTAGCCACCTTGCAAGCAGAGGACACAGGTTCAATCTCATCCCTGCCAGAAGCCTGCAAGTGGGTCCCTTCACCGCATCCCAGTACACAGAACTTTCAAGAGGAAGTAGAGACAGACAGTCTAGACTTTGCTGTGAAAGTCCTTTGTGTGTAAACCTGTAAGGATATAATTAAGAATTCAACAATACAATTATATGTAAGTCACAGTTCCAAAACGTCTACAACGCGGATTGTGACCTTTTAAAACTCCATTAAGCTATGTAAATACTGCACAAAGAAATGTGCATTGTTAACAGTTTGCTAATGTCAACTGCAAGAGGACCTGTTCTCATCCCTTGTGCCTATGCCATCAGCCATCAGGACATGCACACTTCTTGTTTATTGATTTGCATATGAGAGACCCGCTCTGGGATTTTTGTCCTGCCCGTTTTGTTCTGCGTTTATTGTGAAACCTCCTCAAATTGTTCCTGATGTCAGTCGGACTCCAAAACCATGCAAAAAGCCCCCTTTGAAACAGCAATTTAGAAGCAAAATTAAAACATTTCTTAATAAGGCCAGGCTTGTTTCCCTGATGGGAAAAAAACAATAGAACGAAAGAGAAGACTTGCCAATCTCACCCAACAACTCAACTTTTGTGTCTAAATGATATGCATGTTCTGTACACTAGCAGCATTTTATTTTTGTTTCTTTAAATTAGAGGCAAGTGACCAATTTGGAACCAAAGGATCAAATTCAGAAGTGATGTGTAGAACTAACTGAATTATTTGCTGCAGATAAATCATCCCAGAAAAGTGACCCTTTTTTCTGTTTATGTGCCACTCAATTTGTACAAAGTTGTCTTTTATTCCTAAATATTTTTCAGAGAATTTATGACCCCAACTGTGCACCACAAGCTATCCTTGCCCCTGAGGGGACACACCTGTCTTTGAAGCAATCTATTTATGCATGTGGATTTGAGAACATACTAAAAGATGGCCTGTTGCACAAAAAAAATCCCCTTAGCCTTAATTATGTGAAGCTAGAGCTTCTCCATGGGCTCCAGCCCACATAGGTTCCTCCCTAACTGATCACTTTGTCTATTTGCTATTCATTATTCATACTCTGCGATTGGTCTCCTAAGTCACATGATATTTTTTCTTCTCCTGTACTGGATGACTATGACTTTTGAAACAGGTGACTAATGAATAACATGACTGACAAATAGCCTACAACAAATGATGAATAATGCTCTCAGGATACAGATTTTCAAACAAACAATCCTCTGTGCTAAATTTGGACTAACAGACATTTTCATGAATAAACCAGCTGTTGTTCAAATACTCAGAAGCAGCAACTAATATTAGCCCACAAGTAATAGCAGAGCAAATTCACCAGGCTTACTTGCAAAAATATTTGAGAATTTCTATTTCGTATGAAGCAACTTGTTGTAGTGATTTGTGTGATAGTGTCAATCAAACTCACTTAATCTACTTTCAAGCGACTTACTTTCCCTTAGAAGCATGTAATGGATCTTAGGTGGAGTAATTTGTGCTCTGAGGGGCCAGAAGAAAGTGTAAGTTCAAGTAGGAGAATGTAACTTAGGGTTCAAGGAGCAGGAGTGATCTGCCATAGTTTATACCCCCGACACCGCCTGTTTATGGCTTTCTTGCCAAACTGCTTGCTCCTGGTTCTTCAGTGTGAGAGTTACACCAGTTGAGACTCCCTTGCTCTCATCTTAGATTCAGTGGCACAGATGATGTGTAAGGTGGCTATGTGGCAAGTGGATGTGAGACTCAATAATTAAGTTGAAGGCAGCCTAAAGCAGGGACCACAGTGGGTTTGTGAACCACTGTTTGGGGGGCACCATCTCCTCCCCTCCCCATGTTATTAAATAGAAAGTTCATTCTGGCTATATCCTATTTGGAGATGGAGGAGTGAGGGTGTTGGGGGCCATGGTATGGAAAAGGCTGAGAACCATTGGCCAAAAGGGAACCTTCGCTGGAATCATGTACACGTTAAAGGGACAGGAAGGAGGTAAGAATTACACCAACGCTGCCTGTTCCTAGACTTGATGGGCTTTCTTCAGAATTTGGACCTCTCCATTTGTGGGTATCCAGAAGAGTCCACGCTGATGAAATTATGGGCAAGGACTGAAGAAAGTGTAAGATGTACCAGCCGACACTTCCTCTCGGCTTATGTAGAATCATCTGTGAACATGGCCCAAAGGGTAGCTCGTCAGTGGGAAAAGGCGAATACTCTAGAAAAGTCGGTGTGATTATAGGGAGTGAAAACAGTTTATGGCTACGTTTGAATTCTGTCCGGATTCAACACAACAATCTGGTCACACTTACATAGGCCTGGCATCATAAATTGCCAAATCACAACCCTTCTCGCAGCTAAGAATCAACAGTTAACAAACAGCCCATGCGGTCTTCTATTACAACTATATCACTCACCTTAACTGAAGTATTTCCATGGGCATTATGTCCAACTCTGGGCTGCGCAAAGCTGTAGGTCTAGGAAACCAAGGCCTATGCTGGTTTTTGTGTCCCACACCTTCTCTGATCCAAACCACGCCCCCTCCTCCAGCGCTGCTCTCTCAGCCCATGTCACAGGACTTTCTGCTGCTCTCCCCCCCGCAGCCAGGACTGCAGCACAGCCATTTGTTGATGCATAGCAGATGTTCTCTGGCTTCTGCTGACACGCTTGCTCAGCTTTCTCTTTGCATGCTCGTGCAGTCTTCATGCCAGAAGCTAGCCCTAGGCTTGCTGTCGTCCCTCTTAGTTTTGTGGGAAGCTATTGCTAGCCTCTCTTCAAAGCTGTTCCTGTCGTATTCCTAGGAGACCCTCCCTCGAACTTTATGGGCCAGATTCTCAGCTGATGCAAGTTGTTGTAGCTTGTGTTATAGCAAGAGCAGAGGGCACTGGGAAAGTTCTCCTATTTGAATCCGGGGGTAGGTGGGTGGGCGCGATCCCACCCACCGCTAAAGGCTCCCCCGGGTCCAACAGATTACTGGGGACAACAAATGAAAAAACAGGAAAGGGTGTGGGGGTCACAGGGTCAAATGCAGGAAACCAGAAGGGGACACCGAGCAGAGAACCCCGGACAGCACCCACTGCTCTTCGAAGGTGTACAGGGAGCCAGCGGACGCCGCCCAGAGGAACTCTGCCTGGAGACGTGAATTGATAAGGGAACGGAAATAGACCCCACAGTCGCAGACAGCCCCCCCTGCCAACCTCCTCTCCCTGGTCTTGTAGATGGCTAGTTTGGCCAGGGCTAGGAGGAGGTTGGCGAGGAGGTCCCGTGACTTCGTGGGGCCACTGATGGGGTGTGAGTAGATGAACAAGTGAGGGGAAAAGTGCAGCCAGAACCTCAGCAAGAGGTTCTGGAGGAGCCGGAAGAGGGGCTTCAGCCTGGCGCACTCCAGGTACACGTGCGCCAGGGTCTCCCTCGCTGCAGAAGGGGCAGGTGTCGGGGTGGGAGGTGAACCGCGCCAGGTACGTGCCTGTGCTCACGGTTCCGTGAAGGAGCCGCCAACTGATGTCCCTGGCAGGCCATGGGGTCAAGGTGGAATACAGGCTGGCCCACCGGGGGTCCTCGCCCTCCGAGGGTGGTAGTAGGTCCCGCCACTTCGTGTCCGGGCGGGACACGAGGGTGAGGAAATGAAGGGTGTGGAGCACGAGCGTGTACAGATGGTTCCTCGGCGCGGTCTGGAAGGGGACCGGCTGCAGATCAAGCAGCCGGCTTGGGGCATGAGGATGGGGGGGCTGAGGGGCTTCGTGGAGCCGAGGCCCGATGGCAAGCACCGGAGGGCCGGGGCTGGGGTGGGGAGCGGGAAGCACCATCTTGCAAGACCCGCCTGAGATACATCAAAGCAGTAGGGGGTAAGGCTGCCTTCACCTCCCGGAGTATGCGTTGGGGATTCGGAGGGTGGGAACCCCCATGCGCCGAGCCAGCGCATGAGGATCCATCCAGTCCCCCCCCGGGCATAGTCCAGGAGGTCTCCGACCCTGGTGACTCGCGCCAGGACCATCCTCCATCGCACCGAGGGGGTCTCCGCCACCTGCACACTCAGCTGGGGGTTGTGTAGCAGGGGCTCCGCGAGAAGATCCTCCCCTTCGGTGACCTCAAGGGGCCTGGAGGCCAAGACGAGCCTCCAGGTCTGGAGGAGGTCCTGGTAGAAGACTGGCAGCTCAAAGAGGTCTCGCGGAAGACCTCTCGGGTGGAGAAAAAAGAGCTGCCGGTCGTATTGGAACCTTCAGAAGCGGCAGAGGAAGACGTGCGCCAAGTGGCTCCACGACAGACTACCTACACCATAGAGGAGTCTCTGCAGGGCCTGGAGGCAGAAGGCGTGGACCTGGCTGCGGATGCAGCACAGGCCCTGCCCACCCTCCTCCAGAGGGAGACTCAGAATCCCTGCAGAGACCCAGTGCAGTCCTGGCCAAAAGAACTCCAGAACTGTCTTCTGGAGGTAGGCCAGGAAACTCGGGGTCAGGACCAGGGTGTTAAGCCGGTGCCAGAACATGGACAGGATGAGCTGGTTGATCACCAGTGCCCTCCCCCGGAGGGAGAGGCACCGGAGCAGTCCTGTCCATCTCTGCAGCCGCTCAGACACCCTGCCCTCCAAATCCTGCCAGTTCTCTGCCGGGGAGGGATGGGTGGCGGAGAAGTAAATGCCCAGATAGAGCAGCAGACCCGCGCTCCACCGGATGGCTTGAAGCACGGGTGGGAGGGAGCTCGCCTGCCACCCAGCCCCTACCGTCAGGCTAGGGCTCTTGGCCCAGTTGACCCGGGCGGAGGAGGCTGCCGAGTAGACGGCCAGGCAGGCCTCCAGTCGCACCAGGTTGCCCGGGTCCTGGACCACGAGGAGCACGTCATCGGCGTACGCTGACAGGACCAGCCTCAGCTCTGGCTCATGGAGCACCAACCCCATCAACTTCCGGCGGAGGAGACAGAGGAAGGGCTCCATGGCGAGAGCGTACAGCTGGCCTGACAGCGGACATCCCTGATGTACTCCTTGCCCGAAGCTGACCAGTTCAGTCAGGGTCCAGTTGAGCTTGACCAAGCACTCTGCGGAAGCGTACAGCACCCGGAGAAAACCCACGAAACGGGGTCCGAAGCTGAACGCCTGCAGGGTGCCCAGGAGATACCCGTGGTCCATCCGGTCGAACGCCTTCTCCTGGTCCAGGGACAGGAGGGCAAACGACAGACCATTCCTACACCCGTGTTCCAAGAGGTCCCGGACCAGATACAAGTTGTTAAAGATGCTATGGCCCGGGACAGTGTAGGTCTGGTCGGGATGGCCCATGTCCTGCAGCACGGACCCCAACCGCAGTGAGACAGCCTTGGCCATAATTTTATAGTCCGTGCCGAGGAGCGAGAGGGGACGCCAGTTCCGAAGGTCACGGAGGTCCCGCTTTTTCGGTAGCAGGGTGAGCACAGCCTGCCTGCAGGACGGGGAGAGCTCCGCTAACCTCGGACTCAGCGCAGATGATGACGAGGTCCGGGCCGAGGACGTCCCAAAACACGCGGTAGAACTGCACGGTCAGCTCGTCCATACCCGGGGATTTATTGGTGGGCATGAGGCGGAGGGCTTCCGAGAACTTGGCTGGAGTGAGAGGTAGCTCCAGCCAGCCTTGGTCGCCTGCGCTTACTGTGGGAAGTTCGTTCCAGAGCACCCTGCAGGCGGCGACATCGGTCGGATCCGGGGAGAAAAGGACGGCGTAGAAGGTCCTGGCCCTTCCACGCATCTCCACCGGATCCGTGAGGGGGGTGCTGTCGGCAGCCAGGAGGCAGATGACATGCTTCCGGGCCCCCCTCCTTTTCTCCAGGGTTTAGAAGAAGCGGGAACCATGATCCATCTCCCGAACGAGATGGATGCGGGATTGGACGAAGGCACCCCGAGCCCGGAGGTCTTCGAGGGCCTGGAGCTCCTCCCGCTTCTCCCGGCATGCTCCACAGAGGAACGGATCCTAGGGGCTGGTGGCTAGACGCCTCTCCAGCTCTAAAACCTCCCACTCCAGCTGCTCCATCCCCGCATCCCGCTGCTGGCTGGTCCCCCGAGTGTAGTCACGGCAGAAGAGCCGGGTGTGCACCTTCCCCACATCCCACCAGTGCCGAGGAAAAGGTGCCTCCCTGCCCCTGTCAAGCCAGCCAGAACTCCCGGAAGGACGCCACGAAGCCCACATCCTCCAGCAGGCTGTTGTTAAAATGCCAGTAGGCCGGCTCCGGCCTCTCTGTGGTGAGAGAGGCCGTCATGGTCACCATGTGGTGATCTGAGAATGGGGCTGGCCGGACGCTGGAGGAGTGGGCCCGCGCAAGATGGTGACGAGAGATATAGATGTGGTCCAACCGGGAGTGGCGCGACCGATCTTCCCCCACCCGGACATAGGTGAAGGTGACGACGTCATCTGGGTGGTGGTCGCGCCAGACGTCCACCAGGGAGTGATGGCCGATAACTCCCCGGAGGACGTCCGCAGCGGCCTGACACTGCTCGGTCCCCGTGCGGTCTTCTTCCTCAAGGGTGGTGTTGAAATCCCCACCCAGGACCAGGCATTCGTGAGGATCTAAAGTGCCGAGGAAGGTGGCTGCCTGCTGGAAGAAATGCACCCGCTCCGGGCCCACGGTCGGGGTTAGACGTTGACAAGGCTCAACGCCAGACCCTCCACACAGACCTGGTGACCCCCAACACCTCAGGCTGTAGGCCAGGGGAGAACAGGGTGGCCACTCTGCCTGCGTGGGTGGAGAGATGACTAAGGTGCACCCCGTCTCCCCACTCCAACCGCCAGCTGGCCTCGGCGGCTGGGTCTGTGTGGGTCTCCTGCAGGAACGCTATAGAGTACCCCCCCTCCCGAAGGAAGGAGAGCACCTGGTTCCTGCAGAGACCCGACCAGCAGCCCCTTATATTTAAGGTGACGATGGTGACAGGCATTACGAGAAGGGCTGGGGGGGATCCCCATGGGCAGGGGTGCCGGCGACCTTCGTCGGGCTCCGCAGCAGTCCATGGCTGGTGCCGTAGGCCATGAGGGCGTCACGGAAGCTGTGGGCCCGCTGGTAGGCCGTGACGTCCTGCCACCCGGTCCCCTTCCCCTCTTTCATGGTGGCCCTCATGGCCCAGAGGACATGGTGGAAGTCCCCCCAGCACTGCAGAGTGAGCCGCACTCTGTTCCGGGAACCGCGTGTGTCCCGGAGAAAAAGGTGGAGCTCTTCGCGCTGCGCCTTGGGGGGGCGTCCTCCGGCTCGGCCTCCACAGCTGCCCTATGGCCCACTGGGATGGGGGCTAGGGGTGGTGGTGGTGGCAGCAGAGGGAAGACAGCAGCCCCGAGTGGGCTGGGAGTGCTAAACACAAAGGCCGCCTCCTGGGAGCTCTTCATAGGGAAGGAGACAACACCAGGGGCGGCAGATGAACAGGCAGTGGGGGGGGGAAGAAGAAGGTACAGGGAGGGGCATGGGGGTCGAGGAAAGGTAGGGAGTAGGAATTGGGGTAGGGGTAGGGGAAGGGTCAGGGCAAGGAGCGGGAGAGGGGTCAGGGTTAGAACTGGGGATGGGTACCACAGCCACAATGGCAGGGCAGGTGGGGTGCATAGCCTCTTGGTTGGGGCCGGGAGCTAAGGAGGCGGGCACGGAGCGGGTGGTCTCCACGGTGGTGTCCTGTGGGGTCGTAGTGACCGTGGCTCCAGGACCTTGTGAGGGGGTGGCTGGGCAAGCATCATTGGGGAGGATAGGAAGAGGCTGGCCTGCAAGAAGGGGCGGGGCACCCGGCGGCTTGTGGCTCAGCCATTCAGAGTCGGTTGGTGCCTCAGTGGCTGGGGTGGTGATGGTGGGTCCCCCTTTTCCCGTTTGGTGATTGGAAGAGTCGAGGGGGTCCCGGTGGTGGGAGCAGGGGTGGCAGCTGAGGATGGGAGGGAGGGGACATGTCACTCAATATTGCCCTGCTCTAAGCCCTCTTCACGGGGGGGGCTGGGTCGTCCTCCTCCGGGCAGGCCAGGGTCAACCCCAGGGCGTCAATCTCCTCCATTAAGGAGGAGAAGTCTCCCCCCGCTGCTCCAAGATCTTCCCTGGCACTGGCGGGGGGTTGGATGGCAGTGGGGCTGGGCGGGTTCCAGACGGGGACTCCTCCAGGAGGGCGATGGTACAGCCCAGGTCTTCTGCCATGGCTTCCTTGGCCAGTGAACCCCGCTGGGCTCTAGCAGGGGGCGTAGCCATAGGCCCGGCCTCAGCAGCCCCCCTCCTGGCTTTGCAGGGGCTCACACCCCCCTCGGCCGCAGGTGGGAGTGGGCGCTGGATTCGGGCTTTACCCTTGCTGCGCATACCCTGCACGATATCCCAGCCTCCTGAGGTGGAGGGCTGGGCAGCGGGGGCAGGGCCAGGGGGCAAGAGCACAGGGGTTGGGGCTTCGGAAAGAGGGGGTGGGACATCAGGGGAGGGAGAAGCCTCCCCCTGGGACATGCCCCCTCCGATGCCCGATGAAGGCGGCCCTGACTCCCTCCCCTCCGCAGGCCCCGCTGGACTGCTCCGGGTGTCAGCGGGGCCCATCAGCTCGCCAGGGCGATCCGGGGGGTGCCCCCGGGACCCGAGCGCAGGTGATTATTGCTGACGGAGGGGGGGCGGCCACAGGGACTGGACGGCTGGGGGGGCACCATCACTAGTCTAACTGGTGCCCCCTTGGGTCTCGGGGGTCCCGGGCTTTCCTCTATGCCGGGCCAGGGGGAAGTCCCTCCAAACGTGCCCTGCCGCCCGGCAGAGGTAGCACCGGGCCTCCCCCATTGCATAATGGACCCAGTACTGGGCCCCTTGATGGGGCACCAGGAACAACCCCTCGAGTGCCTCCCCGCCCTGCACCACCTCCGGCAGCAGCTGCAGCTGCACCTACCGGCGGAACGAGAGGATGTGGCGAAGGGCGGGGTCCTTGCAGCCGAGGGGAAGCGGGCTGATGGTGGAGAGGGGCTTCCCCAGGGTGGCGAGGAAAGGCAGAAGGGCAGCATTGGGGAGGAAGGGTGGGACGGAAGAAAAAACCACCCGTACGCCCAGGTCCTCCAGGGGCTCCACAGGGACGTGGACACACCCCACTGCCAGACCCGTCTCCACCGCCTCCTAGGCAGTGGCCTCCGATGCCAGAAAGAAGACCACCTTGCCATACATTCGGGAGGCCACCACCACGGCCGTGGGCCCCACCACCCGCGCCATCACCCGCACGTAGGTTTCCACGTGGGGCGAGGCAGGCACCAGGAGGCACCAGACCCCATGCCTCCTGGTAAGGGTGGGGAAAGGGCCCTGGCCACCTGGGATGGTGCTGGAGGCGGCGGTTGGGGCAGGTTACTTGGCAGCGGGCCTTCCGGGCAGGGCCTTTGCCCTTTTTTTTAACCTCCCTGGTTTTTCCTCCCATCCGAGGGCACACCCCCCGGATTGGGGGGGCCGGAGCCGTAGCGGCAGCAGAGTCCCTGGTGTCCCTCCCTGAGTTGTCCACCGCCGGCGCCCGGGGACAGACACCCGGCAGCTCAATGGGGGCAGCAGGACCAGTTGTTGCGGGCAGGGGCAGGGCCTCAGGGTGAGGGGGAGGAGAGGGAGCATCTAGGGAGGGAGTCCCGGCCCCAGGCACACCCGCCATCTTGGGAGGGGGTAGGGACGGGTTTGGCAAGGGGGAGTTGAATAAGGTAGGGAGAGGAAGGGGGAAGGGGAGTGGAGAGGGAGGGGGGGCAGGGAGGAAAGGGGAAGAAGGGGAGGGAGGGTGACCACTCCTCCCTGCTAGGCTGGAAGCAGGAGAGGAGGGCACTAGCACAAGGGGCACGGGGGGGACAAACTGGGTAGGGGCGGTGCACTCACCAGCCCGGGATGATTTAGTGGCTCCTCCGGCTGCACAGGGGGTGGGGCAGGGCTAAAGCAACATGGGGGGGTGCAGTGTGTGGGGGAAGCTAACAAAAAAAGGAGGGGGAGATCAGTTAGGGGGGTGCCATGGATGCTGCCAGGGCCAGGGTTCAGGGGCCAGATCAGGGGGAAGCAGCAGTGGGCAGGGGAAGGGAGTGGTGGGGGTTGAGGGCCACAGCAGGGCTGGGGGCCCAGCAGCAAGCTGCTAGGGCTGGGCGGGGCAGGGCACAAACCACGGCAGGGGCTGGGCACACAAACAAACAAACCAAAGGGATGAGGGGAGAAACTTCAGGGGGGGCAGCAACACGGAAGGGGGTGAGCAAGCTAGCAGGGGCAGCAACAGGGGAAGGAAAGGGGAAGGGCAGGGGTGCCCCCTAAGTGGAGGCCAGGAGAAGAAGCAAATGGCAGCAAGAAAGGGGGGGAGGGATGCTCACAGCAGCAGCAGGACCCTGGAAGCAGCAGGGGCGGTGTCAGTGACGATGGTGTGGCCACTCACTCACCCCCTCCCCCCTGGGAGTGGGGGGGAAGCTAGCAGCGCTCCCAAGAGCCAGGAGCACCCCAGCAGCAGCAGCAAGAGGAGCAACAAAGCAGGAAATGTCTGGAAGGGTGCTATGTAAGTGTTAGAATGATCCGGGCTTTATTCCCTATGGACTAGCCAGAGTCAATACAGGGTAATTAGGGTCAGCTGACACCAATTAAGGCCCCACCCAGGTGCCTGATAAAAACCCTCTCCTCCTGAGAGGCAGGGTGGGAGTTGAAGGAGTAGGGGTGTGGTGAGCAGAGGAGTGTGTGAAGATTGTGAAGAAGAACAGAGTACAGCGGTGTGTGGAGAAGTGGAGGAGAACAGAACAGAGTACAGCAGTGTGTGGAGTTGTGGAGAAGAACAGAACAGAGTACAGTGGTGTGTGGAGAAGTGGAGGAGAACAGAACAGAGTACAGCGGTGTGTGGGAGAGAGGTGGGGTCCTGAAGCAGGTCTGGGCTCAGGAAGCCAGAAAGAGAGAGGGGGGAGAGTAGCCCAGGGGAAAAGCCTGCAGCTGTGAGTGAGGTCAGCAGCACATAGCTGCTACTCAGAGGGCCCATGGGCTGGGACCCGGAAGAGCGGGCGGGCCCGGGTCCCTACCCCCCTCCCTGAGAAGACAGGGTAACCGGCAACACCCTGGCCCACTGAGAGAGGCAAAAGTGTGAGGACCACTAGGGAGAAGCCGGCCGTTTGCCACAAGCTCCATTGACTTCAGCAGGGCTATGTTGATTTATATCAGCTGAAAGGATCTACTTCTCTAGCTCCATGTCAGGATATGGCTTCCCTTTGCTCTGGTAACTTACAAGATACTGTTTGCAACTGATGCATTTCGATCACAATGTGCAGATAAAAAATTACTTTTGTGAGGCTCCCCACAATCCTTGAAAAGGCCACTTTAGCATGCACCATTAATCATCCACTGTGCAGTAATCTTGGAAAAACTTAGTATATTCTGGCAAATCACTGGGCCTCCAGAGGACCCTCCTGGCTTGGAACAACCAGCTCTCATCCGTTATCAGAATGCTGCGAAAACAGCTCCCTGTTTCCTCCCCCCATCAGCATGCGAATGGCAAGCCAGTTCAGTTGTGGGAAATGATCTGTACTAGTAAGTAAATGGCCAGAGTGTGTGAATGCTGGATTTCAGAAAACGAGAAGATCAAAATCACCAAACTCCCTTCATTGTCTCACTTGATACCTTCGCTGTGCTATGTATGCAGCACGGGGAGTAATTAAGCTTCTAAAAGAAGTTTCACATTGAAGCCCCATAACCCCAAACAATTAAAACAAACAGTTTGTGCGCATTGTAATCTGCCCTCATTAGCGCTTAAAGGTCATTTTTAAAAAAAAGGTGAACTCTAAATGTATCACATTCCCTCGGCACATTTTGCTCAAATACACACACTGAGTCAGAGTTCAAACAGAAGAAGAAACAGAATGACAGCCTTCAGGATGAAAATTACTGATTAATTTGTATTATGATCGTGCCTTGAAGCCTCAAGCATGGATCAAGGCCTCATTGTGTCAGGTGCTGGACAGACATCTCATCAGAAAACTGCCCCAAAGAGCTCCCAATCTAGGTTTATATCTGGGCATAACAGGTGGACAAAAGAGGAGAAAAAATGAGTATGTTTTGCATAGGAGGCAAAAATCTTGCTTGCTAGCTGCCAAGCCGATCAATGAAGGTATTAGACAAGAGTACAATGGTGTTATTTAAAAAAAATCTTTAGCAGAAAAAAAGGAAATTTCTAGTTCCATCGCAGAGTATTTCCTGCTGGGAATAGCAACAGAAGCGGTACCCTGTGAGAGCTGGTCTCGGGAGATTTCCAACTAATTTTGTTTTTTTGTTTCTTTCAGTCCAAATAAAAGAGCTAAGGGTAGAATCGAGTTGTTTTAAAAAATTTCTGAAGGCATTCTTATCTGAATACTTTGAAGAATGTAATTAAATGTCAGGAGTAATACCCTTTTAATTGCATTTATGTGCCCTGTCAGAATGATAGGGAAACAAATTCATCTTTTCAGTTCTTCAAGTGCATTATTAAGTGCTATGATTGAATTGGTTTATAGAGAGCAGCTGAAGTATTTGTCAGATAGGTTCCTAAATGTATAATTTTTCTGGCTTTTTTTAAATAGGGGAAGAAAGTGGGGAGAAATTTACACCTAGTGGGAGCAGTTCAACCTATGTGCTAACCATTCCATCCACGTCTTCTAGCTGTTTCCTTCCCTAATAGATTGGAAATAATGGACAATACAGTTGCCGGTTTTGCAAAGTTTAGTCAAAAATCAGTGTAACACAGATGATCCCTGACATGGCACCTGCCTCAGATGAACACCTGGAATTTGCCAACCTATTACTATTATTTATTTATTATTTGTATTGCGATAGCTCTTAGCAGCCCCAGTCATGGAGCAGGACCCCGTTGTGCTAGGTGCTGTACAAACACAGAGCAAAAAGCCAGTCCTCTGCTAGTGCAGATGATAAGGGTGACGTGGTGCACTCCACGGGAAGGCCAGGGGATCGTGTGCTACACAAGTATGTTCTTTTGTTTGTAACATCATCTCCCTCTAAGAATGTACGAACCGGAGCTGCAGCTCTGTTCCGCTCAGCATTCAAGGCCCGGCATTATGGTGGGGGATAAGTGTCATTAGGACTCTTCAGCTGCCCCTCTGGCCCATACCACATGAGGTCAGCCACTCCATACAGGTCCTAGGAGCACCCCTGTCTGGTAGCATGCAGCACAGAAAAGGGCGCTGATACTTTTTCATTTTTCATTGTAAGAACTGCAAGGACCTGGTCCAAAACACACTGGGATCAACAGAAAGACTCCCCTTGACTTCAGTGGACTTTGGAAAAGGCTCTAAGGCTGTGCTGGGTGCATAGACTCCCTTCCACCACAGCCAGTCTGGGGGTAACAGGTAGGCTAACTACCTCCTCAGCTGCAGCTAATTGCTGGGCCCTCTGCAGCTGGGATAAGAAGGCTGCAGAGCAGACAAAGGGGGCTGTGGATGGTTGTGTGGAGGAGTCTCCGCAACAGCAGGCATGCCGATGCACCACAAAGAGTTGGCTTTCCAGGGAGCAAGACCTGGGGGCGGGTAGGCCTGGTAAGACACCTGTGGACAGACAGGGGTAGGAAGCTGACCTAGAGATTGTAATGCGCAGCTCTTAGCTGTTTAAACACAGGCCCCTGGGCTGGGAGCTAGGGGAGAGGGTAGACCTGTGCTCTCTGGATGTCGCCCAGAGAAGGGGCTAACTGAGCCCCCTGACGAGGAGAAGGCAAGGACCGCAGAGCCTGGGCTGGTGCTGACAGCCTGACCCAGGACCCCTGAACTCTTGGTCTGTGGGACTTTTGACTGCCCCGGAAGGTGTGAAATGGCGAATGAGCTGGCGGGAGCAGCGAGCGGCAGCCAACCGTCGCAGGGCCAAGGAGCCGTCCAGTGGGGGAAGCTGAGCAGAAGGGGCTGCGATGCCATGCCTGGCTGTGAGGGGATGTGCCGGCTGGCGAGTGACCCATGGTGTGTTACTCTTTAACCTCAGGTTTGGCAGTCTCCTGTGCAAACACAAACATTTCGCACTATGGTCCAAGGCCTTCGGATTAGCCCATACGCGTTTCCCCTGACCAGTCTGTTCTGTTCAGACACTTCCTGGCTTTATTTTGCCATTGACGTGCAGCCTCCCAGGTCCAGACAGCACTTTAGGAATCCCCTCTCCTGTGAGTGGCAGCAGTGCTTCCTCATACAGATGCCCAGGAAGGCTCAGAATCCAGCTGGCTTGGTTGTGCAGTGCTAATAGTGACAAAATACACGTTGCTACTCCTAACATCATCACACTGCATGCAGAGCAGGCAGACAGGGCAGGCCCATCGTCCCATTCAACGCCGGCCTAACTTTTCAGCATGGATGGGTGACTTCAGATGCCTGTTTCTGGCTGCCCACCTTGAGGACACCTTCAAGTTGGAACCCCAACCTCCCTAGTTGCTCTTGAAAATGTAGGCCACCCCTTTACATAGGATATGTGTACATGTGGGGGGGGTGCACAAAGGGGGTGGGCAAGCAGGGACACCCCCCCAATAATGGGTGGGGGCACAGAACTCCACTTCCCCGGGGGCTGTGATGGGATTTGACAATTCCTTGCAGGCGTGCTATTGAGGGAGGGTAATCTGCCCCTGAGTTCCATAGCAAAAGTCTGCTTGGAGTGCAGCCAATCCCAGACAGTGAATTTAGTTGCAGTGCTGGGTACCTAGACACCTCCCCTTCCGCCCCACTGCCCCCCCACAGGAGCTGGAGTTCTCCAGAGCTCACCCATCCTCTTCTCTGCTTCCACCAATCAGCAACGGAGACAATACAGAGTGACAAAGCTCCTAACCGATAGCAGCGGGGCAGTGAGCAGAATCTCTAGGGATGGGGCAGGCAAGGAAGGGGCCAGTTGAGGGGAGGAGCACAGGTTGCTGGTGATTGCAGGGGAGCACAGGTTACCCTGCGGTGGCATTAGGTAGGAGGGGGGCAGCACAGGGTTCCCAGGGGGGCAGCGTGGGGAGAGTGAGCTCCTCCAGCCCTGGGACTGAGGTGGGAGCACAGAACGTGTCCCTCCGCAAGGGGTCAAATTTTTATTCTTGCACATGTCTGTCTATATTGCAATTAGAGACCGACAGCTGGCCCGTGCCCACTGACACAGGCTTTCAGGGCTCAGGCTAAAGGGCTGTTTAGCTGCAGAGTAGATATTTGGGCTCAGGCTGGAGCCCAGACTCTTGGATTCAGCGAGGTGGGAAGGTCCCAGAGCTTTGGCTTCAGCCGAGCTGGGACATCTATCCTGCAGCTATACAGCCCCGTAGCCTGAGCCTTTGAACCCAAGTCAGCTGGCACAGCCCAGCCAGGGTGTCTAATTGCTGTGTAGACATATCTGTTGTCACTTTTCAGAGCAGAGGGGGCTGGAAGGGCAAAGGGAAAATGTGAACATCCAACAGGTTCACAACCCTTTATGGTGTCTGAGGCAAACACTGGTTCTTCTAACCACTTAGCTAAATACATTGAATTGCAGAACTTCCTAGCGGAGTCCTTAGTGCATCTTTACAAACACAACACCGACTGCTTCTGTAGGATGCACCGTTGAATGAATGACCCATTGTAATCTGATAGCAGTTATGCTGGCATATATCTTACTATTGCAGTTTATTAAAGAAATGGGTCAAATACAATGAGCTGTGAAAGAATTCCTTCGCTCATTTAGATTCTCGAAAGGCACAGAGGTAATATTTCCATTTCAGATTTTCTTGGTCTGGCTAGTCTAGCAAAGTATTTAATAGCTCAAATAGGTGCCAGGGGAACACTTTTTGTCCTTACAGGGTAAACTTGCCCTAGCGCAGGAGGCTTGTGCAAAGCCCTCTGCAATATTTAAACCCTGTGGATTTTAAATCACGTGCTTTTTGCACTGGCTTTTTGCACTAGGGTGATTTTCACCCCAAACACATGATCATATAAGTCTCTTTGGTCTGTTAGTGTCCCTAACTCTCAGGACCTCACAGGAGATGCTCAGAGCCTTCTAGGATAGCAGTTCAGGGTAAGATTTTCAGAAGTGCTCAAGGCTGGCTTAATTCTGCTTCCACTGAAGTCAATGGTAAAACTCTCATTGACTTAAGTGGGGGCAGAGTTCAGCTAAAGCTGAGTGCTATTGATTGATTCCGTCTGAGCACAAAGAAGGTAAACCCACCTGTGATTCAGAGAGCCACCCTCCCTCATCCTCTCCCTCTCTGAGGTTAATTTATTAAGGGACTGATTCAGTTTGATTATTCAGCATAGCTACCACTTTTTGATTGGCTGCTCCATACCACCTGAAAAAGGCCATTGTTTGAGTACCTCATGCTCATTATCAGATGAGTCTCTTCAGTGAGGACTCTGTCCTCTTTTTTGTTCTCTTAGATACGCTAAGAATGATTTCCTTTTGGCAGAGCTGTTCACCCCTTTTACCTTCCGAGGAGCTGTATTGTACGCATGTGGTACTTACCCACTATCTTAGCACAAAAGGGATTCAGCACCCTCCATATTTGAACATTCATCTTATTTGTTGAGCTTCTTTGCTGCCGTTGCCAGTTTTTAATGTGAATTTTAACCAGAACACACTTTCTTAGCAAGAAACCAGTGGGAGCAGCAGGGTGAACTGCACTGCAGAAAATCAGAGCACTTCTAGCATTGACCACGGTTGGATTTAGGAGACTAATTTTAGGCGCATGACTTTAAAAGTCTAGGCCAAAAGTAATATTTATTCCTGAGCAGAAAAAGGGATCCGAGCCAGAGTTTCACAAGTACTCAGCACACCCCAAAGGGGCCAGGCTATCAGAAAGGGTCAGCTCCCATTTAGGCACTTAAATAAAATGGCTGGATTTGCAAAATGGCCCATAAGCCTTTGTCAGGGAGGGGAGGACACAGCACCTCTTAACACTATCCCATGATGCAGGCTTGCCATTCCACTGCCGCTAGCAGCTCCTGTCAACCGCTCCCGTGACATGTGAGACAATAGAAAGCTCCCCACGGAGAGTGTGACGTGCCATGGCTTGTTGCTCATATGCTGCGGGGTACGTTGGTGCGTGTCATTCATGGATCCAGGGGCCTTTCGGGATTCAGCCAGGAAGTTCTGGCCTCACCTTTCAGTGAATGTCACCTCAGCTTTCTCAGGGAGTTCATGTGCGCTTCAGCTAGATGACGGTTGTAAGGCCCTGCCTGGGGTAGGGAGCACACTCCTGGGGCGTTGCGCCCCAGCTGGGCACCATGTCTCCCAGATAGCCGAGGCACCGTGGGCACTAAACCACCCTTGGGTGAGATGCATGTTAGTTTTTTTCCATAGACAGGGCCAGTTCCTCTGGAAGCTTGTGTCATGGCCTCCCTTCTCCATGGTCACTTGAGAGGCTGCCATCCCCAGCTTCCGCAAACCACCACCTCTTCCCCCTTCCTCAACACAACCATGAAGAGCTGGTCACAAATTTGCCCTTAGGTCGTCTTGTCTGCCCTTGTTCTTTTGGTCCTCCATAAAGCTTTCTAGAAACTTGATTGGATGTGTCTCAGGGCACTAGAGAATGCACCACATCTTCTGCTTTCACTTGAAGTCCTTTTTATCGAGGCTGCAGATCTTTCCAGAAGATCTGCTTTTGTCATGGCTAAGCGTAGGAATCACGTGATGAAATTCGGTCAAGAGCCAGTCAGAAAAATGTCATCAGAACTATTTTCTGTTTTGAGAATGCAGCTCCATCAAAGACTAAATGCTTTGCAAAATCATGTTGATTTCACACAAGATTCATTTAGGAGAAAAAACAGAAAATAAAAGATCCTGCTGTGTTTAGTGGGAAATGGTTTTCCTTTCTGCAAAGGTGCGGGGTAAGTCTGGCTCCATGTAGTAATTTCTCCCTCTCTGCTCTGGACGGAGACCACTCTGCCTCACGCAACGGTGCAATGCTGAGCGCAGCAGCACCGTTTTAAATAGATTAAAAAATTGGGGCTCTCGTCCCTAGTCTTTTATTTCCTCATGTGGCAGTAAAAGCCTTTCCTTTGGCTGTCTTATCTATTTAGTGTGTGAGCTCTTCAGGGTCTGCCTCCACGTATCTGAACAGCCACAAGCATTAATGGGGGGGTCCCAGTCTTGGCTTGGGTATCTAGGTGCTTCTGAAGCACCAATTAATTAACAATAACATCCTGGGAGCTCAGAAAATCCTGGTCTGAGTCCTGGCTGTGTTGCTGAGTTCTTCTCTGATGTCGGGAAAGTTAGGGTGAGATTTTTTTCACACTTATTTTCCAACTCCCTTAGGTGCTCAACTGCCATTGACTTTCAGTGGGAACTGATACCTAATTCCTCCGGGCTTTCTTGAAAAGCCTACTTTCAGACACACTCAGACAGCTTCCTCGTCTACAAATGGAGGGCAGCAATTCCACCCTCAGAGATGGCGATGCCGGTGTCACCAGGAGACAGTGCCAGGCTCATGCAGTCCCATTTGTAAAAGGGGAGGGGGGTGATGGTAGCATATCTATAACACCCTCCATTGGAGAACACGTATTAAATAGCTATGGTAGATACTTCTGTAGGTGCCAATGACGGGTAGAAGGGGATGTGCTCAGGGTGATCTCCCCTTTATTCAAACAATTCACCTCCGCTACATCTAGCAGAAGACCGTGAAAGTGGCAGAAAACTGATCTTGGGCAGTGCTACTCCTATTAATGTCAAATATTATGAGTTGTGTCATGCACATGCTGAGGCTTTGAAGAGCTACTTAGTAATTTATAGTGGTCTCGATAAGCTTCAGTTAAACATAATGTCCGTTCAAAGCTGAAGAGCACTTTGTTGCACTAATTAGCAGCACACAGGCTTGTAGCTATATTTTATTCCTGGGCAGCAAAATTCTCATTAGAGTCCTGAGGACTTTGGAATCAATTTAGAGACCAAACTGGTTTAGACACTGGAAGTTGTAATACTATTTTATGTCAATAGGACTTCAGAGAATAGAGTGGAACAATTAACACATTGAGAACATTTGACTGGATATCTGACCTGTTTAATAGAAACTCAGAGGGCTTGGGTATAGGCTTATGCTTTGTTTATCTTTTTCATCCATGCAAAATAATACATTGTGTGCCTCCACAGAATATTTTACTTTCATCAATACTTTTTTGTCCCTCACTTATTTACATTCTGTGAAGTTTGCAGCTCAGAGCTCTAGTTAGGGATGCCCACAACACTAGAAAATGGGTGCCCTAGCTTATTTTCATGTTTGGATTTGATGCATTACATTGTACCAATTGTTTGTTTTGCTCAGGGATCTGTGAGTGTTGCCTCTTCCAGAATAGGACCTGAATCTGGATCAGTCACAGGAACTAAATAACTGAACTGCTTGCATGAAACCAATATTTTGCTTGCGGGTAGCATGTGTGTCTCTAATATAAGAATGAACATAAACCAAGGCTATAGAATTTTTTTTATTTGGATGGTTCAGATCAGAACACGTTGTTTTAGTCATGATCTCATGCAGGGTTTGAAATATTTTATACAATTAAAGAACTAGAAATTCCAGGCAGGGCCCACACACGGCGGGGAGGGGGGAGCGTATGGAGGGTACACTTTACCAGGGCCCAGAGGCTCTGAGGGACCCAGACCAGGCTGCAACCCGCATTACCCCATTATGGGAGGGGGCCCATGTTAAAAGTTTGTGCTGGGCCCAAAAAATTATGCTTGATTCCTGGTCAACTGGGGTTGTTTTTGTTTGCCTTTTGTGCATTAAAGCAATTGTACATCAAGATATTATTGTGGCTTAGTTTATCTATTTACGAAGGCTGTGTACACTGCCCGTGATACAGCAGTACAGCTATGATGTAGTGTAGATGCTTCCTACATTGAAAATGCTTTGCGGTTAACTTCTAGGAAAACAATTTACTACTGTTTCCAGCCACTGCTGAGAATTTCACTGGAAGCTGTATCAGCTGTAACCTCCCTTTAGGTCACAGCTGGTGAGGTGAGAAGGAGCTGGCAGTAAAACAGCTCAATCCCATCCTGTTGATTTCTGAAGCTCAGGAATGGCACCTTCAGGAGGAGCCAGAGAAGGGGTTATGTGCTTTGTCTACTTCACCCCACCCGCCAGCGGGTTCCAATCCCAATTTCTGTTGCAGCCTTTGTGACCCGTCTTAGGCAGAGCTCATTGCAGAAGTCGATTCTGGAAGTGTTGAAAGCAGAGGCGAGTGTGGTCAGGCCTTCACCAGAGAGCAAAGGGCAGCGTTTCCTGGCTAGCCCAAAAGGCATTTGCAGACACTGTTACAATTTAAGTAGAAGTAGGTGTCAGCTGTAAGCTCCCTGGTGCAGAAAGTGCAGCTTTTGTTATGTGCTCATATAGTGCCTGAAACAATAGGGCCCCTTCGCACTAATGCCAATAAATCGCCAGCAGCCTTGCTAATGCTTTGGGAAGTCCCTTAACCTCGCAGCACCTCCCATTCACTCTGCAATGGAGGTGAGGCTTACCCATCTTGATGGGGACCTCGTGACAAAATGAAGACAGACACATGCATGGAATCCAACTGTAGGCCCCAGCTTTTATTAAAGGTGTGCACAAGGAAGGAGTGCTACCTGCCCATCACTCATGCTTGCCTATACCAGGTGTTCAGATGGTTCCCGTGTTATCGTTTCAGGGCTCGTTACCATATAACCCATAACTTTGGGTCAGCTCTCCTGAGCATGCCTGGCAGGAGTTTACTGGCTCTGAGTCTCAGCATCCCCACTCTTGTGAGTGGGACAGAAGATGCAGAGGAGTGGTGACTTTGGCCCACAAGTTCTCCCCTGTCCGACCCCATGAGCCTAAGGCCCATCACCAAATCCCAGGTCCCTTACCTTCAGGAATGGTTCATTTTATCCTTTTAACCGCATTGGGAAACAGCTGCACGTGGTGATGAATTAACAAGTTCCACAGTTAGGTAGGAACACGCTTAGCATCTAACCTCCTGGGGCTTGAAGGTGCTGCAAGGAAGGTGGGAAAACTCCCAGGTCCTCTGCCAACTGGCCCATGGGAGAGAAATTCTTTTCTGTCCCCCCAAACAAGCAATTGACTAGACCCATAGCATCTGTCAGGCCCACTTCCCCTTCCTGGTGTGGGATGCTTCTGGAATGGAGACAAACGGGGACCCACATGGCCACTGCTCCAATGGGTGTCAGACTCCCAGGGGAGGAAGAGCTACCTGACGTCCCTCAGCAACGCTCTCCTTCTCTTTGACCACCAACCCCATCAAGCTTCCCCACTTGTTGAGGCATCTGGGCTGGGGGGACTTTGTAAAGTTCTTGGAATGCTACAAAAGAGAAGTGCAACAAAAGTTCTAAGTATTATTAGGGTTAGTTTTTAATTCTGCCTGTAGCTTGCCAGGAAAATCTTGGGCGAGGCAGGGAAACAGACAGTCAAATACATGGGAGGGAATCAGGTATGGTGAGGTTTTATTTATTTGAAATTAACACAGTAAAAATACGCTGCTGTGAGGCTGCAGATGCCAGTACCTCATTAGTTACCTAACAACATCCCAGCAGTATTAAGTGATCATGTCAATGGAAACTGAGGCAGCCAGACACTTCCAAAAATGCTGTTTTACTCCTTCATCATTGTAGGATGCATGACCTCAGCCCTCCAACATATGTATCAAGCAGAGGCCTTGTAGAACTGGCCAATTACAAAGTCAATCTCCAGACTAGACATGACCACTATCGGCATCTTCTCTTCTCTTCACCTGACCCAGACCTAGCATCTGCTATAACATTTGGCTTCTGAGCGATACAGTGTGAAAATCTGTATTGCATGGTTTTGGTTTTGGTTTTTTGCTTTTTTGGGGGGGGAGAGGGATCAGTACATCTTGTTGACTTACATAACAATCAAAAGCACAGTGATCCTGAATTAATCTGCCCAAGATTAAGCTGAATTTTAGTACATTCTGCTCATCAATGGAAACAAAATCCTTTTAGGGCAGCTAGGCTACTCAGGCCTGCTCCATTCCACAATCTCGACTACCCAGCAGTAAAATCTTTACATTGACTTTAGTGGTTGCCTGCTGCCTGCCATTCATGAACACAAGGCCCATATTTAAACATCCTTGATATTTGCTGGAAAAAGGCCTAACTCTCTTCTGTGACTGCCCCAGGACAAGGAGGGGGAAGGTAGGGTGGTATAGAGTGGGAATGAGGGATCAAAGTGGGGGAATGAATGCAGTGCACCTGGATGGAACACAAAGGCCTTTGGAAGCAATACCATACTGGGGTTTTCCAAATTCCCTGCACTAGCATCTTGTCCTGCCATTATTCTAGCCTGATTTTTTTTTCCCCCTAGCAAGTGCCCAAATGAAGCCGTATTAAAGTCCTGTTTCTAGATGCACACTTTATTGAATAGCAAAGGAGTCAGGGGGCTGGCTCTTTCACTGTGTCCCTTAGATGTGTACATTCAATGCACAAGTAACTTAGGCCATGCCTACACGATACAATTGTCGATCTAAGTTACGGTGACATACAACCACTGCAGTTATTGCATCGCTCGTGTGTGCACACTTGGCTCCTTGTGTCAGCGGTGCACAGCCTCACCAGGAATGCTTGTATAGAAGCAGAGTGCAGTGCGGAGAAGGTAGATACCTCACTGTGCAACTCGCCACCTTCTAGTGCAGGGTCATTTGTAAAGTTCTTGCAATGCCTGATAGGGGCCAGAATGAGTCACGCAGAATGACTGGGATCTCCTGATTGGGTCAACTTCCCATAAGGCCATGTCCTCCATCTTGTAATTTAATCTGCATCCCATAACACTTCACACCTTCTCTGAGAGAAGCATGGAGCCTAGACAGCTCTGCACTGTCATCATGCGCGTTGCAAGAATGGGGAGCCGGATCCTGCCGTATGTGCAAAGTCACAAGAGGCGCCGCAAGGAACGTGACCGTTCCTAGGAGGCTAGATTGCTGTGGGACATAGAAATAATTCAAGGTTGCTGGGGAGATGGTGGAGCACCAGTTCTAGGCCTGAGAAACAAGGACCAACGGGTGGGATTGCCTTGTCATGCGGGTTTGGGATAGTGATTAGCGGCCGCAGAACCTTCAGATGCACAAAGTCCCATTTCTGGATCTGTGAGCTGAACTTGCCCCAGCCCTCCAGCAAAGGGACATCAAAATGAAAGATGCACTGAGAGTTGAACAGACAGTGGTGCCTGCACTGTGGAAACTTGTAATGCTGGATTGCTACTGGGCAACATTTTGGAGTTGGGAAATCCACCATAGTGGCCGTTTTGATGCAAACGTGCAGGGTCACTGATTCCCTCTGGCTACTCAGGACTGTGACTCTCGGCAATGTGCAGGACATAACGGATGGTTTTGAAGCCAATGGGGTTCCCAAACTGGTGGAGCAATAGGGATATGTGCATCATCTAATTTTTCACCAGACCACCTTGCCACAGACTATCTCAGCAGAAAGAGCTTCTTTTCTATGGTCATGCAAGTGCTGGTGTATCAACCAGGATGCTTTACGAACATCAGTGTGGGCTGGTCACAGAAGGTGAGTGACACTTGCATCTTTAAGAACACAGGACTGTTCCAAAAGCTAAGACTAGGGACTTTCTTTCCCAACCAGCAGTTTACCGTTGGAAATGTTGAAATGCCATTAGTGATCCTGGGCGACCAGCCTACCTCTTGTGACCCTGGCTCATGAAGCTGTACACGGCCACCTTGACAGCACCTAGGAGTGCATCAACTCCAGGCTCAGCAGGTGCAGAATGATGGTTGAATGTGTCTTTGGTCACCTGAAGAGTTGCTGATGCTGTTTACTTACAAGATTGGACCTCAGTGAGAGAAATATCCCAATGGTTATAAGTGCCAGTTGTGTCCTGCAAAATATCTGAAACAAAGCGGGGGGAGGGAGCTTCTGCCAGGGTGGAAAGTGGGGTGGAGCAGCTATCTACTGAATTTGAACAGCTCCATACAAGGGCTATACGAAGAGCTTAACTCGGAGGTATTAATCTCCGGGAGGCTTTGAAGGAACACTTTAATAACGAGTCAGCGTAATATGTGTTGTGATCATGTTCTCTACCTGGCCTTTCTCTTTGCAGCCTGGAATGAATCTTGTGCTATTCTGTGTAAGTAGGAATCTAGCATTATCAATGCACTTATTCATATTGTCTGTGAATGATGTTATGGGTTCTATGACAACAGTGTGGTAATAGGAAATTGATCGTTGTCAGACCTGCTTGTTGCTAACCAGCATATGCTATGAACTAATAAAGATGAATTATGTTCCAAAAAAAAAGAATTATTCTGCAACATGAACCAGGCAAATAAAAAAAAAACTTAGACTGTAATAAATGAAGGGAAGACAACTTATGGAAATAAGTGTTCTTTCCCCTCCATTTCAAGTACACAAATAATGACCAGTAGAACACACAATTGGCGTATGTGCAGAGGTGATTGTCTTTAATGTCCCTTGGGTGGCACGGGAAAGGCATGCACTGACCCTGATGACATGTGGAATGATGAGGTCTATGTTATAGGGAGGTCCCAATCTAGGGTTCTCAATGGGTTGCAAAGGGAAGTGAGTATGGGCTTGTTGAACCTGCAGGTCTATGGGAGTCTGCAGCATCTGTTTGTCTGCTGTCTGAGAAGTGTAAACATCTTCTGCATGTGTCTCTCCTTTTAGAGCCTTTCTCTTCACTATTCTAGCCTTCTCCAGGCTGCCTACATGAGTGATCCTCCAGGCCCTGTGTTTACAGTGTGATGCAGCACTGGCTTGCAGGATCTTCTGGAACACCTCATCTTCTTTCTCTTTCTTTGTCTGGCTGAGGTGTTCTGTGGGTGGGGAAGACTCTTGATGGCTGCAATGGCAGCAGCTGCAGCTACAACCCACAGAGGTATCATTGTCAGCATATTCACGACAGAAATGGAAAGTTAAGATGTTGAATTCACTCCCCTTGCTCCCAAAAGCTGTAAGCATGACATTCTCACTTCTGCTTATGGTTGATAGAGAACAGTGCCTGTCACAGCACCACCCGGAGTGAGTATGGCTCTCCAGGGGTTGGGGAAATGAGGAGGGAATAGCTCACTTGCATAATTCTAGTTGTATAGGGTAATGGAACTGAATCCTGGCACCATTTCCCACAGAGGGTGATGATTTTAGCTGATACCTTGCTCCTCTGGGATGAAGGAGGAAGAAATAAGGCAGCCCTCCCTAGAAACGTTTTGGCAGAGCAATTCAGAGCAAAGAGGAAAATTTCATGGAGGAGATGCCGGACATCCTGATGCATGTGAACAAACGTCTCCACAGAGCCCCCCCCGCCTACTCTAGAAGGGAGTGAAAAGCATCTAGCAACTCACCCTCCCTTGGTTATGCCCTTACCTCTTCTAGCACGTGTAAAATGAGCAAATCAAAAGCTGTGTCCTGCTTCTGGGGGGGTGCCAGCCCTGTAATTTCAAAGCACACAGCCTACTTACCAGAGGTTCCTTCTTCTGCATCTGGCTCACCCTGCTCTGCTGGGTGGACAGGCTGGACTGTGATGGAGTAAAAAACCGGCCCTGGCTTGCTGTATCCCCCAGTCACCTCTCCCCCATACTACTCTTCCGCCACCTCTTTCTTGCTGTTCACCACAGCATCCTGGGACTCAGGATCCTCAGTAGTATCCCTGGGACTCCTGAGGGTGGCTGAGGATGGCTTCTGGTGCACCTGCCACACCTCGTGTGCATTGGCCCAGGAGATCCCATGCCTCCTATCTACTCCATGCAGAAGCATCTGTGCAGTGTGTAGCCAGCAGAGTTAACTAGGCAGTTACACTCAACAAGGGAGAGCCACGAGATGTGCAATCCAAGCTGGGAAACCAGGAAAAGGCATTTAAAAAATTTCCGGGCCTTTAAAGGGCAGGGGCAGTGTCCTATCTGCCTGACCCAAGGGCAGTGGCGTTCACAACGGTGACCCGAGCGGTCGGGGGGGGGCATTTTTGGACAGGTCCTGCAGTCCAGTAACAGTCAACCTAAGTAACGCCGTATCTACACTGCCAAACTCATTACATCAGCCCCTTCTCTACGCTGCTCGGGGGGGGGGGTGTTAAGTTAGCATAGGGGGCAATTAGATTGGTGTGAGCCAAATTTCAGTGTGGACACTTCCACCACTAGGATGACTGAAGCAGTCTTGTGTTGACCTAACCGTGTAGTGTAGAGCAGGCCTCAGTTGTTCATGCATGCAGAGAGCACTTCGACTGCTGCTGCTGTTAAAAATTTGCAGCCTGTGTGCAAAGCACTATTCTCAAAGACCCACGATCCTGCCTCATCTGAACCCACCTTTCTCAGGCCCCTCAAAGGCATGTCTTCTCACTGAGGGTTATTTCCCTGCCAAACTGCGTTTTCCCACTTTGAACTTTTAAAAAAAAGCCTGTTTAAAAATTGCTCTGGGTGTTGCTAGCATTCCAGCTGCGATAGGTGCAGTTCTTCAGACACGTGTGTGGTGCTTTTCCCAATCCGTTTTATAAAATCACTGCCATAACAGGCCATGGAGCTGGCTGACATACATGTCAGGCTGCAGTCTGCATTAACCTGCTTTACAAACAAGGTGTCTCGTATCTTACTGCTCAGCTATATGAACTAACAGTCGATGTAGGGACTGGGTTTGGATGCAGATTCTGAATTCACGACAAGCAGTGGTAGGAAGCATAACAAGTTTCCTTCCTAGCCCAGGATGAAATCGGAGTAATAACATCTGAGGAGTTCAACCCTGCTCTCTCCTGCATGTAAGCGAGAGAGGTGTAGAGAAAGAAAGCACTAGTGCCTCCACAGTCAACATTTGCTCAGCTCCTGTGTAGAAAGTCTTCCACGTAATGCAAAACGTGCCCAGTGCTTAGCAAACGTTACTACCATGTGGGCATGATGGGAGGGGCTGCAGATAGTGCAGAACGAGCTGCAGGGTGGTGAGGTTGCTGCAAATGAAGTCTCAAGAGCTATGTGGAGTGTTTGTGCTCACTGCTGCTGAATGGCCAGCCGGGAGCTGATGTCAGGGGAGCTGTGATGTCTCTCACCACCAGCTGAGGATCTGCCCTGGGGAAGCTGCTCACTTGACGGTGCTGAAGCAGTCCAGAGCAGGGGCAGCCAAGGGGGGCAGCTGCAGAAATGAGAATGCTGAGGGCTCTGTGGCGCCGGCTGCTTAGCGCTGCGTGGTATGGGCGGGGCCCATTGCTCCTGTCAGCATGCCAGCCTGGAGAGCGTGTTCCCTCCAGCCCACTTCGTCTCCCTGGGCCCTGAGTTAACATAGCACCGTGGCCAGCAGCACCACACTTATCTTGGCATTGCTCACACTGGGTCTGCATTCACATCGCAGCAGGATTAAATCCTAGGGCTGCAGTCCAGAAAAATGCTCCAGCACACGCTGGGCTCCAAGGAGGTGCTTAACTCCCATCCACTTCAAGTTCAGTTAAACTTGAGGAGGACTTTTAGGTGAGTGCTTTCCTGATTCTGGGTCTAAGCAAATCTCTTCCATGGCAATAAAAGCTTACCTTTGATTAGTTCTGCTGGTGATACGCTAGCGCAGTCCATCCAAGGATAGCATCACAGCAATCCAAACTGCTGGTTGTCTTTTCACCTCTAACGTAGATCACGGTTTAAATCCCAACCCAGAATACTTTTGGGACATACTGTGGCATACTTTATGAATACTTTCGGACAACTATCACATCGAGATCCTGACAAACACCGACACCCAGTGAAATATTCAGTGCTACTCTTTTTTTCAGTCACAATTTGACTGCTTTAATTATCCCCTATAGGCCATGAAAAGCAAGATGTCAATTTAACAGTTTGAGCTCATGAAGCTGGTCCTATTGAAAAAAGCAGAACTCTACAATGTGAGGTTGCCTTGTTTTTTGTTACTTACTATACAATTAAATTAACTTTGTACTCAGCATAATTTATAAAAAACCGACAGATTGTGGAACCGATTTGCAATCTCCATACAGCTTATGCAAAAATGATCTGGAAGTGTTACAAACACATCTGACAGATATTAATGATAGCGGATGACTGATCAATGGAACTGCTCAAAAATAATTAGACTTTTTGGAAGAAATAAATTTTCCAGAGAGACTTATTTTTCTTTAAAAAATGATATTTCATCTAAATGTTTGGCTTTTGGGGGGGGCATTTGTCAAAAAACAGAACTCTTCCATTTTCAAAAATGGAAATTGGTTTTCTGTGGATCAGTCTTGCAACAAGAGCTCAAATTCTGTGAAAACTTTCAACAAAAACAATGAGAGAATTATTTGAAAATGTTCTTGGAGAAATAAGATACATGTCCCAGCCAGCTCTCTTGGCTGTGCAAAATAAGGCAAAGACAAATCAGGAAAAAAAAGTACATTGATCTTAGCTGTGGATAATGAAGTCCAGATCAAACTCAACCCTTTTCTATTATTTGGTAGGTGATTTCCTTCAGTGGAATAGTAGTAATAGGACATTCTGCAGCACCTTCCGTCTGGAGATCTCAAAGCACTTTGCAGACAATAAGGAGGCTTGCTATACCCCTGGGAAGAAGGTAGATATCACCTTTGTTTCTCAGATAATGAAACTGAGACAGAGAGAGCAGAAATGAATAAGGGAACAGCCCAGCCTCCTCCTCCACTGCTGAGGGGCTACTCCAGGCAACGCAACCAGTGCGGTTCTGCTATGCACAAAGGAGCTAGGTGTTGGGGAGAGACTGCACCTGCATGCACAAGGCGAAACTCATCTTTCAGAGACCTCCCCCTAGAACAGCTAGCATCAGGCGAGGGGAGGCAAAGGTGGCGGGAGCTAGAGGGTTATGGCTGAGCAGCTGGTGAGGTTACGTGGGGTCTAAATTAGCCTCTGAGCTGGAGTCGCTTTTGTGGGGTGCAGGGATGGATTCTGGCCCAAGATGAAGGATTTGGCATTGCAGGCCAAATGAGCTTTACTGAGAAGGTGAGGTGTGTGTTAAGGAGGGTCATAATCGGACTAGTAATGGACATTTACTAGCTGGGAATGGGCGAGGGGACGGATCACTCGATGATTACCGGTTCCGTACGTTCCCTGCGAAGCACCTGGCCTTGGCCACTGTATCAATGGATCACTGAGGACAGGATACTGGGTTAGATGAACAATTGCTCTGACCCAGTTTGGCCGTTCTAATGTTCTTTCTTACATAGTGTCACAGCCATAGCTATGGGCTGATGACTGCAGCTCTGTAGCAAGGTAGCATAAAGTAACATGGGCTTTGCATGAGAGGGAAGGGGATTATTATTTTTGCTGTGCATGAGCTATAATGAATACAATTGTTTAAGAGAAACAAATGATATATAACACCAAAAAAAGGACATTGCAGTTACACAGTCATTATGCACTTGGATTATCTTCCCTGGCTCACTCAACTGCATCAATTAGAGCTGTACAATCAATTTGGGGGGGGGGGGGGGGGATAATTTTCTTTCTTTGGCATTGTGAAATGGTGTTTTCCCTCCTTTTTTGCTGCATGGATCTTTACATTTTCATCCTTCTTGGCCAGTTTTGGAATTGCACTGAGCCCTGGTATACTCATTTGCGTCTGTACTGGCTTTTTTTTTTGCATAGGTTTTGCACAGCCCTTATAGCTACATTCACTTTGCATTGGATGATTCTCCTGTTATGCAAAGAGTAGCACCCTGCTGATGGACACGGTTGAGAGAGCTTGCATGATTTTATTTTTCCCCATGCAGCTGCACCTTTTTTTAATGCATACCTCCTGGCCCTGTCTCCCCTTCCACTTTGTGGAGACTTTCCCTCCTCCTGCTAGCCACAGGAGAACACCTCCAGAAATAAAGTGGAAGGGTTTTGCTGAGAGCAGTGTTTGAATGCATGCTGTGAATTTATCAGCGCTTCTGTGCCAAACTGTTTGAGGCAAAACTGATCCTGCATGTGCGGGGTAAACATTCCCCATCGACTCTGGTAAGTTAGCACTCCCACCGAGACATCGTGGGTTATAATGCACACACTCATTATGTTCCCCACCACTGGAAGGGCAGACCTGGGGTAGAAATTTGGCAGCAGTTTGTCAGCCTCCATCAATTTGTCATCATTTTGTGAATTTTCTCTTTTCACAAAGAAAAAAGCAAACGGAAAATGCTGCAATAACTGGATATTTTTTTGGAGGGGCGGAATTCTACAACAGGCTATAAAGCTTTGCACTCACTTTTAATGTGTGGGCAGCACAAATAACTTCATATTCATAAATCAAAAGCACAATATTTGTATGGCACATTTCCAGGATAGAGAGAGAACATGTAATTAATAATAACAATTAATATGACTCACTTCAGTTATAGTACCCCTTTGATACCAAAGCACTTTATCCACTGCATGCAAGAATCATTTTAACCTACCACGGAAATGGAGCCATCTCTATGAAGAAAGGCGGCAGCTCTATGGAACACTACACAATGGTTTGGGCAAGAGGTAAAGAATCCCATTGTCCAGTTGGCATTGCAAAGGAATTTAGGTAGGCATAATATATATCCTATGGCTGCAGAATGGCGAGAACTAGGGAGAACATGCCAATTCATGGAAAAACATAAGCTTTTTAATGAGGGCACAAATTTGATACCTCATTTGAATACAAAAGGAAACTAAAACATCTCCAAAGAGATTATCAAGATCCTACAGCACAGGTGTCAAAAACAAGGCCCGCGGGCCGAATCCGGCCCGCCGGCTTGTGTTATCCGGCCCGTGGGCCGAATCCGGCCTGCCGCCTTGTATTATCCGGCCCGGCAGTTTTTTCTGAGCCGAGCTCAGTAAAAGGCTGCGAGATCTCGTGTCAGCGTATGGTACCGCGAGATCTGGTGTGAAAAAGGAAAAGGCCGTGGGACTCTCTCACTCTGCCGCCGAATTTCAGCCTGCAGGGAGATTTCACGGCAGAGAGTAGAGTATGATGTGTTTTAGTGTAGAGTGTTTTTAGAGTAGAGTATGAAGTGTTTCAGTGTTTTAGTGGTATGCGTGGCCCCCTTGAACTAAATTTAATTTAAATGTGGCCCGCCATAGGAAGTGAGTTTGACACCCCCGTCCTACAGCATTGTATAGCATGACCTAAAGTGTCTGAAGAACCTCAGTTACCCAAATCTCTGAGTTATCTGAAAAAGGGCAATGGCCAAAAGCCTGTTGACACTGAAGATGCCCCATTATCTGAACCCTCTGTTATTCGTATCTGACCAATATACCCTCAACATACCCATTGGCTTTTGGGTAAGCATAAACAAGTGGGTGTCAGTTGAACAGTCTGTCTCTAATTGTTATAACTTGACATAATGTCCTAGTGGTATGAAGGATACACATTTCTTGGTCCACCATTTATTGGCAGGGGAAGAAAGAAAAAAGAAGTGAAAAATAGCTGTATAAGAAACTGGAGGCAGATCTGAGCTCGTGTAAATTGGCATAGCTCCATTGACTTCAATGGAATGATGACAATTCATATCAGCTCAGCATCTGTCCCATAATATTCTCCCAGGCCTCTCCTTTTCACAATGGCCTCTTCTTTGGAGCCACAGTCCTGCAAAGCCTGGAATGTGGCTCGCTACCTTAAATCCAATGTGTCTGCAGGTGTAACACGAACTGGTTTGCGTGCTTCTGCCATATACCGTCCTTTCAATACAATAACTCACTGAGCTCTGTCTGGTTCTGCTACCTGCTACAACATGCTCGAGGTGGAGAAATACGTTGCAAACTGGCTTTGTGTTTGGATACAGGACTGATATCCCTGCGGCTGGCTCACGGCAGATCAGTACTGTAAGTTGATATCCTGTAACTGAACTGTAACTTTTACTTACAAGCTTTTTTTTACCAGAAATTCATTGATTTCAGTGTATAGTAGGTCTGTGTCCTATTTATTCATTAGCTTTAGAAACAGCACTTAAAGTGATAATACAGCAAGAAAAATAGATTATTCTTTCATCTACCCCTGGGTTTTTGTGGTTTTTTTGCTACTGTATGGCAGCTGGGGTCAGCTGTGATCAAATAAAGGTGTGATAGTAGGAGAGGACAGCTTTGTAGAGTTGAAGAGTTTATTTTCTTGCTGCTGGCCATTAGTGTGGCTATGTTCAAGTACACAGAGTGATATTTTAGGGGCTATATTTCAGCACAGTGAACTTGTCTAGGGGTGATGTGGTCAAGCAGAAGTTCCATGAGCTTCCTTACTTCCTTGCTTTGCCGGAGAGATGCAAGTGAAATGGATCACAGATCTAGGGGCAGTGCACTCAAAAGAGATTGTTGGGTGCTTCTATAAAATGGAGCACCATGTGCTCTCCTGAGGGTGAAATCGTGCGCCTGTTGAAGTCACTGGGAATTTTGGCATTGAATTCAATGGGGCAGGATTTCACCCCTTGTGTCCACTGCTAGATGTCAGCAGATATGCAGGGGGAAGGAGGTTAGCCATACCCCCTGTCTCACAGACCGTGACCTCCATGGAGTTTCTTAGCTGGATTACTTACCTAGCATTCAGGGACTGCATCTCACCTGCATCCTGCCTACAATCTCTCTCTTTGCTTTCATCCAGCCCAGCACAGGACAAAACAGATTGTAGCCCTGCAATTTTGGACTCCCTCACCCACAAACTGAGCCAGTACACTTGAAGACTTTTGAACCATCCAAGCAAACCTCTTAAAATGTTGCTCTAAGCAGAGAATATTCACAGATGGCAGGAAGAATCCAAAGTATAAATTAAACTTAAGAGGACAAATCTTGTTAGTTGACCTGTCAGTAAAGCTACTCACCTAAATAAACGAGTTTTTGACAGTGATACAGCCTCCTAGATTGAAAATTCAGCTCCTGCCTGCCCAGTGAACTTGATCTCCTGACATTTAAATGGCTGGAGATCCTATTTCTGATGGTTCAGTTTATACCCCAGTATAAACTATTCTGAGCATTACAGAGCTGAATCCAAACAGCTGACGTTCAGATCTGGAGTCAAACTGTCTGCCTCCTCTGACTAAGTAGGGCAGGTTAGAGGCAGTACATTATTTGTGTGCGTTTTTCCAACTGCAGATAACAGCAAACATAGGAACGTAAAGAGCTAAATAATTCAGCACACGTAATGAAAGTTCTTCGGAACTTTTTCCACTGGAACTTTTCCATTTTAAAGGGAAATAAAAGTTTTCTAGTCTGCACCTCAAAGCTCATTGCCAGACTGAAGTCTTGTGCTAGAAGAATCTTATTTGCACTTTCTACCTCGTGTCAAGTAGCGTTTGGCAATAAGTTGAATTCTATACATCTTCAATTACTAGCCCTCTCAGATCTGACAGCACTTAATTACTCAAGACATGATCTGCTAAAAACTACATCTGGAAACTATGTCACTTTTTGCTTTTGGCACTGAAAAATCTGACATGTTAAATACATATTTTTAAGCACAAAGCTTAGAAAGAAATTAGGACAGCTGAGCTTTTATGGATTAGATTTTAAAATATATTGCACATGCCTTTTATTTAATAGACATCATATTTCTATGGTTCATGTTCTCTGTTTCTGTCGGTTGGACTGTCTCTCACTTTTCCAGCCCCAGTGGCTGCTCTGATGTCATTTTTCTTCCAGCTGCAATAGGGAGTGGTACTGTTCAAAACTCTCAGCCTCACAGATATGTCACTTGTGGATGGATGGACTGGATCTGCTGCTACATGAATGAGATACTTCTCTGAATCTTTTCCAAGGCTGGTCAAGATGCTCATTCGTCTAATGATCCTGTGGAAGGGAATACCGAGTCTTGTATTGTAAGTGGTCTCTTGTATGTTGCTGATGACATTGCAAGGCCAGTACCCTTCTCCTTTTTTCAGTGTACAGTTTTGACTGCACTAACCATAAATTACCTTTTATTAATCTGATCTAGCAAGTAAAAAATAGTTATGATAACCCACCCACTATTATTATTATTGATTCCAGTAGTGTCCAGAGGCTACAAGTGAGATCAGGGCCCCATTGCGTTAGGTGCTGTACAAACATATGGACAACTCTTGCCCCAGAGAATTTAGGGACTTTCTTGTGGCTTCTCCAAAACATATTTCAGTTTAATAAACTGCAGGAAGTCGAAGACCAGCGCCATTTCAATGATGTTCGCAATCTGTTGGACAAACTTTTCCAGGGCCTTCCCAATGTGGAAAGCACTTATTAAAAATGCAGATGATAGAAGGATTGGTGCCAGGAATGGCTCTGGCACAGTTGCCAAGATTATGGCTGGCAGAGCCAAGATGTTCAGGGGCTATCACAGAAGATGTCTTCAGTCAGAGTCCACTTTTTCCATGCTCAGGCTGGTAAACAACATCACATGCTAATAAGTTTAGTAAATATGCTACTGCACCAACATAATTAGACCAACTTTTTCTAACAGCTTGTTATAGTAAATCATCCATTGCTTTGGTTACAAGTTTATAGTGGGTATGGGCAGTGTGTGGTGGCGTCTATTCAGAAAGCACATTGCCTTTCGTCCTGATGCACCAGGGCATGCTAGGAGAAAGCAGTGCCACCTGCCATCGTAATTAGACCACCTACTGGTAGGGGGAGGTTCGAACACAGATGGCCATCAATATCTGGCAATTTCAGTGCAAGAGGATGAGCACCGCTGGCATGTAAACGAAAAACAGCCATCACGTAAATGGAAATGATGAAAGCCTGGCAGCAGCGTGGCACAATGAGCTTGAGGAAGCCCTATGGACTTTACTGCTGAGATCCCACATGTTCCTTGCCATTTGGGCTAGAGTGGTGCTACACAAAGAGGGAAAAGTCAGAATTAAGAAAAGGAGGAAGAAGGGACTGACTCCATGAGTAACATCATTCCATTAGGGTGTTTTGATATTTGCTGCAACCTGTGGCACTACATTCCTTGCCAACTTCTCTCTCTGGCTAAGTCCTTAAAGAAGACGAATGATGAAGTCACATGTCCAGTCCACGCAAAACAAAAATTCAGGCGGACCCTACTTTTTTAGTTGCATAACCACTGTAGTTTTAATATTCTCACCCTACGAGACCACTGTGGGGATTGGGATTTCCAGTCAGGTCTTTAACTCTAGACTGGCATGCCCAATGCTAGAGAAATGCTTCAAAAGCGGAGGATAGTTAAAAAAAGGGCAACCATATCTTGTAATTGACATGTACAGAAATTGACTTTTGAAAAAATCCAATGATAGAGACAGGTGGGCTTCTAAGGGGTTACCACGGGTCCCACACAGTCTCTTCTGTTTTATCATAGGATCAGGCGGGTTGGCGTAACAGACTAGGAACAGTCGTACTCGCGCCCTGATGCAGGGAGCACTTCCGGGTCCTGCCGGGTGGCTTCTCATACAGTAACAAAATCCATGCTAGTCCTTGAGCAGTGACTTGCCCCAATAGTCCACTCCAGCCCTAGTTGAGGGTTTCTGGGTTGACTCCTCACTCCTTCTCCAGTCTCTTTAGCTGGGTAAAAGAACTGGAGTGGTGTGAAGGGGTTTGAAGAGCCCCATACCTGGCCAGAGGAGGGTTCTACTGGTCTGGCACAATAGGAGACAGGCCTAAGGCTGCCCTCTGAAGCCCACCTCACAAGCCCTGGAGGAGGTGTGAGCTGGGGGAGGGCAGGGCAACAACGTGCTATGATGCAGAGGTTCAGAGCTATGCTGTGGCCTACAGGGCAGCCTGGGGAAGCGACTGTGGCTTAGGCTATCTATGTTACACCAGGGGCTTCTCCAGCCCCCATGGCAACCCCCAGACTGGGAAGATGCAAAGATGGCTTAAAGTTGCCACAGGTTCCCCTCCCACCAGGTACCTTTTAGAGGTCCAGCACAGAATCTCACTGTCACTTTTTTGAACCAAATGAGCTCCACAGTTAAGCCACTTCTCAATACCTTGCGCAGTCACTTCTGGGTTTTTTTGCCTTCAGTTTGATTTTATCCATCTTTGAATTTGCTGTAAATTCTGTCCAGGTTAAAACAGGAGGGGTCGCAATCAGACTGCAGGACTGAACCACGTTGCAAAGTTAGGTGCAGTGAGTACAGCCAAATGGGTTGCAGGAGCAATAGGAGAGTTGTGGTAAATAAATGTAGAATCCTGTAAAATGGGAATAATCCTTTGTCAAGCCCTTTGGGATCTGCAGGTGAAAAGCAGTAGGTAAGAGCTAAGTGGTGGTATAGTTTATTACACGCAGTGAGAAGAAATAAATAGCACAGATGCAATATCTGTAATACCTGGACCCGTTTTTGTATCCGTTCATGTTTGCAGTTTTCCAACACCGAACACTAAAAAAATCAGGAGCCAAATTCCCCAAAATGATGAGATGGTCTTGAAAATCATGAGATTTTTAAAACCGTACCTTTGTGGTTCTTTTTATTAATCTGGTTTGGGAGCTTTTATGGTGTGCTTGGGCCACATTTTCAAGTTTTTCTCCACATTTTTTTAACTAAAGATAAAATTTTCACATAATCACTTGTTGCCTGAAATTGGGTTTTTAAGTAAAACGGCATAGATTGTGAGACTAGTGCTAAAGCTGGCTACACTATATATGAGTCAATGCATGATCGTCCTTGAATTCAACCGGCAAAACATGTTCTCTGGGTAACCTTCAAATACAAGTGATATATATTCTTGTTTCCCATGAAACAGAAGACATCATTCCCCAATTCTGTCATTCTGACACCTTTCATAGGGACTTAATTTATTTTAGAGTGAGCATAAGGATTAAAAATATTCAAATCTCTCCAATTAGTTGAATTTTTTTTACCTTTCAGCTATTGTTTCATAAATTTGTTCACAAAGTACCTGGGTTTAAACAAGAGCTGGTTCCTTCACAGACCTTTTGCCCTTCTCTGAAGCCGTGGTGACACAACAATGTTGAATTGGTGACATGGCTGCTGTTGCCATAGCAACAATCTGATGTCATCATCACGGGATTCTGACTTCACTGCAGTCTGTAGCAGAAGGTAAAGCTGTGCTGTGAGAACATTTATTAAAAGCCAGGTGCTTCAATAACAGCAGGGGGCTTGCAAAACAAAAAGGCAGGCCAAATATAATTTTATTTGGGATAAATTTCTCTTTCTTACCCGGTTTGTTCTGGTTGGGAAGTCTGTCTTTAAAAAAAAAAAAAAAAAAAGAAGTTGTTAAATCTGCATTTAATTAAGCAAACACTCTGCTGGTTTCCCAATAGGCAGATAGCAAAATCAGCTAATTAGTTCATTCAAAAACATCTGCTAACCTTTTTGTGCAGGGCTCTATTTTCCTGGTTACTCCCTTGATCCCTTCTTAAAAGCAGAGTGTCAGGTTAGTTTCTCTCTATTCTCTAGGCATTTGTCTGGTGTCTGTGAAAAGTTGCAAATGTCTACTAATGGCTTGTTTATAACTTCTTCCAAGATACTTCACTGTCAAGTCCTGGAGCTATCTCTGGTTTTTGGCTGATCTAACACCTTTCTGTCTGTTCTGGTGTTTTCCTTGGTTTTTAGCTATTTTCTCCTCTTCTTGCATCTGACCCATTCCTGTTTCCACCATTCTCCCTGGTGAATTCAGATGTAAAAAAGCCATTGAGAATTCCGTTTCTATCTGCTTGTCAGACGCCTATGGTTTTCTTCAGAAAGATCACTTCTTGATATAGCTGTACAGTCTCTTACTTGTCTTCCCAGCTTGTGCAATACTAGTTTCACTTTCATGGGTGGTTTTCTGGAGCCATTTCTTGTATTCCTGGACAACACAAAGTTAGTGTCTCATCTGAAAGATTAGTGTCTCTTACACACTTCTCTTTTCCTTTTTCATTCCCTGGTCATTCATGTTGGTGGTTGCTTCTTCTAGGAAAAGGTTATTTCTTAATGTCGTTCAGGCACTGAACTCCCTGAAATCTACCTTCGAGTGCTGACTTCTTTCTTCTCTCTTCTTTAACCACTAAACTCATCTTTTCTTCTTCTCTCCTTGCCTATCCCTATTCTGACTGTTCACCTTTCTTTAGCAGTGTGAATTTTTCTCCAAAGTTCATTTTGCTGAAGTCAAAACTTGTCTTTCCATTCTTGGGACTCTCTCTGCATCTCAAGCAATGACAAATTCTACCCCCAGATGTGCATGTGAAACCCCAACTGAGCTAAACGGGTGGTCTGCGAGCATCTCTATCCTTGATCTATGCCCAACGAGCCAGATCCTGTTTTCATCTAGAACTGTGCATCTTCATTGAATTCAATGGGCTTTCACAAATATAAATGAGCAAAATTTGGTCATGATTGAGTGGAGACGACAGAATGCTGTTTCATGCGCTCTTGCCAGCTCTTATATCTCAGCCAGCAGCACTTTGTGATCAGCAGTGCTAAAGGCAGCTGAAGGACCAAAGATCAATTTGGGGCTAATTACTGCCATGGATGAATGGGAGTCCCACAGAAGGGATTTAATGTCATCTGACCTGGGTCACATCAGATGCTCCACATGGTAACCCTGCTGTCATATCAGCTCACTTGAATGAAAAATGGAGCATAGTGTTAATCAGTGTAGCTCCATTGATTTCAGATGGAAGATGCTCTGATAGTGTGATGAGCAGGGCAGTTCAACCACTTGGATTTACCCCAGTTGACATTTTAGCTCCTACCTGTTATGATGCCACAAGAGACGCACGGTGAAATGGCGGCAGATCTTTCAAGAAGTTCTTCCCTTCCCCTTGTGCTCACATGACTGAAAAGAGGGAGGAGGAGAGGTCACAAAGGTGGCTTTACCTGCCATTGCCACAGTGGAATCTCAAGACAGATTGCATCCGTAATTGAAAATGCTGTTTACCATCTCTGAGCTGAGGACCTTGCCAGTGTGATCCACACATGAATTACCTCCTTGTTAGATTAACGTGGTTCACCCGGTATTGATGCTCTGTGCCAAACCATGACCTGATTGAAATGCAAGTCCTTGCCCCAATCTACAAGTCTATTACAGGGCTAAGGACTACCTACTTTTATGAACCACTAATACAAGTATACTGTAGAACACCTCAGCTGCCCCAGGTCATCTCCAGGGCAGCGTTGGGATGCCAGCTCTAGAAAGTCTGATCAGAAGAGATTTATCCCGGTGAAGGACCCATCTCTTTAACACACAAGTGATTGCTCTAAAAAATGCTTTTGAGCAGCAGTCTATCTGCATTCCCACTAACCTCCAACACAGCACCTCTGGTAGCTTTCTTCATAGAAAAGGATTTAGTCTACTCATCCAAAAGGAAAAGATTGTACTGGATTTGTGAAAGGCAACACTTAATGCTTGTGATGAGTGTAGTGGTCAAAGAAGTGGTAATTGCAGCCTGGACTTTTTCACTGCATTCACTGCATACAGTTACAGTGGTGCAGCTTTCCTAATTTCCTCCTCTTGGCTGGAAAATGGTTAGCCATGGAAATTGCTACCAAAAGAGAGCCTCAGATTCTAAACCATATAATTAATTATCCTCTAATTGTAAGATATAAATCATCAGATGCTCACTACTTCTCCATGGTGGATCCAGGGGAGAGCTTTTGATGTGCTGTGTTGCACATTTAAATTTTAGGCTGCAATTTTGGCAGGATTGCTGATTTATCTTATTGATGCATCATGTTGCCAAGGGCTGATGACTCGGCTTACCCATCCACCCAGTGCAGTTCTTCCTCTACTGTTCTTTTTGGTGCAAAACTCTTAATTTCAAAGAAACTTCCCATGAAAAGAGCTGATGTTGGGATACTGAGTGACTGTTCAGAAACATAGACCTATAACCATTGCGTTGTGTTTATCACTTTATGGTGTATTTCATTAAGTAAGCAAAACATCCATTCTGTGCCTGAGAGGGAGACAGTGTGTGTTTAAAGATGGCACCACCAACCCATTGTTATGGGTATAAGAAAGTCATACACTGCGCAAATTCTATCTAGCAACCGGAATGTTTTTTCGATTAGAACGGGCATAAAGTTTAGCTTCTGGGTTGTTCATTTTTGATTTACTCCAGATCCATAGACAAATAGATCTGTGAACAGCTGTTGCTTCCACACAGGGATTTGATTTGAGAAATTGTGGGCTAGATTCATCACACAGACGGCAGGTAGGTTTTCACATTTGGGATTTTATTAATGACGTGTTTTTGATTTGTGAACAGTCAAAAGGAGATCAGTCAGGAGGGGTTCTAGCGATGAGGACTGTGCTGACATGCTTATGTAAAAGGAGAGCACGTGTGGAGACAATGGTACAATTCAAAATGTATGGCGCAGCAGTTTCACTGAGCACTTACAGACACGGGGCAATTGGAGAGAAGCCCACGTTGAAACCCTGGCCCTGAAAACCACTGATCTTTTGAGGCAAATATTATCCTACCATCTTCAAGGCAGAGAAGATAATTCTTGACTGTGGTCACAGCAGGAATTGATACCTGAGACAGGTATACATGTCAAGAGATCCTGATACCCAGTCCTGCACTCAGACCACTAGACCATGTCACTTTTCTTTTTCTATAGCATTATTCTACTGGACTTTCAAATCTTGCTGATTTAGAATCCTACTTATTCTCTTGAAAATCAACATCTGAATTGTCCACCAGTTAACCCTTTGAACCTGCCTCTTTGTGCTATGGTAATGAAATGCTTATGAGAAAGACCTACAGAATTTAATGAAGTTCTAACCTTTCAATGGATAGTCTGAATCATGGTATGGAATTTTATTCACTGCTGCACTGTTCTATAGCACGATTAAGAAACCCCCCTATAAATACCGTGTCATTCTCTACCAAATTACATTAGATTGTAAATTTATTTCTATAAGCCCCCTAGTGAATTTTTACAGAACCTTCTTGAAGTTAAATTCTGTAGGGCTTCCCCATAAGAATATCACGGAGGTAACAAGCCTAACATTTGTCAATCCCTGTCAATTCTCTGTTTAAAAAGATTCCCTTTATAGGAAGCAAAAGCCTTTTCCAGCTCTGTTCTTGGGAGATAGTGGGGAACTGAAATGAGTAAGTCTCCCGTTTGCCAGTCACTGCATTCTGTAGATTCATATTTTGGCAGTGCACTCCACCTGGGTACTAAGGTAGTGATTCCCGTCTGCAGCCAGCAGGAGGGGAGCCTTGGGCCACTCTGAAGGACCCCACGGGCCACAGGTTGGGAACCACTGGTTTGGATAATACCGAATTTCACTGTGGACATTCAATGGACACACAATGTGAACAAAAGTACACACAGACTACATGAGCAACTCACCGTGACCGCCCATAGTTGGACACACGTACAATACACACTTCAGGGTGGTGGTGTCAGGATTTTAACCCTGTCAGAGGAGGAGAAGCAGTGTTTCTGGTGGTGGCCAGGATGTTGGACTATACTGCAGTGGTCAGAACTCTTAGTGTTGCTGTGGATTACGATGGCTGGTGTATTGTTAAGAATATTTGTTATGTTGCATATGAAAACAGTCGAGTGGCACAACCCTCTAAAGCACAGCCACTGATTGTAACACATAAGTAATATAGTAAGTCTCCCGCACAGCGTAACAGACAACCTGGACACAACCTTCTCAGGCCCACTACAATGGGGAAGTCTGGAACACTAACTGGAATAGGTGTAGTGTGCCCACACAAGGGAAGGTGTAGGGCACTGTGCTATACAGGGAGCAGTGGAGTAGATGGAGCATTGACACATTCCACCGTGATGCGTGGCCCTATCAGGAAATGTGTTGCCATATGTCCTATGCTTTTCCAGGGATACCTGGGCATGAGGATCTCCCCAAAAAGGGCGGAGTGTTAGAATATAGATATTTAAGGCTGCCTATAAAGACCTGTGATTTCTAAGTATATTCTTATCACTTAGCTAGTTACACGGGTATAAAGACCAAAGAATCAAAATCACAGGACGCCTGTCTATGGTCCTTCTCTCACTGTGACGGTCTGAGGCCTTGTGCTTTGGCTAAGCAAAATCAAAAGCAGCAGAGGCATCCATAAACTGGGAAGCCCACGGTCACATCCACGCATTCCAAACGAATTACATTAAAACAAGGTCATAGCAGGTTGTTTAGAAGATGATACAGTCTAACGCCTCCAGATAAAGAAAAAACCCTAGAATGCTTAAAGAAAACGTTGTTTGATAGCATTCTCTCTGGTTTTTAAACACTTGTCAACAGTTGTGGTTGTAGTATTTACACTTCATATTATTTGGTCATGATGGTACCCACTTTTCTGATCATTTCTGTCTGATTCTTTGATTGTTTCTGTCTGTGGCATAACCAATTGTAATCAGTGAAGGTGGTGGGGTATGATTGGTTAGAGAATTATGTTACAATAAGTTAGGATTGGTTAAAGAATTATCCTATAATATTTTAAAGAAAATGATTGGCTAAGATACGCTATAAAACCTGAGGTCAAGCAGGAAGTAGGGTGGGAAGGGGGAAAATTACTGGTGTAAGGAATTGGAATTGGTGCTTGCGTGGTTATCCCAATAAATCCATTGTATTGTCTGCAGCTGGACTCTGGACTTCTGCTTCTGCCAGCGAACCCAGAACTGAGGGCGGGGGCCTTAACTATACATCTTGTCAGTTTCAGGCCCCAGCCAATTCACAAGAAGACAGAAGGCACACTGAGCCTGGAAGGATGGCACAAAACACACATGAATGAATCTGGGAACCTGTTGACTGCAATGTCCTGGCTTTGGTGTTTGTGACTTGCTTAGCAACGGAAATGTTTAAGACCAAGGCATGCCATGTTTTAGAGGCCAGAGGTATTTAGCTGTACAGAGGATGCGTTAAAACAGGAAGCCACATTTCTGGGGAGAAGGACATGTCAAATATTGGGACTCCAATCCTCAGCTATGTCCCTTTAATTCTGATATCGGTCACCCTTTGTTTTTGTTCTAACTTGTTTGGGAAATCTAATTTTGCTCCCAGTTATATGCAAGCAGCAAACTATGGAGGTTGAACTCCTGAGCCTATTGAAATCAATGATTTTTTTTGCGCCACTGACTTCAGTGGAACCAGGAGTTCACCTCCATTGTCTTTAGAAGGAGTTTCCTGCATTTCCTGAGCTTAAAAACTTGCACATCACACAGAGAGAGCTGAAATTCATAAAGTTTTTCTGAGTATTTTGTATATCTTGAGCCTGGAGGTGAAAGAGAAATTCCCACGCTGGGGTTTTCTCATGTCTCAAAAGCTATGCTGGGATAGGCTGATTGCATGATCTGTATTTTGGGGGGAGACTGAAGTTGAATGGGTGAGTGTTATAAAATGTTATGCTGGCACCTTTCTTTTACCAAGAGTACTCAGGATGTTGGTTCTAGAAGCCTTCTTGTGGAAAATAAAAAGGCAGTTGAGCTGGGTTGGCAAGCAAGCCTTGCTGAAAGCAGAATCAAGTCTTAGGTTCATCTGGTGAATACATTGAAAAGCTGAGTTAAAAGAGTTTCCTTGTGCAGGGAATGAAGTAATAATGACTCCTAGCTTTTAGATATCACTTTTCATCAGTAGATCTCAGTGCTTTACAAAGGACAGTCACTGTCATTAACTCCATTTTACAGATGGGGAAAACTGAGGCACAGGGAGATTAAAATGACTTGGCCAAGGTCACCCACCAGGCTACTGGCCATGGGTGAACTAGAACCAGGTCCCCTGAGTCCTACTCCAGTGCTCTATCCACTAGGCAAAGTGAGCAGTGGCATCTTCATATCTCTAGACCTACAAGTGAGGAAGACTATCTAGTTATCTGTAGTATTTATAGGACAACACTGGCCATAGCATTTATCTTAGGATGATTGATAAATGGTTATAAATCAGCTTAAATTTATTTTGCTATTCCTGCATTTTTATTTAAATGTTGGTTCTTTTAATAATTTTATTGTTATTTGGTTTCTTTCCCCACACCCATTTAAAGATGAATGGTTTGACTGGACACACAACACACACAGTATGTTTCTGCTGGGTAACTGGATGAGACTAACTCTTAGAATCAGGTTTCTGGACTGAATACTCATTTCTTCAAATTCCAGATTTGCTTTCAACAAATATATTTTTTTAAAAACAGTTAATAATATTTGCTGATTCTCTAAAGATTGCTGCCAGTAAAGTTATTGGCTCAAATATTCACAGAAAGTGAATGGAAAATGAGTGTGAATAGAATTGAGGCAAATCCCTTTGCAAATTCAAATGAATATTCATAGGAGATATTTGGAGTATTTATCTGGCTCTAAATAGAATTACAGGGGTAGAGCATAGTGTGACTGACTCTGGACAGCACTGCTGGTCTCCGAAGTACTCAGGAGATTATCTTTCGCCTTGGAAAGTTTAAAACCTTTAAACTAAAGATCACTTTGATGGCTGCTGAAAGAGAAAGGATGGTCCAGGGCATTAACCTAGGGCTTAGAAAACCCTAGTTTAATTTCCTGCATGGCCACAAACTTCCTGTGTGACCTTGGGCAAACCACTTCGGTTCTTCTTCGAGTAGTGTCCCTGTGAGAGCTCCACTTTAGGTGTCGGCGCGTCTTTGCATTGTCGATCAGAGATTTTTGCTAGCAATACTCATCCGGGTCGTGCATGCGCTATGGCTGTCTCGTGGCGCCGTTGGCGCTCCTTTCAACTTAAGTGCGACCCAACCGCCTCAGTTCCTTCTCAATCATCCACGGTCAAAGAGGGAGACTCTAGTGGTTTCTCACAGCTTGTCTGAATTTCCTTTCAGTTTGTTGTTTATAGATTGTCATTGTTTCCTCAGTTTTTGTCTTAGTTTAACTCGTTTTACCTTTACATTTTTTTTTCTTCTAGAATTACCTTAGAATAGTTAGTGTGTCCTCTCACCAAAGTGGTGACATGCCAGGAGCATCTAGTTTCAAAATATGCACCTCCTGCAGAGACGCAATGCCCTCATCTGATGGGCACTCTGTGTGCATTAAGTGCCTAGGAGAGAAACATATAGCGCAAAAATGCTACCGCTGCAAAAACCTAAATTCTAGAGCCAGACGGGGTAGAGACCTACAACTCAAATGACTGATCATGGAAAGGTCTCTCTGACCTGCCTCTGACCCAGGACAAGAGAAACTGATCTCTAAGGACAAGACCGCCAGAAAAAGACACTTGGATCTGCCTGATATTGGTCACAAAAAGAAGAGATCACCTACCTCAATGGCTAAACAAATTTGTACCAAAGAGGCAACAGGTCCGTTGGGTACATTGTCTGGCACAGGTCAAAACAGCCTACTCACTCTGGTATGGAGCAAGAGGAAAAATCTGGACACCCCTATTCGAGTACGGCACCATCAAAATGAACAGTCTGGAAAACGACAAAAGAACCTGCCATCACACTGGCACTAAGACAAGTCTTGGCTCCAGCCATGAGCACAGCACTGACAACAGCTAAATCTCAAACCCTGGCTCCGACGACTGCCCTGGCACTCACCTGATGCCGGTGTCAGCACTGACCGATGCCGAGAAAATCACCGCACTGAGTGACCTCCGAAGCAGGCCCTATGAGGCAATGGTTCTGATGGAAACCAGGCCTGAGGGGTCATTCACCTCCAGGAGGTCAAGAGAGACTCTCTCTCTCAGGCTCCCTTCTACCTTCAATGGTTACTCCAGCTCTTCTGACTCTGGCATATGACTACGCTGGGGCCAGACTAGACTGTGGGGAGAAAGACCAGAGGGGGAAGCCAGCTCCCCGTGTACACCTTCCTGATCATCATGCTGAGCTCTGGCTCTTACAAAAAACTGGACACTCTCACCCCTAGTGTGTATCAAACTATCCTACTATGTCCCTCCTTCTCTCTCTACATGTCATCACTCCTCACCTTCAGGATGTCAAGTCTAGCCAGCCTGGAGTCCCTGCTCTTCTGACTGACCCCTGTGGAGCACCGGTCCATAGGAGATTTGTAACCATCCTCAAACTTGCATTAGGGGTCAGGGCAGGAGAAACAGAGCCAGTGTTTCATGAAGAAAACCAGATTTCTAGCATTAGAGAATACATGGAAGACTCCAACTGGGCGAAGGAAGAGAGCTGCAGATCCTAACCCCAGATTCCTGAGCCATCTGCGTCCAGAGTCTAACTGCAGCAAGAAGTCTGTGTTTGTTACTTTCTATATGTCTACCATATGTTCGTTTGAATGTCCCCTGTGATCCCAAGCAGGATGAAATCCCTGACCCAGCAAAGTGCTTATGTGTATGCTTAACTTAACTGAGATCAAACTAGATGGCCTAACCTGAAGACCATACAAATCAATGGTATGTAAGAGCTGCTATACTGGGTCAGACCATGCTCTGTTTTGACCAGTATCTTGTTTCTGACAGTGTCCGGTACCAAATCTTCAGGGGAGTGTCCAGAACAGGGCAATTAAGGAGTGATCCTCCCCAGTCTTCCACTGGTAGTAGAAGACATTCCACTGGCTTCTCATAGTCAGATTTAGGGTCGTCCCAAGTATGAGGTTGCATGGTTAATAGACATTGATGGACCATGCATGGTCTTCCATGAACTTATCTAGTTCCTTTTTGAACCCAGTTATACTTTTGGCCATCACAACAGTTCAATGGGTTCTAAATGTTAGTTGTGTGTTGTGTGAAAAAGTACTTCCTTTTGTTTGTACTAGACCTGCTGCCCATTAATTTCATTGGGTGACCTCTACATTTGTACTAAGTAAAAGGGCAAATAACACTTCTCTATTCACTTTTTCCACAAAAGTCATGATTTTATAGACTTCTGTCATACCCAGCCATTAGGGATTTCTTTTCTAACCTGAACAGTTCTAATCTTTTTAGACTCCTCATATGGAAGCCCTTTCATGCCCTAGATCATCTTTATTGCCTATCTCTGAACTTTTTCAAGTTCCACTATATCCTTCTGGGGTCGACCAGAACTGGACACGATTCCAGGTATGGGCACTGCATGGTTTTATATAGTGGCATCACGATAATTGTAAAACTGCCAATGACTTCAGTAATAACAGAGTTGGGTGAACACAGATTGCTTTTGAAAATCCATGCCTTGGTCTCCATTTCCCCCCCACAATAAGAAAGAAAATTCAGGCTTATACTGGAAAGCTACCCATGGAAAGGGTACTCGTTCTCCATCTTCACTATATCGAAACCTACCTAACAAGGGTCAGATTTGAACTATGCCTGAGTGCTGGCTGACTGAGGTTTCAGGCTCAGTAACCTTTATAAAATTACCACTTAAGAGCTGACATTCAAAATGTCTTCTTTTTTATTGCTTTATTCTTTCATTTATTTTGTGATGCAAGTTGTCTTTATCTCTTATATTCCTCCATAGAGTTTTACATGTTAATAATTGCATGTAATTGCTTTCAGGAGTTGGTTTCAAAAGGGAGCGGGGAAGGAAATAAAGACCCTTTATTATTCTAATCTACCACTAACAGCAAAAAAAAAAAAAAAATTGCAAGAGTGAAGAATGTCTTTTCGTGAAGTCTTGGGAATGCAAAGCAAGACAGTGAAAATGCAGATCATTAATGTTCAATCAGAACCCTTCTGAGCCTGTCTCACTCTTGCAGTACATAGTTTGGTAGATTTATTGCAGGACTCGGAGTGTACTGAACATGACACTTCTATTACTTCACAAGTTCACACCTGGCTGTTGGCCAAATGATACAGCTGTCAGTGGGAAATATTCAATTAGATAAATGTACATCTGAATGAGTGCTGTCTGTGGTGCATCACCCTTCAGAAGGATTGCACCTGAGGTGCATTTCCTTAGAACCAGTATCGTTCTGCATGTGAAAATTTAAAATGATTTATTTTCTACATTGAAAGGAAGGGGGGTTGGCTACTGAATAGAATCCTGCTGCTTTAACAAAAATGGCAAAACTAAGTGTTGGGACTTACAGCTGCACAATGTCCTTTTTAACACAAAGATGGCCAGAAGATGTGGAACCATTCAGTCCTTTGCCATCAGCATTCATCAATAGTTCCCAGTAGCCCCACTGACCACAATCCAGTGCATTATGGGTGCCCCGTTGGCCTCCTCATGCAGCCCACAGAAATGTCCACTCATGAGGCTCTCTGCTCATGGCCTGTGCTGGGTAGCACAAGGCTATTGCTAATAGCACATAATTTAACTGGCTCCTGGTACTTTCTCAGAGCAATCAGTCTACTGAGATTGTGCATTGTTTACAAGCTGGGGCACTTCCCTCCCAGGCCAGATTAGGCTTGGCTTTCACGTGGGCATGCAGTTCTGGGGAGGGAAGCCACTACGGAGACAGTAAGGGGAGTGAAAAGACTGTGCCGTCTGCATTTCCCTAGTGGGTTGGACAGCACCCCAAGTGGCCCCAGAGTCCTTTCATGTCTCTGCAGATCAGGCATGGTGCCCAAGAGAGTATACTGCATCCCAAAAAGGGGTGTCCTGAGTATTCTCCCACTGTACACCACGGAGCTCTGGGAGGAAATGTTCCTCCTCGAGATGGAATGCCAGGTGCTCCCTGGGATGGTGTGTCTTTGGGGAGGGATGGGTGTTTATGTTTCCACCTCCTCCTCATAAGTGGTTAGTGCCTTTTGAACTCCTGCCCTGCCTGGAAGTGAAGCAGGCCCTGCAAATGCTTTATCCTTTTGCAAAATATCTTCTGTATTTTCAGTTGCGCACAGCGAGTCCTTCAAAGGTGCGGAGGGGCGGCCAGTAATAAATAGTGATGCCTGTCTGTCTGCTGAAGCTTGGTGACGTTTGCAGTCTTAGTTCCGTTACTCCCCCGAATGACAGAAGAGCTAGTAGACACAAGAATCTCCTTTTGACCTTTTACACAAGGTAGATAAAGCTTTCGAGTGGCAGTGTCGAGTGAGAGAACAAGCAGTTTGGCCAACCCTAAGTGTTCAGAAATCACGTGTCAGGGCCCTCATAATCATGAGATTGGCTTAAAAATCATGAGATTTTAAAAAAAATATGTTGGATTCCTTTTATTTGCCTTCTGCTATTTGAAGCTTTAGGGTTCAGGGTGTCAAGATGTTCTCTGCAACACTTAGGGTCCGAAACTTACTTTTAAAAAATGAAAGCTGAGATTCTCACACAATTGCATGACTCCCAGAGCTGGGGCTATAAGATCACCACCAAATATCATGAGACTCATGATACAATCAAGAGAAACAGCTACATTGAACAAGTCATTCTTGGAGCTGTGGAACAGGGTTCAGAGCTACCAAGTGATGTCCCTGCTGTGTTTTAGAAGGAGGAAAACTCCAGTTCTGGATTTGTCAGATGCGTACAGAACAGAATATAAACCAAAATCTATCTGAGCCCCCTGCAATGGTAATTCAGATTGTGTATGTGTGCGTGCACACATGGGCAGAAGGCTTGTGTCAAAGAAAATAACTTTGCATACAACTGTGTCAGGTTTGTAACTGTTTTAACCTTCATATGGGGACTGGCTGTTACAACCCTTTTTTGATTCTTGGCTCCTTCCACAAGCAGCACAACTTGAATCACAAACAATGAGATTTTTTTTATCATTTGCTTTACTAAATCTCTGATGGAATCAAAGGGTGATCCATCTGTACTGGTTTCTTTGACTGAGCTATAAAGTTGCAACAGGAAACGTTTAGCGTGGAGGTGGCAGGGCGCTATTCGAATGATAGCTGACAAGTAGAAAACAAACCAACTCGTCGAGGAGCACAAGAGGAGATCTGGGACATGGATGTGGAGGGGTGTCATGGTCTAGTATGATGGGGCTCAGTGGGTTGCTGTGGGTTGCTGTTCTGCTAATTGACAGGGTTGGCAGAAAGAACACAGACATCAGTAGAAAGAACAAGGTTGCTTTACTATCTCTTTCTAAATATTACAGGAAATGAAATATATACATAAGCAATAGAAAGAATAAGTAAGGTAATGCACCTGATCATTACTACATAAAATCAACTATAGTGATTAAGAAAGATACATCACCAATTGCCCTATTAATACAATACCATCATCCAGATCCACAGTCGCTGGGGAGCCCCGGTTGCAGCGAGGATTTGGAGAGCCCGTCCCGGCAATCGGGAAGCCCTACGCAGTGAGTCCACTCATAGGTGAGGTCTCCAAAGTCGCTGCAAGTGGGTCCAACTTTTATAGAGTGGAACAAACAACTATACGTGACTGTGTGCAGATCACCTGATGGATATCTGGTTCTCATGCAGGGGGCTGTGACGGGAACCTGGCCAGGGCTCCCATCCCAGACCCCGCATGTTCCCCTCTAATCTCCTTAGGGCTTCAATAGCAGGCAGAAACTCCTTATGAAAGCATCAAAGGAAAAGATAGAAGCTCCTTATCAAAAGCAACAGAGACTTCTTACTTTAACAACAAAGGGGAAAGACCCTTCTCATAGGTTAAAATACTCTCGCTCTGTCAGCAGAGGGAGAGGCTCCTTTCATGTGTTAAACATAGTAACCTTATTATTACAAATTGATACATTTGGAGTGAGCAAGCATATACAATAGTAACATTTATGATACAAAGATTCACTGGCATAAACAAATATGACTCCCACCACGCAGAGGCCGATTCAACTAGATACATATAATCCTTTCATATCAGTTGCACACACTGCGGGAGAGTGGCACAATCTCTGGGTTGCCAGGACCCAGTGGGAGCCTAGTGAGTGGAAGGAAGGAATAGCTTGGTGCCTCCCTAATCCATCTCCTGCCATGGTGGCTGCCTCCAGCCCCCTCCTGCCCTCCCCTTGTTCCCCGAGTGGCTCCTCACTAGAAAGCCAAGCCTTATGTCATGGTCCCCAGGTGAAAGGGGGGATGAGGTCTCCCTGGAGCCTAGCCCATGCCTGCCCAGGCAGGTTTTCTGTCCCCCTCTGGTGGGGCTACAGAGCGAGGCTGACAAGTCTGCTACGGCTTGGCTAACAGAGCTGGGTCTGGTAATTCAGGTGGCAGGTGCTCGTGCTTTTGGATCCAGAGGTCCCAGGTTCTGTCTCCACTGACAATGCCCCCCCACGCCACCCAGGGGCCAAAGCTGTAACAGGCTCATCACCTCTGGGGGGCTCAGCCACCATTAGAGGGTGACAGAGTGCCGCATGGGTGCGCCTGGGTTATCCCGGCGGAGTCGGACAGCAGGTGGGCAGGGGAGCGCAGTATGTGGATGGCAGATCACATCTTCCTGGAGCAAGAGGGAAGCTGGCAGAAAGCGTGACTGGCTGAGCTGCACAGCCATGTGCTGCGCCTGACACAGCAGTGGACCTGGACCAAAATGGTCAGGGAGAAGAGAACTGGTCACCAGCGTTGTCTGACTTAATAAAGCGACTGGGCCGTTCCGGAGCTGCGTATTGTTAAATGCACAAGACTGGAAAGATAGTCCAAGACACTACACAGTGCACACTGCAACAGGGTGTCATTGTCTACTATGAGAAGGAGGAAGAAATCACATACCGTGGGGCAGAGTTAAGGATGCCCTTGTGATCTTCATTTGGGCTTTTTCCTGCCTGTGGTTTCAGCCATAGCAATTGTCACAGCTAATAGTTTGAAAACCCATCTATAGGAGGCCGACATGCTTGCACCTGGGATTTAAAATCTCCTTTATGTGGCCTGCCTGACATATAGAGACTTAATGATGCTCCGTTCAGCTGTCTTGTAATTTAAGAATTGGAATCAAAACTAGAAAAGTGGTTTGTAGGGGTCAGGGAGTTCTGCTTGTTGTTAAGTGTTGAATGCTGGAATGTCATTTCTGGGATAACATTCTCCAGGAGCTACTTGGCTTTTACAAGGGCACCAGGCTTTTGTTCTTGGAGATCCAGTGTTATCCGCACTAGCAGATAATTCAGCAGACATCTATGTTACTCACAGAGAAAGACCACAGGCATGGTTCAGTGACAGAGGCACTCGGCCATGTTTACTGCTTGCAAAGCACAATCCTAGTATCCTATAGGACCTACAAGTACACTAAGATGTGAGGGCTCAGTGGCAAGGAATGGCACAGAGAGCAGTGGGAATTTATGCTGTCCCCTCGGCTGCACAAAGGCTTAAGGTGAGGTGCCATGACATTAGTTGACTGGGACAAATAATTTATGTACCACCTGACATGTTTCATGACATTTGCTTGTTACCTCCCCTTGTGCTGTAGTTCAGATATCTTAGGGAAAACATCCCTATTCATCGCTTCTTGTGTTAGGTGCTAATCTTTTGGAGTGTATTCACGCACATATCCAGTATCTCTTGCTTCCTAGGAGTGCCTGTGTTTTAGCAACACTACCCGTGCCAAATTCATGTATCAGACAGTGAACACATAAGCGTTGGCTTTAATACATGACTTTGGTTCATGACATGGCCTGACTTTACCATGGTTCAGACCTCAGGTCTTACACCAGGACCAGTGCTCCAGGCTTTCTCTCTCTTCTGCACTGCTGATAGAGAAACTGGTGGTTTCCAAAGGGCTGACTAGAAGATGTTTATATACTCCAGTATGTCTTCCTTTTATGCACATGCTGAAAAACACACACAGTTTAATGAGCCAAGTACATTTAGAGTCTAAAAATAAGACAATAGAAATTAATATTAATTGAAATGCAAAAGAGATTGTAAGAGAGATGAATGCTCTTCACCTTTTGGTTCTTGATATTTGTAATGTGGATAATGAATTGACTAATTATGTTACAGTATGGATTGCCAATCTCAGGAGGATTTGTCTATTTGAATTTACCATCCTCAGTGTTATGCATTCTGTATCACTCTTTAGGTTTTTGAAAATATAACTAAAAGTTCTGAAAAGTTCTCCTTTTAAAAAATAATCTGCTTTATTTCCCTTAATCAGCCTCTCAGAATAAAATCTATTTTATTTCTCTTTTTTTTTTTGTGGAAAGGAGAGCAAAGAATACTTTCTGGATTGGATATGCAATGATTTGGTCAGAATACATGACACCAAATAACAAAACAAACAGCATACAGGCCATTTTAAAAAACAGTTTAGGACTATCAAAATGAACAGCGTTTCAGCTGTTATGCCAAGGGGAGAGGAAATGCATAGGAAGATGAATCTTCCAGGCATCTAAACATAGCTATGTTATTGAAGACTCATGTATGCATGTACGATATCCTAAATGAAACCTCAGTGCAAGGGATTATGATAAATTGTGACTCCCTGGAGGCTAACTGTTAACAAAATTAATGTAAATGAAGGCCTTGTCTACACTTGCCTATGTTTGCAGCGGTGTGTAGGGTGCACAGAGCACTGAAAAGCAGCCTGTGTCCACACTACGGTGTGTAGCTATATACAACAGTGAAAGGGGCTGGCGGGAGAGAGAAAGCGGGGAAAGTCTCTGGCCTCTCCCCGGTGCTGGAGTTTTTCACTGGAAGAGGGTGGGATAAGAGGGAGTCAGGAGAACATTACACTGCTAAAAATGGCAGTGTTGACGTCGGAGGCACTGTTTGGGTGCGTAGAGAGCCTGTGAGGGGTGTACGAACCCCACATTGGTGAAGCGAGGGTTAAGGAGTTACTCTGAACACAGGAGATCCCACCCCACCACCCATGGTGGACAAACTCAGGGTGGAGGCTGAGTTCAAAAGGGAGTGGCTCAGCTCAGTCTGGTTGGACAGAGCAGGAGAGCAGTTGTGTGTTTTAGCCTTCTACAGAGAAGCCACCAAGGCTCCGAGTGGCCGGGACAAGGCCCTATGGTCAAGCCACCTCAGACCCTTCAGCCACGGAGGCTGAGGATGATGAGCTGCCACAGATAAAGGGAGACCCTCTGGAGAATGAGCCAAGCAAACTTCAAGGGGGTCCCCAAAACAGACCAATGGCACGCTCAGAAGAACTGAAGCTGGAATAGGAAGGGGCCAAGGGAGCAGGCATAGGAGTGCCCAGGTCCTAGGCCACACATTTTGAATGATTGGAACCTGGTGTATTAGGAAGGGCCTGGTTTCCCCTATCCCCAGTTGCTGACTCTTGCCATTGGGAAATACAGCTGTGGACTCAACTCCACCTTTGACATGTGGTGGAGAACGTGGGCCTTGCCCAAGTCCTGTTAAAAGGACTCCTGGAGTACCAGGGGATGACTGTAAAGAGAACCATGGGTAAAGCAAAGCTGATGAAATGGATGTTGAAGAGCCATCAACAGGGGCAAATACTGCAGCACAGCAACAACAGCGAGTGGCCCAATGGGAACAGCAACAACTAATTCGGGAGCTGGTGGCCCAAGACCAGGCCCAACAAGAATGCCTGATCCAACAGGTGCTGACATTACTGCAGCCCAAGGGGACATCCAAAACGATGGTGCCTGGAACTTGAAGAGATGCCCTCCTCCCCGCTGGGCCGCCTGTACCGCTCAAGATAATGGGTCCCTGAGATGACACCAAGGCCTTTCTGGTCACCTTTGAATGGGTGGCCACTGCGGCATGTTGGCCACCAGAAGATTGGGCTACCCTGATAGCCTCAGACCTGACCAGCCCTGTACAAGCTGCATATTGAAGTGTGGACCCCTGACTGAGGTGCTGGGCTTTAACCAAAGGAAAAATAGCCACACTTCACTACCTAAATATCAGCCTCGAGACTTTTTGTCAGAAGTTTCGCCAGGAGCAGAGCCGCCCGGAGCCAGGCCTCAGGTGGTGGCCCAACGTCTGGGGTACCAGTGTTTGCCCCTGGTTAGACCCAGAAAAGCAGACCAGAGTTCAAGTGGCAGAAGCAATTGCATGACAGCAATTCATCCAGACTCTCTGAGACAGAGGGAGGGAGTGGGTGAGGTGCCACTGACAATCAACGCTCTCAGAGGCCATGACCCTCATGGAGAACTAAGTGTCTGCCAAGGTTCTGGCCTCACCGACACCCAAGAAAACTTCAATCCCTAGCAGAGACTGGGCTAGGAGGGAAGATTGAGGACCACTAAACTGGCTGACACTGCAAGAGGTGCCCCTGACTGGAGGGAGAAACCTGACATCAAAGCAGAATGGAAGGGGGACTGGGGCTGTGAAGAGGGGGAGAATCCCCACCCAGAGGGCTCAGTGCCCCAGAAGTGAACCAGCCAACGGTGACCCAAAGGGTCAGTGTTTTGAGGGTGGACAAGTCTCCACTGGCCCCTCCTACTAGCTGCAAGGTGAAGACAGAATGAAATGAGTGGAAAGAATAGTCGCAGCTCATCATGAGGGGTGGGGAGAAGCGCCTACAAGGCAATGGTCTCTGTCCCCGCAGGCTGAGGAAGCCAAGGCTCCGCAGGATTTCGGGAGACATGGCTGACTGGAGTGTGGAGAAGAGTCGGGGAGCTGCTGTTTTAGGTGGCAGTGTTCTTTCTGCCTTCAAGGAGAAGAGGAACGTGCTTCAGGTTTTAAGCACAAGCATAAGTGCTTTCCTGGATTGGGACCTTAAAAGCCACAGCTTTGGAAGGCAGTTTTGAAAATCTTGTACCCCAGCTGCCTTATGCTATGATCCAGCAAAGCACCTTGCTCCCATCCTCCCACTGAGCCAAATGCTCAGATGAGCGGAAGAAAAATGTCGCTAACCCTACTCCAATGGGGCTACTCATACATTTACATTTAAATACATGTTTCGGTGCTTTGCTGGATCAGTGCCTTAATCTGTGTCCCATCCCTTCTATATTATACCTCTTCCAGTGCAAAGTTTAATATTTGCTTTCCATGAGTATTCATGGACCAGCTTTATTATGTATTATGTACAGTGCTTAGAGATTCTTGCAAGGCATAGGCTGTTGAAGTGTCAGCAAACATACCGTTAGCAAACTTTTATGGAACCAGTCTTTGGGAGGGATTTTCAAAAGCAATCAGTGCTGAACTGCTTCTACCGCCATTGAAATCCATGGGCATTTTGCCACTGAAGTTGATGGGGGCAGAGTTTGGTCTACACTGAGTGCTTTAGATAACCCCATCCTTTGTGTTCTATAAGTAAAAATGAAGCCAAATGTCATCCGGACATACAGTGTAAAAAAATTACATTAATTCCAAAGAAGAGTAATGGATGCTGATGCCTAAATTACTCATTTACAAATGGGTTGTGGTTTTTATGATAAATGCTCTCTGCTTAAGCTTCATCTGTGTTTTGGAATAACATCAGAACCTCCTAATTGCTATGAAACTGGTGTTTATTCTTATCCCATATGGATATCTTCATTCTAAAACTGACAGAAGGGTGAAGTCACACACACTTTTCCTTGTTTTGGCTAATACTCTGTCCAGGCATTTCAGCTGTTAATTACAGTAAAATAAAAAACATAGACCAGCATGAACACAATACCTTTTAAAGGTAACCAGGTAAGACAAGATGTTGTATGCTATGCAAGGGATAATGTGCAAGGCAAATAACTGTGACAGACTGACAATATCCTGAACAAATCTTACAGAATTAAGAAAAACTTTATTGAATTGGGTTAAACCCTATCGAATTATGGTTAATACTTTTGGGGTACATTGAATTAAAATGCAGTTGTGCATGTGTTATTGTGGAATTACATGTACCTTGTCCAGGAAATACCCTGGTCGGAAGGGAGAGAGACTTGGTTTCCAACTAGAATGTGTGATGGCTGGGGAACTTGGAAACTTGAGAGTGGATGCCCTTGCTTGACTGCTGAGAGAAATAGAGGAATAGTTGCCCTGAGCTGTGACAGGAGTACATCAAGCAATAAACTGTGTTTGTAGTTGATTAAATGTCAGTGTGAATATGAAACATTTGAAATTTGCAAAAGTCATTTATTGCACATATTTTAGCCCTCAAACTTTATTACTATTAAACACAAGATAAAGCCTGCAGCCACATCTGATGAGAGCCCATCAGACCTTAGTAGGTAGACCAGCCTAATGTTTGGATCGATACATGCCAGAGCTACAAGGAGCACAAGGGCCTGATCCAAAGCCCTCTGAAATGAAAAGAAACTGTCCCATTGCCAGTTGTCTACCAAGAGGCATAACTCTTCTCTCTATTCCAGGCTTGAACAAGTGCTCCTATATGGTACTGTGGACACCATGCTGATCTCAGTGTTGTGTGTTTCAAGAAGACAGACCTGCCTGTGCAATCAGTAAAGCACCCAGGGTATTTTTCACAACATAGCGTCTGGACCAAATTCTAAATGCCTCCCTAAATTCCACCTTTAGCTGCCTCCCTAAATTTTACCTGTAGCTTAAATTGGATAAATTAATCAACACTTCTTTCATTGTCCCCGTTCTTTAGCATTGCTGTGCATTCTGAAGAGTTCCCAGGTGTGTTACATTTCATTGTTGGGAAGAGTACATTTGGGTACATAACTCAAGTTAATAGATTCCTTTTGGATGAAATGTTCTACACAAATGTTAGATATTATTATTATTTATTTAATTTTAAAGACTGTATACAGAAAAAAGAAATATCATTTACTTCTTGCCTGAAGTTCTGAAAGCAGAATGTTACTTGCTTCTTAATACACTTGCTGGAATCCCTTTGGGGACATGGGTAGGGTGAGTTGTGTATTTAAGTTATAAATTTTCAGGGGAGCACACTGATTGGTTAAATGTGTAAGCTTATGGAACACAGAAGCCCATATTTTCTGGACCTAACCTCAATTAAGTGCACCTTAGAAATGTGGGTCATACTGTATTGCTGATAAGTTTCACCCTCATTTCATACACTTTCTGTACTGTGATTGGCTGCAATCCCTCTCTTATCATCATACCATACTATAAAATGACTTGAAATGGGAGAAATCTGGCCAGCAACATCTGAATGACATATAATTATCAAGCGTTAACTACCCATGCTGATTACCACTCCTCTTGAACTCCCAGTTTAATTTGGATTTGCGTGTGTGTGTGTGCGTGTGTGTGTGTGAGTGGGGGTTATCAGTAGGAAATGTAAGCAGCATGCTAACGTACTACACACTAACTTCAGAACTTTTAGCTAGAATACAGAGATGTTGCTAATAAAGTTGGCTGCAATCCAAACTATTTTAAGGGGTGGGGATAAAATGATGTTAATAATTTGGTATCAGTTCTCGCTTAGCATTAAGGGAAGTGAATGTGGCTAAATGCTGCTCAACTTTCCCAATGATCAAGATTACAGAGCTTGGGTGACTTGCGCTATCAACATGTTGTTGCCCCTTGACCAAGTTGTTGTCACTTCTTTGCAGCAGGTCTGTTCCCCTTGCTGGGGAGAAAATGTCATCACAGTCAGGTGTGTGTGTGGTGATTTGTGGACTTACAGTATGTGCATGTTCTCACCTATTCTATGTACATGGATCCTTTTATTCTTCTTCAGTCAGCAGTCAGAACAACTGTAGATCTGCTCATTACACTTCCAGTCTAGGTTCTTACATGGCCTCTTTCACTGCACTATGTGAGTGACTCAGAAACATGAATGAATTTATCCTCACACTATCCATATTAAGAGATGGAAGTGTTATGTGAGTCTTTAATTGGGAATTCCAACTAAGTTTTGATTCGGGCTCTGTGAAGAATTCATATAAGAACCCCAGACACAAATGAAATTAGCTTTGAGTTCTTGAATCTGGAATCTAGGCTGATGCTAGGATATATTCAAGTCCGCCCCCCCACTCTCCTTTCCCTAAAGGGCCCCCTTTATATCACCATCACTTCAACTGCAGGAACGTGATAGCCAAACTCCAGCCAGACCACCTGGCGTCAGTCAGCATTAATGTTAGTGCCGACTCTGGAGTGCCTTTTCTAGGGCTGTGGTACACTGATGGAGACACTAGGCACAGATGCAGCCCCTGTTGCATGCATTGGCAGCAGGGTTCTCTACTCTAGACCTCCAATTTCCAAACTCTTGTGGAAGGCAGATGTCTGGAAGAGGAATATTATGGCTGGTTTCAAGACTTCTGGATTAGCGAAGTAATCTGGGGTTCGTGGTGTCTCTAATCAGCATGCTTTAATCACAGCTCTCCCCAATATCTGCAAATCAGACACTTTGCCTTGAGTATGTTCCCAGAAAGGCAGACTCTAAAAACCGCTTTCCAGGATGGAAGATGACGATGTAGGCAACTTTCTGCAGACTAGAATCCTCTCCTCTTTAGACTGGAGCAATGTGGACGATGATTTTTCCATTGAGGGACATTAATACATGGAACCCTGTTGTGCAAGTGGAGCGGGAGTCAAGGGACTGGAGGAGAATAGGACCCAATGTCAAGAAAATCTTGATCTGTGTCGGAAGGCTTTACCTGTCTTTGAGAACACTGCACAGAGCATACGTCTCTCTGACTTCCTGTAGAGCCAGACAGGGGCCAGATTGAAAGAGAAATGTTGGTAGGGTTATGAAGCTCGGAGTATCTTTATCTACCTGTGTTGTTACTGCTCAATGATGCAAGTCTTCTGATTTAGACAGTGAGCATGGATACGGGTGGTGAATCAAATGGTGATCCCAACAGGTGTCTGGATATCGTGGCAATTTCTTCTCAGTTCACACCATTAAAATGGCTAGGCACTGAAAGATAGTTCTCCATTCCTAGTAGTGCTGGAATCAGTACTGGGATGCAGCTAACTGGTGACACTGGGGGAGCCTCTCTTGTGCAATGGATTCTTTCTCTACAATAGAAGCCACTTGAGTATATTTATAGAAACACTCGGCCCTGTAGTAAGTGCAAAGTCATCATCATTTACTTTCTGTGTGTGAGAGAGAAGGCGTAGAGTTGCATATGGGTCCTCTGCATGCTCTACTATTGCATTATTATCCTTCAGTAGCATTGGCTGATACTCTATTCTATAGCCAATCATTTGATAAGTGGTGGAGATGTGTATCCTGTGTGTGTGTGAGGCCTGCCCACTACTCTGGGTTCCAACCCAGGGACTCTACAAATAGCAGCCAAGTGCTAGTGGATGCCCCTCCAGAGGAACCCATGGGCCACCCATTGCAACATCTTCTCCCTCCCCAAGCGTCTGGCTCATGGCACTGAGTTAGTCATTTCCACTAGAACATTTTGGGCACCAGTAGCTGTTGCAGTGTTTCCTGAGTTTGGGGATCTTTCATCACTCGGTACAGACATGCGTCCCAGAGCTCAAAGAGGGGCCCCTACTTTATCCATTGTGTTCCACCCTCGTTCCCAAGCACAGCTCAGGGTCTGGTCCTTCTGTTGTTCGTGCACCAAATCTCCGTTTTCTGAAAGCCAGTCATGGCTTACTTCTTCTAATGGCCCTGGGATAGCAGGGTATCAAGATGATGTTCCTGCCTGGCTTGAGGGGCCATCCCCTGGATCTTCCATCCCCTCTCGGCCCATATGCCCCCTTGCTTCAGTCCTGGGTTAGTTTCTGCTCTGGTGCTTCAGGAGCTCCCCAAACCATTTTCTGTCCCCCCACAATATTGCAGGGCGGGCCAGGGAGGTCGCGAAGTCAACTGGGCAAGTTTCAGTGTGGTCCTTTACTTCCAGTCAGACTTTGGCCACCAGGTAGAGCCATATGTCACCATGGATACACTGAAGGTAGACAGAAGCCCCCACCCTGGCCAGACCATTGTCCTGGTTTCCAGAATCCAGTAGGGCCATCATTTGGGTGCTATCAAACTGTACTGGCAGCCTCTCCATCTTGTGCCCTTTGCGTTTCCCCGGCCCAGGCTTTCAGCCACTGGGAGCAGGATATGGACATAAACACCATGGTCCCAGCGGAGCATGCTCTCTCCCCACGAAGCAAACGAAAGCAGCACTTCAGAGCTACCTAAGGAGCTCTTTGCTCTACCCACTGAAAATAACAGAGAAGAGATCCTTTGTTTTAAAAAATCCCTAGATGGGAAGTTGAGAAGCACGCAGCACTGGCCTCCCACTGCTGTCAGTGTGCGTTGTATCACTGAAATCAATAGGAGCAGAATTAGGGCACTTTCGAACATCCTGCTCTTACTCTTTCACCCTCAGTGCCCTGTGGCATGTTCCTGGGTGATAAGAATCGCAGCTCTAGTAGGTTGCCAGACCACTGTGGGCAAAGAACTTTCCCACTCTAAATATAAGGAGCTAAATGAGCACAGGCGTTAGAGCAGGATCATTAAGAATAACCTCTAGGACCTGAAACATAAGTGAGGAGATTTTCAGAGGTGCCTAAAGATCTTAGGAGCATAAGGAGAAGGCTATGTTCTACTCTGCTTATTCCTGATGTGTCCCTGTTCCAGCTGTTGGGAGAAGGGAAAAGCACAAGACCTTACATTCTATTTCGGTGGCATCTACATTAAAAATCCACTGATGCCACAGATATTAAATACTGTGGTGGCTGGATTGTAATAGGATAATTTTATAACATGTGTGTAGCTGCAAGTTAAAATGGTTCAAGTAACCAAATCTCATGCTTGGAGGTGTAAGAGGATCATCTTTTTGGAAATTTCAGTCTTTGGCTGCTGCTGGAGGAAAAATACCACGTTATTTGGACCATTTGTTTGATCTGATAAAGTGTGTCCTGTTTTCTGGCATTAAGGTTACCTGACCTTCTCCTAAATAAGTTCTTTACCCTTAGGTTCTTGGGACATGTGTCAATCCACAAATGCATGTGAGACACGGGAAGGCTTCTGGCACAAATTTTTGCACTTAAGCCTTTAATTTATTGTACAACACTTTCAACAGTTTTATCTAGTACAGATGAGTGTCTGTATTCTCAACAGTCTCTAGCGAGAGGAGTTAGGTTCTTGTTAATTAGGAAAAAAGTAGTGTCACTTTTATCACACAGCAGTCAAGAGCCTGAAATATTACTTATTGAATTGTGAACTTAGGATTTTTAAAAAAACTTTTGTTGGCATAATTTATTTTATAGCCCCATTAGTTCTGACTGCTAAAGTGTTACCCAAAACAACGGTAGCAGTCAGACAGATTTCCAAAGTGCAATGCCATAAATTTCAATGGCATTTTATTTGAAGAAGGTAAATAGTGTCATTTTCTACTTTATTAACTCTGTTTGATATAAACTCTGATCTTATAGACTCATAGACTCATAGGTCAGAAGGGACCAATATGATCATCTAGTCTGACCTCCCGCACAAGGCAGATTATTAAATTTGGAGGATGGAGAAGATGGGCTGTTCAAATTCCCCTTGACCAATAATTTATCAAATCTGTTTCCCATTTATTGTCACTTTCAAAAACCTGATCTGCTAAAACCCTCTAGGTCTCACAGCTTAATGGGACATATTTTGGGTTTTCTATTATTTAAAATATGTGAGAAATATGAAGAGTAAAAGTCTTCTGAAAGGGCAACATGATTTATTATTAATCAAAGGAATAAATCAACTTTCCTTTATGGCAATCCATGGCTATTTAAAGAATCCAGTTATTTCAGTCTTCTCATTACTATTACCTAGTAGAACTTCAGATGTTTCTCCTAGCTGTTTCAAAGAGTAACTTCACAGATTTTTGACAGATTAAAAGGTGCTAAAGCTGTACAGGGATGCTGTTTTCATTTTGCCTTGGGACTGTAAAGTGGCTGACAATTAAAGACTTAAGTCCTGATTCAAGAAAGCATTCCTGCTCAGGAAAGCACTTTTTGAGATGTAAACACATGCTTAAAATTAAGCACCCAGTTAAGTGCTTTCCTGAATCCTGTCCTTGGGTAAGTTTTGCAGACAACAAGAGAAAGATGCCTCTTTTCCCACAGACCAAACTTCTAATGCAGCTCTTTTCTTACTTTTTTAAGTTGAAAGGTAGATTTCTATATTAAGCATAAATTCAGTAAAGTCGTCTTAATTGTTTGATCCAGATAAAATAAAAGCAGAGGTTGAAATGCCCCCCTCAGAATGAAAACAGATCTACAAAAATGTGCAAGGCTGATTTTAATAAAATCATCCCAAATACATCAATGATCTCTAAACCCTTAAGAGAAGTGCTGGAAAATGCATTGCTTTTAAGACAAACATAAGCAAGCTTTTAAGCAGTTAAGACACTAGCCCACCAGTTTGAAAATATTACGATTTAACTAAGGATAGGTCTATACTAGAAAAGATTTGTCAGTATAGTTTATACTGACAAACCTTCTAGCTGTAGACACAGCTTATACCGGCAAATGGTGCCTTTGCCAATATATCTTATAATGTTTGGTGAGCAAAATAAACTAGACTGGCAAAAGCATTGTTATGCCAGTATAACTGTATCTACACTGGGACTTTTGCCCGTGTAGCAATGTCACAAAAATTATACCCCAGCTGACATTGCTATGCTGGCAAATTCTTACGGTATAGACATGGCCTAAGTCTCTTGTGATATCAGATGCTCTTTTGGAAGGTCAAGATGGTTCTCTTACGTAGCAAACACAGCCAGTTTCACCTACACTGAGATTCCTACCTCACACACAAAAAAGCTATGTTTAGATTGGAAAGGAAGTGCTAACAGTTTTGTTTTGGTGTCTTCAGTCCCACCAAAACATATAGGGAGTAACTGATCTCAAAGAATCTAGTCCTCCGAGGTTCTGAACACCCCCTCAGCTTTCACTGAGGTCAAATGGAGAATCAGAACTGCTTGGGGTGCACTCAATGTCTTACTGGGTCGGGGCATAACCTCTTGAAAGTTTATTTCTTTTTAAAATTGTCTCAGTTGTAACTGTTTTCCCTATGCTGAATACAGATTGGATAAGAAACTAGAAGTCACAGGTACCAAAGTAGAAGAGTTGGTGAAAATTTTTCAAATTTTGAAATTTCAACAAAATTTCTAACTTCGATATTTTGGAATATGGGGAAAAAATGAAGTTTTAGAATAACCCCCCATTTTTGACCAATCTGAGAGCTCTTTTCTTTTTTAATTCTGAATTTTTAGTTTTTGACAATAAAAAGATTCCAGGTTTTAACATCTTAATTTTTTTTTTAAATGGGGGGAAATGAAGAACCTCCCTCCCCAACACAATGCCCTCCTCCCAACTGAGGTGACAACAAGAACCAGCTTGCTGTCAGGTTCGATTTATATGGATCCCTCAAATAAGGAGCGACAAGGGTTGCTTTGCATACAACTTTGTTTTACTTGTAACAATCTATAAATCAACAATTACAATTTAAAAATCACCGTTAATTCTTATCTAATGTAACAATTTAACTACTTAAAACACAATCACAATTACAACTATACAATTATACTTATAAAGCTAGCTTACACTATAGGGTTATACTTATGCTATTATACTTACACTGCAACAGTGAGGTTTGTCAGCAGCAAAACAACAATCCATTATTACTAGTACGATTCCCGGGTTTGCATCTGAGTGGAATATACTGTCACACTCAGGTTTCACAGCCACACGCTCTATACTCAGATTTGAGTGGCAAACTGGGGAGAGACGGTAGGTAGATCAGGCCTCCACGTAGAGCTATTCTGGTGCTCTTCCAAAGATATGGGACATCTCCAGTTTACTTCCTGTTTATGATCACCTTATATTCTCTTCCTCACAGCCATATGCCCACTTTTAGCCAATTAAGAAGTTCCTAAGAGCGATGAGGTGATTGGGGGCTGCACCCCGACACAGCCAAACGTGATTTTATCTTTCTTGATTGTCCAGCTATGTGCTAGACAGACTTCTGGCCTCCTGCTTGGGCAGTTGTACTTTTTTTGTGGATTTACTCCAGCTGTTGTCTGCTGTTGTCAAAGAATCACTCATTGCAATACATGTCTGAATATTATTTTAAATGAAGTTTACTGAGTTTCAAGTCACAGAGGGCCCATAAAGGTTTACCAAAGCCTACAGGCCACATACTAATTGCATCTTGATTGTTTCCAGTACTTAGCACCTGTTGGGATTCTCCTGGTGCTTATCACAGGGATTCCTGACAAGGCAAGGCTAGATGCTGCTACAAAGTAGTTAACGTTTTACATCCAGGCCCAATGAGTTTGTATTTCTATTAATTTAAAATGGAGTTGGGTCACTTTATAAAAATGAAAATGTTACAACACCAACCACCTTTTTCTTCCAGCTCTACTTAACAGAGCAGTGACACCTGAACGTGATGTCCATGAATAGAATTCACGCAGTGAGGCATTTTATTACTGCTTCCGAATGAATAGAAAAGATTTTGAAATACAGACACCCAATTTGCAGTAAACAGAAATTTAATGATTGTACAAGTCTGGGCCAAAAACCCCAAGAGCCACTTCAGGATGACAGTGTTTTGTTAGAAAGAAACTGCCTGTTCCAGGAGCACTGAAAAATTAAATGTGGATCTGGATACATACAGAAATACCCGTCTAGATACAGAAAAGGGTTTTCTTACTATTTGTTTTATGGTAGTGTCCAGAGGTCCCCTTGTGCCAGCTGCTGTACAAACACCTAAGGTTTCCCTGTAATACACAGCACCCTGGGATACCGCCCCTCAGGAGGGTGCACTAAGGTTGCGTAACAGCAGCGGCAGTGTGGAGGTGGGTGTGTGCGTGCACGCAGTGATATGCCCTTGTGCAGCACAGCATAATGTGGACACTTGACATGGGGCGCACGTGTGAGTGTATACGCAGACAAGGACTCATGTCTGTATGAACATAGCCTAAACTCCAAGTGAGAGAGAGGCCCTGTCCAAAGAACTTACTATCTTAGTGACAAGACATTCAAAGAGTGGGGGGGAACGGTGCAGGGACTTGCTCACGGTCACCAGGCAGGTCAGTGGCACAACCGGGAAGAGAATCCAAGTCCTCCGAGTCAAAGTCCATGGCCCTGATTACTTCTGGAGGGTTCAAAGAGGAAGCAGGGCCAGGACATCCCTGAGAGGGAAGGTACCAGAATTTCACAAGAGGCAACTGTTGATTGCTAATCTGAATTCATGGCGGTTTGAAAACTAACCAAGACAGGCCGTAGAACGGTGACTCAGCGTCTGATCCAGCACCACTGAGTTCCGTGTGACTCTTTCTAGCGGTTTCAGTGGGAGCTGGATTGGATTGTAACACGTCGAATCCCAGAGGGGCTGAGAACAGGTCTCTCTTCTCAGTGCAGAATTAGAGAGAAGGGGCAGCAGGGGGTCCAGTTGGTCCAATAAAAGCTATTACCTCACCCACCTTGTCTCTCTAATGTCCTGGGATTGACACGCTGCAACTGCATTGCAGATAAGTGCAGAATTGACAGAAATCATTTAGATCTACCAGTAGGCATGCATCACAACCTCACCAAAAACTCTGCTTCATAAGACAGCTGAGAGAGCTGCTTAGGTAGAGAACGTTAAAGAAAACTAAGTAAAATTGTAAAGAGCTGTGTCTAGATGTGCTGGGTAACAGAAAGATGCAAGCAGCATCAAGCTCCTCCACCATAGCTGTTCCTCTCACCTGTCTATGGCTCCTGGACAGCAGCTGCTTCCAGGGGTTCTTCTGTCAGTTACTGCCCTCTGAGCCCTCCCGGAAAGGGGAAACAGGAAGGCAGTACATCTGTAGGCTGCAATAACTTCCATTATTCTCCTTCATGGCCTAGGACAAAGAGAATCCAGGGGACAGCTGACTTCACTGCTTCATCTCTTCTTACTTTCCCCTCACTGTCACCTCTAGGTCCATGCAGCCCCCCAGAGCAGGGATTTCCATAGGATTAGGGGAAAACCACTGTTGAATTAAGAAAGGAACTGGAAGGAAACTGATTTCCCTATCCTATGAATATTTTTGAGAATTCAGAAATTTGTCCCATTCTGAACTAGGATGAAAAGTTGAAATCTCACAAATTTTCATGAACCCCTCCTCCCCCACAAAAAAAAAAATCTTCGTTTGGGACAATCAGAACATTTTGTTTTGATAATTTCAAAATGTTTCAGTGTTGATCTTTTACCTTTTCAAAAGTCTAACACCTTCTGAATGAAAAGTTGTTTTGATTTGGGAGAATGGAATTTTTCATTTTGTAAGTGTTCAAACTGACGTTTTGACAATGTCAAAACATTTTTCAACATTTTTTTTTAGTTGTGAGATTTTTTGTAACCAGCCCTTTTTTGCAGACAGTTTCAGTGTTGATGAGCCAGCAGTTTTTGATGGAAAAGGTTTCCTTGAAAATTTCCCCACCAGCTGTACTTAAGAATAATTGGCTCTCTGGTTTGCAAAGCAGGGTCTAGGTTACCAAAGATATAGTGGATGAAAGAAAGTCAAATTAAGATCGATCATCTTTCCTGTAGTCTGAACAAGGCACTCCTTTTCCTTGAATGATAACCATTGACAGGTCCTGGCTGCCGGTGAGCTCCGTGCTAGTCATTTGCCTGGTTTACCTCCTGGGATTCAGTCTAGACAATTTCACAGATGGAAGAGAGGAAGGATATGCAATCATGTTGATCCGTAGCATTTTTTTGCTTAATAAAACTGTAGCTTACTCTCCAAAACCTCTCCCTGGTTTACAGCAGTAGAAGCGGGTTCACTTTAGAGGCAGATATACAGTGTGTTATTCTGAATCTTTCCAAGTCCCCACTGATCTCCTTGGGAACGGGGCAATGAAAAAAGGGAAACCCATCAATTAAAAAAAAACCCAGGCAGTTGACCTCATGGATTAATTTTTTGATTCTGTGTATGCTTCCTTTGATCCCTTTTGGCTAATTAGAAAAATTGAATCTGAATTCGAACTAATAGTATCCTGTAACATTCCAGGCTACCCCTACTGAACCAAAGGAATGGTTGGGAAAGGTATGGGAATGAACATAAACCTCCCTGCTGGATACCCCGACTCAAATTCCTGCACAACTATTATGGCCTGAGAATAGTGAATTAGTGACTGTAACTAAAGCCGCCAGTCCTTGAAAGTGGAGAATGAAAGATCAAGTACAATCCAAATCCAAAGAAGCTTGTGTTTTTTTCCCAGATACACATACTATTCAAGATGAGCCAGGACAAATCAGTGAGGGGACAGGATAGTTTAAACTCCTTGGGTGAAGTGGCAAACTCCCATTGACTTCAGTGTGGCCAGGATTTCACCCCTTCTTCCTAAACTTGTTTAGAAACCTGCTTTCCTCTGTATTAGTAAATCAAAAGAGAATGAGGGATGGATAGCGGGTGGGAAATAAGACAGGAACAAAAGAACAAGAAAGGCTTTTGCAAGAGCACATTACATCCCACATATAGAAACAATGTATTGACAAAATTCTTTTGTTGTTTTACCATAGCAGAAAATAATATTTTAACTCTGGTCCCATAATCATTTCCCTTTAAATGTTTCGAAGCTTTGCTTTCTTCTACAGCAAAACAATTACACAGCGAAGCATAATTGTTTTACAGTCAATTAAGTACATCGAATGTGCATATTTATGAAACCCAATTTACACTTCATCCCCACAGCACTACATTGAGCATTGTCATTCTTCCCACTAAACCAGAAACCAGTAAAGCTGTTCAAGGAACTCACTGGTTCAACCTCTGAGCGGAATAACTTAAACTTGAAACCAGCCTTTTGAAATCCCAGGGCAGCCCAGCACAGTAAAACTTATTCTGTCAAGTGCATTGTGAAGACCAAAGGCAAGGCAATGCGGTGTCTGTGGAGAGGCTCTATAAAACTTTTATGGCTTTAGTTCATGCCCTGATTCTTGCTGCGGTGAGCAAGTACATTTTTCATTAGTGTATCCCACAAACCAATGAGACCGTATGCACTTAAGTGTTGACCTTCCTAGTACACACCTATGCTCAGAGCAAACATTTAGACTTGTTTTTCTTTTACTATTCAATAATTATCTATGAAACTTTTGCACGATCATCCAAGATAATGCAATAATCTGGGCATAGTGTTGAACTTCATCAGAGCTACTTTGAGTGTCAGTGCCGTGTCCCTGAGCACAAGACGTATCAGACCATGGATCTAGTTCTCACATCCTTTGTGAGCTTCTCCAAACCCTTTTAGGTCACTGGAATATCCAATAAGCATGACTGAAAAGATCTGCGGTGTAGGCAGAGCTCTGTGTGAAAAGGAAAGACATACAGTCCAGGGTTTTGAAAAAGTAGTAATCTTACAATATTGCTTTCATAAAAACTTTCTGAATTGTCTGTTCAAGTAAGACAAAGATTGTGTTGATTTCCAACCAAGCAAGGTGAACAAAAATGTTTCTGAAACTGACATAAAAAATAAAGGTCTAGCTCCTCATCCAGAGTGGAGTGACATTGACTTCAGTTACCCAATCAATTTACTCTGGCTGAAGATTTGGACTAGAATTGTTTAGGACCCTAAATGATTAGAGAGCTCAAGCAGTCTTTGTATGTGTCTGTTTGAAAGAGAAAGTCATTTTGTAATATGCTTTCTTTCCTTCCCTCTTTGTTTTCATTTTCAGTCTAATTGCCTGACGCTTAGTTATTGTTTTACTCTAAGCTCTTACTAGAAGAGCGAGTGGACACAAAATTGGAGGCCATAAAGCCAGAGTCCACTGACAATGTTGGACTTCTGGTGTCCTGGGAACTTCTTTCAAGTCCTGAAATGTCCCTGTTTTTCATTTCACCAAGCAAACTGTTCCTTTTCTTCTTGTCTATAAAAAGATTTGTTCAAGACATATTGCTGCAGTGAGTAGAATATGCTCTGTGTTTACCAGGAACTAACAGCCCAGTGGAACAAGTATTCAGTGTGATGAACAGTGTGTGAGGTAAAAAGAAAAGCCGATTGAGTGCAGACGCTATCAGAGCTTTGCCCAGAGTGAATATTAATGACACTTGCTCAGTGTTTCATGATAAACTCGTTCAGACACTATGTTACTGGGGAAAATCCTCCACTCCAGGAAATATGCCAGTGTTGCTGTTTTCAGAAGTTGGGAGTAGCACAGTTTAAAAAAGAACAAGTGTACTTTTGTATGAATATTTCAGGACCCTAAAAAGTGTTACAGAAGTGTCCTGGGTTTGATTTGGAAAATATGGTCACCTTAATTATGTGTGTGCTGGTTGGATTAGGACCATGGATGTACAGTTGAACCGAACTCTCTTTCTTAAGCACATGAATGCAGCAAACAGTGTGAACTGGCAACTGGCCGGACTTACCAGATTTCAGTTACTCCTATAGCTTTTTAAAATAATTGTATTTTGATATGAGAACTAGACCCAGCTGGTCAGAACAGTTCCTCCCAAACTCTACAGCAGTAGACAGAAGGGAACAGACAACCCTGTTCCCAAAACCAGGTGTCAGATCAATTTCTCCTTTCTTTCAAATTTCAGCAGCAAATTGGGAGGGAGGAGAAAGCCAGGTTCATAGGGACCCTCCATCAGCTTTAGGAGGCAAAGCATTTGCAGCATAAAATGACATACTATTTCTGTTCTCTGTCATTAATTCTCTACTCACATGGAATAGCATTCAGATTCCTAACCCTGAAGTAAAACCTGACTGATTAATTCTGATGCTCCGTATTGGTATCAACGCTCTGGTGGGGGTATGAAGAAGAAACTGCCTTACAAACTAATTATTTCTTCCATTGTCTAGGAAAGAAATAAAAACACTGGAAATACAAGCTCTGCAAATCAATCACCAAGATGTTATTTAACTGGTGCAAATGACTTGACCTTTCAACTGAGCAAAACGTCTCTTGTAAAATTTGTATTTGATGAATGCTTCTGATTGTTGATTAACATCCATGGCTTTCTGTTTCCATTTCTACCATTCAGCAGTTCGAATACAAATTCCAAATGTAAGAGAGAAAGAGATGAGCTCAGGAAAGAGTGTTTCTTGTGGACTTACTTGTCCACATCAGCGGACCCTTGCACCTGTGCTGTGGCTTACTTTTTTGCAGTTGGCACAGGGGCTTGCCTGTCCACTCCAGTTCAAAGGTGGATTCACTTTGGAAAACCAAACAGTAGCTTATGTGAGCATAGGATTGGAGTGCCGGCTCTGGAAAACTAGAAGACGCGTTCTCTGGGGAGTCCTGATTTCTCTCCAAGCTATTCTCTGGGTTCTGAAACCCTAATCATAAAAGATCTAATCTGGAGGAACGAGTCATAGTGTTCTTCAGTCTAGAAGCTCATGTGTTATGTCTGTTGGATGGGGTCTTAAAAAAGAAAGCTTCTCTGTTAGAGCTCCTGTATCTTTTCTGTCTTCAGCTTTTACAGCCTGATCCAAACCCAATGAAGTCAATGGGAGCCTGTCCACTGATTTAAATGCACTCTCCAAAACAACGTTCACACACTATAGAAAATATCTGCACATAAACAAAATCATTTTTCGCAGTTATTTTATACCCATACAAAACAACAAGAGAAAAGAAAAGAGAACTAGGAAAAAACTACGTGGTTAGAGTTGGTATTAGAAATGCAAATACCATGTGAAAAAATATGAGGGAATTTCTGACACTTATTACTTCAATTACACAGAAAAACTATGTTACAAGAACATTACATTTGCAAGCTCAAGACCTCAGAAGTTAGAAAATGCTAGAATTACAGTTGCTTGAGCGAACTTACTTTGTCCCCCTCATGTGTATGCATTACAGGACTGTCTTTAATTACATGATCACATGTTATGTTTTCCACAGGACACCTGCCTCCTTCAGTGCGCAGGATGGATGGTGCTCTGGGGATGAATCAGTTTTTTGTGGTGGAGGAGGCTGTCATCTGCAAGATTGCCTCCTCCCATTTCAAACAAGCCTTGCCAAGTAAATTCTGGCAAATGTAATTTAAAAAAAAAAAATTGCTCCTCCAGATGGTTATTATTCAGCTTATGGGGGAGGCGCTGGGGGAGTTGCTTAGAACTCCAGAACTTTTGGGTGTGCATGTCATCATCAGATTCATAAAGAAGCCTCTTATTTCTCTGAAAGGACAGTTTGGGTTGGTTGGGTGAAACATGGCGGCCTTGGGGCAACTCTGAATGGAAATGCCAGAGTAATGCTAACATCAGCAGGTTTCCAGTCTATCCCCCCAGCTATAATTACATCACTTGGTCTGTGTTTCATTAGTGACACGTGACACAGCAAGCAGGCAGAGTGGTCAGATCTTTATTAAACCTACCGAGAGGACAGTGTTTCATGCTCCACCATGCTGCTTCTGTCCAGGCTCCACTGTTATCCAGCTCTGAACCTCTTGATTCACACCAACATATGACCTTCCTGAAAACAGACTCTCTTTCCCAGTTCCACTCACCAGGCTACTGCATTCAAGGAAAAGGTAATATTTCTTTGAGATAGGACAGTTCAGACATGGTTTTTAAATATTGTTTAGCTGGCCCAGTGTTTGTGCAGTTAAAGCACAACCCCAACAATAACAGGAAGATGTGTTAGGCTTTGCACAGGGACTGTGCAAGTCTTACATTTTCACTGTAAGCTCTGTTTTCAGGACTCTGAACAGTTAAAAAAGACAGTCTTTTAGTTCACAAGGAAATATTTTTAGCTTTTTCCCCCTCTCAGACCAAAGTACTGATGTTTTCGGGGATATGGGAGAGTTTGAAGAAGTAAGGGACTTTTAAATTATCTGAACATGAAAAACCATACAGTGTTGTTTTCTTGCTTTAAAAAAATTGTTCAGATGCTTTTTTGTGTGTGCTTAGATCAGTCAAAAATGGTTTCATTTAAAAGTTCAAACTTGGCATGTTCTGTACTTTGCCTTTGATGAGAAATGTTTGCTTGGCCAACTTTGGAAAAAATATTAATTGAGAAATAAAGACATTCCAATATAAGTGGGTGAAAAATAACACACAAGGAATACACAGCCTATATTTTTGGATGATTTGAAATGTGTAACAAATTATATACAAATATCCACATGCAGGAGCATGCTATATCTGAATATCTGTGCACTGAAATGTATCTACCATGCCTTAAATGATCAGACATTCATATAACTTTGAATGCATGTTTGAACATACATGTGAGAATATTCACATGAATGTGTTCACTAGGCTGGATTGAATGGGAACTCTACTAGGGGATGAGCTCTTTTGAAAATGTGACCTCTTTATTTTTATCCACCCTATGTCTACCTTGTCTATCTAGATTGTGAACTCTTTGGGTTATAGACTCCCTCTTCCTTTGAGCTTGATCCTGCACCATTTAAATCAATGGGAGCTTTGAATTGAATTGAATGGGTGAAAAAGCAGAACCTTTATGTGCATATAAGATAATGGGGCCATGATCTTGGTTGGTAGGCCCTACAGTAATACAAATTACTATTACCATTATTTAATTCACGTAAGTGCCTAAATGGGAGCTGAGCTACTTGAAAATGGATCCTCAGTTGTGAGTGCTGAGAACTTTCAATAACCGGGCCTGGAGAGTTTATTTTAATCTCACACAGAAAATACAAATAAATATTTAGGGTGGGATTTTTAGAATTTCTCAGCATTGGTCAGAGGCTGATTGCATTGATGACACTAGCAAACTCCCACTGGATTTCAGTGGTAGTTGATATAGGCCAACATTGTGTGGAAAATGCCAGCCCTTGTAGTCCATTTATTTGAATCATAGAATCATAGAATATTAGAGTTGGAAGGGACCTCAGAATACATGGTACAACTAATCAATTTCTTTTGAAAATATAAAATTAAACAGGAATTTTAAACACAAAAAATTACTTTTATCACCATGTTTTCTATTTATTTAACACTTTTCAGCCCAACACAGGTAACAAATTATAGCATGTATCTAGATTACTGATATGCACTGCTGTACGCTGGCATGGAGGGCAGCAGATGGGTAGAAAACTAGGGCATACTACACAATAGCAGAGGGAATAGAAATTTTGAACAAGGACATCAGGACAAATCCCTGCTCTTATCTTACCTCCCATAGGAAGTTTAATATCCATGCAAGGAGTCTAGGATGTCAGTTTCTAAGGTCTCATGTTAGACCTCCCTGAGCAGTAAGGGACAGTATTTATCTGATTCAGAAAGGTGAAGGGCTAAGTTGACTGTGCCAGGATTTAAAGCAGGAAACTCCTAGCAATGGTTCCCCCAAAACTATAATCCTGTCATGTGGCCCAGAAACGTACAGAACAAACATTATTGCCATGCACCATAATAACGACAAAAGAGGAGTGAGAGGGCCAAACTGCAGATGCAACAACTGCTTTTTGCTGAGGTCGATGAATCCAAAGAGATACTTCTGAAGCATCTCCACCTGCCATTGGGTGGGAAGCACTGCACGACCCTCCGACCTCAGTGCCACATATCTACATTAGAGTTCCAGCATATCCGAAAAACGTGTTCCGAAAGCAAGGGCATCTCAGAGGGGAAAAGGGAGTGAGAGACAGTTATAGGGTCTGATTTTCCAGAGTGCTTAGCATCCTTAATTGCCGTTGATTTCAGGAGAGCGTAGGGCCCTCGTAATTTCACAGGGGGTGCCGCACACGTTACAAGCTTGGGTAGGGTATTATTATTGTTGTTTATTTACTGCTTTGGCACCCAACACCATAGCAAGTGACAAGAACGGACAGATAGTGCCAGGGTGAAGAGAGGGCAAGGATTATGGTTAAGATCATGGGACGGCTTGTCTGCATCTTGTGGGCAAAGAAGGTGTGACCAGTGTAGTGAGTGGAAGGGTTGTTCCAGGGGGCAAGTTGAAGGCCATAGAGAGGAAGCGAGAAGGAGCAGGAGCTGTGGGGGTGTCAGCATGGAAGGTGAATCTCAAGGATGAGTGTGTGCAGGGATGGGAAGAATGAACCTGATGGTGGGAGTCAGTCAGGGGAGAGCAGGGGCTGGGGACATTGTCCCTGGAGGCAGGGAAGAGGTGATGGGTGGAGGTGTGCTGAGAAGGAGGAGTGTCATGGGCGAAAGGCAGGAGCAGTATTGAGTGGTGGAGAGAAGAGAGTTTGTGGAACAGAGTGAAGGGGAGGCAGGGAGGTGGGAGGAGGAGTTGTGGGGCACGTGAAGGTCAGGAGCCAGAAGAAGAGCAGAGGAAGGAGGGGAGGGTTGAGAGTCGGCAGGGAGAAGGGGCAGCAGTGGGAGCGGTCTGAAGGAGCTTTGGCAAAGTGAACCTGCATCATTAATGAGTGGAATACAGTATGGAAACCTCATGAGGCAAAGAAGTGGGAAGATAGTGTGTAAATGAAATGGGTCTGCTAGCTCACATGGTGAATTGGGGGAGGAACTAACAGCGTTTTCCATCCTTAAAAATCTCAAATCTTCAAATGCAGACCCTTCTGGGGAGCACAATGGCAATAATTTAACAGCACACAACACCACTATAACAGTAACTTAGGGCCGGCAATGTAGACATCCATTTTCAACTGCTATAACAGGGCATTTAGATAAATGGAATATTACCTGAGTTAGAAGATGGCCAGGCCACTGACTGTCCTTAACACCTTTCCTCTTATGTCAGATTGTTATGGGTATATGTATCAAGTGCTCCCAACCTCAGCTGTACATCCCATCAAACAAATGGATTGCTATATAGTTGTACTATAATTTTGTTTTACATGCAAAAATCCTTTTGTTGAGTGTGTAGTGGGAATGAATGTGGGCGGAACTGATGTGCTAACATAGTATATCATTTGTAAGCTTCAAACATTTTGTCAGTTTTGGAAATGTGCTTTAAAAATGATCAAAAAGGTTTGATACAAATAGTACACTATCAGCCAACAAAATTGGTTTTAAAAACCAAAGCCTATCTGGAGTTATACTGTAGGAGCACTAAAAAAGCATCAATCTATGTTTGATTTTCCCTTTGTTTTCTTTTAGCTGAGAAGATTATACAGTGCTTTTAGAGCTCAAAAGTTTCAAGAGAGTCTGTTAATTCACTGCCCTGTTTATCTCTGACTTTCATGTGCCGTTGCATGGTATTGTGTCAGATATGTTAAATTAGCCACCTGCTTTGGTTGGCGAGAAATTGAGTGAACTGAAAAAGCAATCTGATCTGCAGAAAATGAAATATTCTTCTTCAAAGCTTAAAGAGACCCTGAGATAACGTGTCAAGCAAGTTAGGTCCCCAATTAAAAAACAGGTTTAAAAAAATGAATATCAATAAAAATATCACTTTGATTATTTTTTTTTCCAGAGAAAACAGATACAATTTTTAGATGTAGATATTCCCCTTTAAGGCCCATGTCTAAGCTAAGGCAAATACTTAAGTATCCCTCTTCAACAAAGTACTTACATATCTGCCTTACCTTAGACATGGGTTTATGTTTCATTCATGTCAATAGGAATTAAGCCTATGCTTAAAGTTTAGTATGTGCTTACGTGCCTTGTTGACCTGATGCCGCCTATGTTTGGAAATTCAAACTAAACAGCATCAGCTTTAGTGTATGATAACCAGAAAGTGAAGCGTACCAATCTAGTTCCTAATGGAGAGTTTTTCTAAGGTGCTTTAGGAGATTTAGTCACAAAAGCCCAGCCGACTTACAATCAGACCTGTGCTCCTAAACCCCTTGGGGTATTTTAAAAAACTACTAACTTTCTACTAAAGATAAACACCTGTGCCAACAGTTCTTGATAAAAGAAATCTGAATATAGATGAAAGCTGGGGAAATACAGAGAAATGAAGGCAGCATAGGTAGGTTATGAGTTAAATGTATCTGCTGGGCCAGATTCTGATTCTCTTACTCCCACTGTGTAGCATCTTACTCCAGGAGTCTACTTGTTGCACCGGGAATGCTCACAGGGAAAGATGCTACTTATCGAAATTAAGTGTATCAAAATGTTGCCTGCTGTTACGGTAAAAGTCATACGAATGATTTCTTTTTAGATTGGTCCATCCCCGTTGGTCCATGTTTCCTCACATAGTTCTTTTTTTAATCCGGCAGAGACTCCTAAGGGTAACATTTTCAGTAGCCCCTTTGGGACTTACGTTCCTAAGTCACTTGGGCACAATTGAAAATGTCACCCTAAAGTTTCAGGTGTTAGGCTACAAGGACCAGATTTGAAAATGTATGTAGGTGCCTAATGAGATTTAGGTGCCTAAAGCACCTAGGCTTCTACCTGCATCTTTAGGTGCCTAACTGTCTGGCCCCTAAGGGCTAGTTTCACAAGGGGGACTTAGACGTTGCCATGGGAGATAGGCACCTCCCTCTGACCTGCATTTATGCACCTAACTCTCCTTGGAGGGTGAGGCTTGGGCCACGCCCCTCTTCTCAGCATTTCTTATTGACTAGCTGTGCCAGATTTTCCCCTCCCTGCTCCTGCTCAGTATTCTGGCTTTTATGAATCCCATGCCTAACTCTTCCCATCCTAACTCTGTAGGGACCCTGGGTGTCAAACTCATAGAGTTGCGAATTCCACTAAATAGTGGGGCATGTAAAAAGGTAGGCATGGCGATGCTTAGCCTTGCAATGAGCCTTTGTGAATCTGGCCCTGAGTCATTGCATTTCTCTTTATTCTTTTGATTTGTTCAAACATCTTTTCAAAAAGGCTCAGCATCCAGTAACAGCCATTGAGAGTAATCAGGGTGCAAATGCAGAGCCCTGACATATATTTTATCATTATGGTTGCTGAAAGCGACAGGTCCATCCAAGTGGAGTGGAAAGCACAAAGGAAACAATTGGGTTGACTGGTGTAAAGTCAGTTAATTTTTAGAAAATAATATCAAAGTTTCAATAAGTGAAGTTGTCAACAGCAAAGGTAACTTTTGTATTTTTATGAGTATGTTTTTCCATTGAAATTGTCCCATTAAATCAGCACCATGTGACTGGTATAATGTTGTATTGCTATGTGTCAGTGCATTATATCCCTTGCACTGTTAATGTAATGTGGTTCAGCCTACAGCACTTAGATTTTATTTTGTTCATGACAATAGAGTTGCAAAAAACAAACACTATAACCCTGACTAAAATCACATTAAAAAATGCCACGTATCCAATATGCTATAAATAAGGTGACAGGATATGACAATTCTCCGGCATTTTAACAAATTGGGAACAATTTCAGTGGGAGAGTCATCTGTTGCCACTCACACATCTATTTCCCTCTGTCTTTCATTTCTTTTTTTGGAAATCAGGTAGAAGCTTAGGAGTCTGGAGAATTTGCTTTAGCACAGCACTCTCATTCCGGCAACTGGGGATGTGTTGACTCTCAGAACTTTTCACCTACAAGCCTGAAGAGGGCTGCTATTAAGCTTGTAAATGTATTTCAAAATCTGTGCAAAAATATTACATTTGAACCTTGGCCAACAACATGAAATAGGGGGCAGAATCTCCTAACCTGAATCAAATGCAATTGATCTTATAAAAATAAACCCAATTATAACAGATACATGGCAGCTTTCTGAGCAGGTCCTCTGCTCAGCTCCATCCATTTGAAGTTAAACAAGAAGTTACGTGGCTCCAACTGAATGATATTGAAACAGACTTCCTGGATAAGTCACAGTCACGTGGCTCTTTTCTCTTTGTCTCTATCTTTTGGCCAGATTTTGGCAATTTGCAGAATGTACTGAAGTCAGTTGCCCATCATAGTTTTCTTAGAAAATGGGATTTGTTTGTGCTGCCATTTGTTGTTTTCCCATATTCAACATAGACCTGTGGTCTGGATGTCTTTCATTCCAAGGCAAAACAAGATATCAAGAAATAGCTGGTATTGTCTCCCCATGAGAGAACACTGTGTGTCTGTCTGACTCTTGTAACCGCACCCATCCTGAAATGCCGCTCTGAACTGTGCCACGTTAGCAGACAAGGAAAAAGTCTTACCATGTGTAAAGGTGTAGCACACAAAACAGAACTGTAAACTCTCCTTGCAGTTACACAGTGACTTACTGCACGCTCACCAAGGAAGGCCACTCCTACGCTACAGTGATAGGGAGCTACCCTTACGTAGATATAGGGTGACCGGAGAGCAAGTGTGGAAAATTGGGATGGCGGTGGGGAAGGGAATAGGCGCCTATGTAAGACAAAGCCCTGAATAACAGGACTGTCCCTATAAAATCGGGATATCAGGTCACCCAAAACAGATACGTGGGGTAGTCTGTCCTCTGCTTGTTAGAGGTGTATCACACAACTTGCAGCCCAGGGGAAGTGGAGGGGAGGTGCTATACCACCTTCTTTGCCCTCCTGATCCTGGGCTGCTCTGGGGGCTACAGTGGCCCCTGTCATACCTTAAACAGGCCTAGGGCTGCCCTATGTGATGCAATGCTGCCCGGACTCCATGCAGCGCTGCAAGCTACAGCCCAGGTCCCGACATGCACCCTCTCCCCCTTGACAGGAGTTGTGAGGGCAGGCTGCCCACCGCTTGGGGAATCCTTGCCCAGCCGGAACCAGGGCTCCCACCCTTTTCGGGACTCTCCGGCCCTTTGAGCTAGCGTAGAAGGGCTGGGATCTCACTCATGTCGTGAAAGTTCAGTCACTAAAATAACCTGTTAGAAAATGGCAAACGTTTTGTGTTTCTCTTCTTCTCTTGCCTCTCTAACGTCTCATTTATATATTTCTCCCACTTTAGACTGTTGTCCTTCAAGTGTCACTTTTGGCCTGCAAAGGCATTTTTCTCTTCCAAAGTAGTGTATGAATTATTGTGGCAAGAAGCAGGACAACATTATGTCTGTCATCGGAAAAAAATCTGTGATTTCTGGCTGCAGACAAATTCGATGTCAGGAGACACAGAGAGAAAGACAGATTCACGAGGTTGGTAGTTGAATAATGTTCCACGTTTTATTTTCCTGCTAGGTCCTGTGCAGATTTCAGACATCACCGAGACACGAGGTGATTAGGAACTCGATTTACCAGTAAAGAAATTACAGAAGTATAAATTATGTAGGGCGGGAAGTCGTCCTCCTTCAAGACAACTTTTAATCATGTGCTTAACTTTATGCCCATACGCAAGTCTCATTTGCTTCGCAAGGGCTTTAAGCAAGTGCTTAAAGTTACGTATGTGCTTAAATGCCATTCAGAGTCAGAGCCATAGAACTAGTCATTTAGATTTATGTAAAGACTAAAGGCTTTTCATCAGTAGGTCTCAAAGTGCTTTGTGAAGGAGGCCGATCTCATTATCTGGAGGGCGTAGGTGTGGAAACTGGGTGAAAGCAACGTAGACGTCTACATTTCTGTTCCAACCGTGCTTGTACCCTTTGTGAGGACATTTCCACTTCTTTCATTTAAAATTGCAGAAGTTAACACAATTTTGTATGAAAAACCGCAGCGGCCTTTCCAGCATGGGATAAACCCACGGTTTAATCCTGATAGCTGAAGGGGACCTGACTGCTTTAAGGGGATCATAAAGAGACGTTGGCGGTGAGAGGAATTTACACCCAGACCTGTCTCAGCTCTTGATCAGCTGTTGTTTGGTTGGCAGTCTGACATACGCTGAGATGTATGTTGTCCTGGGCGCATGATAGCAGATTGAACTAAATGGAAAGTGAGCAGGCCCCACTGGGCAGAGCGCGCATGGTATTGTAAAGGCATAAAGATCTCTATTTTGATAAATGCACTAGCACAATGTCTCCTGCTTGTTTGGAATGATTTCTGCCTGATGGGTTGTGTACCTCCTAAATCCACTGTCTGCTGCTTTTGTTGTTCAGGACAAAGGCCCATGATAAACGTAAATGGTATACTCTGTGTCAAAGGGTTTAGGCAATCCAACCCTGTTTTCTAAAAAGCTTTACTCTTTCGGGAAGCAGTGGGATGTGTTTACACACATCTCCATCTATTGCAGTGCTTTTGAAAATTCCCTCTGTGGGCTCCAAACAATACAGTACTGTAGTTATAGTGGTGTGTCTTGTTGCTATGGATTTCTAAATGCAGATGTCCTGCACCAACTTTGGTGCATGAGAATTACCAATAGCTGATCTCACTTTTTACTGTTTTTTAAAAGAACCAGTTCAAGTCTCAAGTATTTCCCCAAATAGAACGTGAATCTTCGCAAAAGTTTGGAGCTGTCCCTTCTCTCTCTGTTCCCCATTAGATCCCTGACTTCACATTACGTTGTGGGGCATCAAAGCCCTTTTGTCGGAGCAGTGGACTGCAGTAGCAAATATTCTTCACTGTGGTGTTTTCTGGATGCATGTCCTATACTCTAATCTGTTGCATCTCTGAGCAGGAAACCTTGAGAAAACACCAGCTCCGGAAAGAATGCTGTTGAGAGCCCATTGGAGAGACTGGCTGATTGGTAATAGGAACATGAAAGCTTAAAGAGTATGTAGTGAAGTGAGACCAGTTCACGTTGAAAACAGCTGGCTGACCTGTGTGGTTCAGATACCTCTAATTAGAAGAGATGAAGAAGAGTGTCTGGTGCCCTCACTCAGATCTTGCAAGGCAGACGCCTTCCCTGAAAATCCCGTGAGGTTTGGGAGACATGACAGCGTGGCGGAGGAGGTTTGAACTGTGCACCGAAGCAAAGAGCTGAGCAGAACCAGCATTGCTGAAATGAATGGGCTAAGAACCTCTTTGAATAGAAGAGGAACCAGGGGAATACCAAGGGACTGGCCCACCCTCGTCACTGCCCTGCTGGTTGTGGAGAGGAGGGAGACAGTTCATGCAGAGGTTGGCTTTTGTCTTGCAATGACGGTGCCCATCTATAGCCTTCAGCCCCTCGTGAGCTGGGGGGCTGGGACTCAATGCTCAGACAACGAGGAGGCACGGCGTCGCCTGCAGATTTAACAGGGAATTTGCTAACAGTAGGTGTCAGTGTGTCACCAGTGAATTTTACTGACACTGAGCTCAGCTGAGCAGCTGACTGCAGCGGGAATGTGGTCTTGAATAGTGAGGAGAACCCACGTTTCAGCAAGATTTTGCAGTCCCGTAAGTTGTGTGTTGAGCCTTCACACCGCAGGTGCCAGAGAGAAGTCCACAGATACTAATAGCAGCCAGAATCTTTGCCTTTCAGAGCTTGGCTTTCCTTATTAAAGCTTTCCCTTTGTCTGCTCAGCCTGGAGCTAGGGTGGAGATAGTGCCTTATAGCATGGGACCCTATGGTCCGTCTTAGTGGCTGAAAACCTATGCTGGGCTTTTACTCCGACACCCCTTCATTTCTCTCCTCTGGTCAGAGGATCATTGACCTTTCCTTGGGGTTGGCCCTGGAAACAGCCACGAGTTCCACTGTAGCTTAAAGAACGCAATGTTTAGAGAGGGTCATTGGCAATTAAAGTAATGTTGGAGGCAGGCATCAGCCCAGACCTTGTTCCAGTTTGAGCCATTCCAGAATTCCTTATCTCACCCCAGTCTTCTAGTTTGGACATTTTATGAGCCTCATTTCAAGGCTTTGGAAATGAACTGAGCACATTTTTCACCTCCCTTTTAATTAGTGTTATGAGCTGTTGTTATCTGAATTTTTGTAGTACCTAGGAGCCCTAGCCAAAGATGGAGGAGAACCCTATTGTGCTAGGTGCTGTACAAACACAGAACAAAAAGGTGGTCACTGTGGTTGTTTCAAGAACATTATAAACTGGCTAAGGAGGAGCAGTTGTAAGCCCTCCTCTGCCAATTAGACTCTTGTCACTGAGCACTGAAGAGGCTGTCATAGCAGAGAAGACTGTTGATCTCTGTTATTTGCCTTCCAAAGAAGACGAAATACCCCACCCTGTTCCTCTACCCGGCTCCTTCACCCACAGCCCCTTCTGGGCAGCAGTGTAACATTTCAGCACAAGGCACATTTATTTTCTGACACCGCCGGTGATCCAGCGATGCCACAAATGGTTAATATCGCTTGTATTTTTGACCTAGCTTCCTGGCTAGTGTAGCTGCAAAAGTTTTGTTCCTTGCTGTAAATATCTGAATCCTTTTAAAATCCTGTTTAAACTCTGCCTCAATGATTTCCTGTGGCATTGAATTCCATGCGCTGATAATATGCTACTTAAGGAAGCTTTCCCTTCTGTTCATTTTACATTTTCTGCCTGCCAATTTCATCAAGTTTCCCCTTGTAATTGTGTTATGGGACTGGGACTGCATATGGAAAAGGACCTTCCACCAAACCATTCATTATTTTATTGCTCTATCATGTCCCTTCTTACTCTCCTGCTTTCTAAACTAAACAGCCTTAGTCATGTTAATCTCTCAGTATTTTAATCTCTTTCTCTCCCCATCCACATGATTCTTTGCTATCTTAGTTGCAGTGGAGCTGAGACCACCTACACTGAGCATAATATTCATGCTGAGAGCACACCAATGATTTATAAAACATTAGCACCCGTACAATATATATTTTTTATTATTCCCTGTCCTGTTGTAACTAAAGTGGAGTGTCCAGTCATTTCCTTCTTTTAAACTATCCCCAGCACATTGGACTATTTAGAAGGAGTCCTAGATTCTTTTCCTGAAATAGTTTTTTAAATGCTTATTTAGACCTGAGCACTGTGTATGAAAAATGTGACTTATTTCCCCGACGCGTAGTGCTCTGCATTTATCTAATTTAAATTACAGCTGCTGTCTAGTTGCCCCCCTGCCAGCTTTGTTTAGATCTATTTGGAGTGCCTTGCAGTCCTCATATCAACTGTCCTGGTTGTTTCAGTTATGCTAATTCTATGTAAAAAGTGGATTTCTTCACTCTGCAGCCATTGGGTTAAGCTAAAGCAATAATGGGGTGTGCCTTGGAGCACAGAGGGCCCACTGGCAGGGGATCACTGGACCTATCATCTCTCTCTCTGACCCACCAACAGCCAGCCTTACCTTTCCTTAAAGAAGCCAAGCTGAGGATTTCCAAGCCTCCAAGTTCCTCTGGTGGCTTGAGACATTTCAGCCCCAGTGTGTAGGGAGCAGCCTGTGTTGGGAATGACCTCCCTGGGCATTTAAGAGGGAGCAGGTATGAGGTAGAAAGCCATTGGATCTAGTGGCCACTAATTTTTCTTTTTCCATCCTCCTGGCCTGCACCTCAGAGAGCCTCTTTCGGTAGGTGCAAAATCCTCTTTGCTGCAAAACCCAAACCTATCCATGCTTCTCCTAGATTTGGTTTAGTTTCAGACTTGACACTCGGAGCATGTTGATTGAAAACGTTCAATAAGGGTACGTCTACACTGCAATCAGCGAGTGCGATTGTACCTTATGTAGACATCTCTGAGCCAGCTTTGAGCGGGCCTGGACTCCACGCCCACCCAGAACTCTGGGGAACAAAATGCATGGCTAGTCTGTCCTTTATGGCCACGTTGAAGCCTGAGCTGCGGCACCATCACTGCAGTGGCACCCTGGGATTGCAGTGCAATGAGACTCTCAGATTCACTGATCCTCTGAATGTGTGGGGGCCCAGCTCGGAGTCCATCTGGCCTGATGCATGGTCCGACATCAAAACCATGTCACGCTTGTGGCTTTGCTTGATTTCTGCATGAAGCTCCATGAAACATGGAAAGTTTGGAAACATCTGCTGAGTTTTGTTTTCAGATTTTGGATTTATTTGAACTTGACTCTTAGAACACAGATGACTGGCTTGAGCATATCAACTTCAAAGACAATGTTCACGGGAACCATGTTCCGTGTTGCAATCTTGTATTGCTTGAATTCACTTGCTCTTAATGAAAAAGGACATATGGTTTATGAGGTTTGGTGTCTGTCTCTCTCTACAACTGCTACTGGCTTTCATAAAGGAGTAGTGCTAAATTCCTTATTAGAAAGCATACTTGACTTTTAGGATTTGTAATCCATTTTTATTAGTACCCAAGTACCCTCTTTTAGTGTTATACGGTATTTTTAAACAAAGCTTACAGGATGGGACTTGCTCAACAGTAAAACAAGCAACATCAAGTGTGTCTCAATTTGTTGCACCGGAGGTTTTCCACTGTTGCCAAGAATGCATCATTATCTCTTCGCCAGGTTTTAAAGTGCCAGTCACAAGTAACCTAATATGACAGAGCACTTGTTTTAATTGCCCGAGGCACCAAAATTCATTAATATCGTCTTGGCTGCTAATTAAATAATGTGCTGTGTTGTATTAGCCACTTAGTAATTGAGGATGAGGTAAACTGGCAAGGTTTATTTGTTTGTGCCTCATAATTTGGCTGCTTTTAATTTTGTTGCCGGGCAGGTCTTTGTACCATTAACAAGACTTTCTGGTAGCCAGCAGGCCTCAAACAATATGTTCTTATTGATTAAGTGCAAGTGAATGAAAGCAACACAAAATTGCTACATAAGAGGTTGTTACCTGCTCACAATGCAAACCTTGTGCTTTGGAAATTATTTGTATTTAGAAAGTGCCTGACACACGATGATAATTCCTAGCTCTTGTGTATCACTGGTCATCAGTAGAACTGAAAGTGCTTTCCAAAGGAAGGCAGCATCATTATCCCCATGTTAGAGATGAAGGAACTGAGGCACATGGAGGTGAAATGATTTGTCCAAAATCATCTAGCTGGTCAGTGGTAGAACCAGAAACATAACTCTGCTCTCAAGAGTCCCAGTACAGTTCACTAGCCACTGATTAAGGGTTATATCCTCCCTTTTGTTCATGAGCACCTCCCAGGTTGTTTTTCGAGAAATCCTGGTTTCTGGATAAAAACTCATTAAATGGGACAGGTGATGGATGTACGATGGGATTTAGGTATTGCCACCAGTTCCTAGAGTCACGTGACTCCATTAATCTCAGCTTTCACTAAAACAAAACAAAGTTTCTGGCCCTCATGATCGTGAAGAAAAGCATGAAAATACGACCTGACTATATTCGGCACAGTGATGTCTGCGGACAGCCTGAAACAACAGCGAGAATGGCCCTTGACCACCACTGCTTCAATCAGGCATGAAGTCTCGGTGTCCGGGCAAGATGTCAGAAGTGGAGCTTTGGAGGGTCCATATTGTATTATGCCAGGGTTCCCAGATTGCTTTCATCTGGCTTTGATCTGATGATGGTTCAGTTAATTAACCATTCATCTCCAGAAGCCTGACCGAGTTCAGCCTTATCCCGAATTAATGCTGGTCCACATTATGAAGGCCACCCTAAGACAGGTAAATTCTGGCTGGGAAGTGGGTGAAGGAGAACCACCAAACCAAGGTCACAGCAGGTTGGGATTGAGGTGCGTTGATGAATCAGTGAGTGAGAAGCTGACACTGCACCAGTAAAATGAAAATGTAAAATCCAATAAAACAAAAGACTCAAGATTGTGTCAAAACAGAATAATGTACGAAAAGAGAAGGACTGAAAAAAAGCCACTCTCTTGGCTAAAAGGACACAAGTTGTTGCACATCTTACCTCAGTTGGAGAATTACTTGAACAGAAATGCATCTGTAAATACAGAAGTGAAGCTGATACCTACAATGTCTGGTTTGCAAAGGTTAATGGGGACTGACTCACCCTATTACCAATGCTGTCTCAACTACTGTTTGCAACCCATGCTGTGTCATATTTAAATGATGCATTTTGTGAAATGCAAGCCTTTAAACTGCCTGAATGCACAAAAAGCACTTAGCAAATACTACACTCTGGATAACTATAGGCCATTTATTTGCTGTATAATCACAATCACTTTTCTTTTATATATATATAAAAAAATACTTGTTTTACCTTCCCTAGACATTTCTGATGTGCAGGGATTCCCATTCTTATTAACTTGGATAATGCACAGCATGGCTTACATGCTAATAGAGTTAAATGAACATGCTTTTCCAATGCATATTTTCTCCCCTGAATACTTGCCTTTGATTTGCCTAGAACCTGGTCAGAAATCCAATGCGTTCAGGTTGACGCTATTGTTTTGGTTGATTACACCACATTTTGATTGTCAATTGTTTGGCAGTTGACGGATGCATGCACAGCCTTTGTCTGAAATATAAGTAGATCTCAGAGTAATTCTATGTACAGCTCATTGTCTTTAAACTAGAGACATTACTGCTGCCTGCCCTGCCTCAGATTGAAATCATCTGGGCGAGGGGGCTACTGCAAGGGAATGTTATTTACACTTCTCTGCACCAGCCAGGGTGAAAATGATTCCTGATCTTTATGGGGACGTGGTGCTTGGTTATAATGCAGACTGGTCCCATCTATTACATTTGGGGACCGTTGTGTTACAACATGAACCCTTGCAGACTCTCAGTTGCCTGTGTCGACGGGCCTTTAGGCTATATGGAAAATCAGAAAGAAACCTGGCTGGCTAAAACTCAGAGATCCTTGATGAACCTATATGTTAGTGACTTGAGCCCGTGACTCTGCACAAAAGAGTGCGATGAGGGGTGAAAATGAATGCCAAACCAGACTGTGGGGCTGATGTGGGTGTACAGAGATTAAGGGAAGGCGTCTAGACACAGAGCACAAGCCATAAATCTAGGGATCTCTGAGCCCCAAGCTCATGGCTTCTGCCCAGCTACACATCCCCGTCTTTCCCAGCAGCCACTCACCACTCATGCCACAGGGGTCTGGTGGGACTGCTGTCCCCATTGTCATTGGTTGCTGGTCCATGGCTGTGCAAGAGGTGTAGCACTAAATTCGAATTCCATGGGTTGAACTTGCGTCAGTGTAGACAGAGCGCAACGTAAATCAATGCCATTGGCCTCCGGGAGGTATCCCATAATGTCCCATTGTGACTGCTCTGGACATTCACACTCTGCTGTAATGTGGCCAGGTAAACAGAAAATAGCTCCTCCCCTCAAGCCCTGGGAAATTTTGAATTCCCATTTCCAGTTTGGACAGTTGGTTAGGGAAGAAAGTGCCCTCCTGTATCTTATTGAACAGATCCGATTTCCTAAAGATGCACGCATCATGCACCTTTCCAGACCACCCCACATTGATGTTAGTGAAACATCCTTGTGACCCACAAGGGCCTTCAACACCATGGAGAAGTATCCCTTTCGATTTATACTCTATGGCAAGGTGGTCAGGGATAGGGATACGCGTCCCATCAATCGCCCCACCACAGTTTGGGAACCCCATTGTGGCAAACCCAACCCTGTGTCCACGTTTCCCAAAGTTACTACCCTTCTTAGCAGAAGCCTGTTAATGGACCTGCACACTTGCATCACATTGGCGCCAATGGCGGATTTACCAACTCTGAAATGATTCCCAACTGACCGGTAGCTGTCTGGGGTTGCCGGCTTCCACACAATGATGGCCACCCGCTTCTCCACTGTCAGAGCTGGCCTCAAGTGAGTATTCACTCACTTCAGGGCTGGGGACAGCTCCATGCAAAGCTCAAAGGAAGTGGCCTTTCACGTATGAAAGTTCTGTAGCCACTGGTCATCATCCCACACCTTCCTAACGACGTGATCCCATCAGTCTTTGCTTGTTTCCTGGGACCAGAAACGGCACTCCCTGGAGTGAAGATGATGCGTGACAGCCTGCAGCAAATGGGAATTGTTCCGCTCTATGGCTTGTAGCAAGTACCATCACTATTCTCCGTGCTTCGGCTCCTCTCTCACCTTTGAAAATATGGCAGGATAAGCCGTGAGGTATTTGTGATGCTCACAAAGATAGTGCAGAGCTGAATGGGCTCCATGGCTCTCCAGCAGCAGCGTGTGCATGGCACAGAAAAACGGCGTGAAAAAGTGTTTGCAGTTTGTTTGGGACAAGAAAGGAGGGGGAGGGAGCACGTTGATTCATGGGAGGACGACAAGCTTCCCAAAAGCCTCTGCGGCTAGTTGCACTGTGGGATAGCTACCCATGGTGCACTGCTTTGAATGTCGATCCGAGCATGACGAATGGGGATGCAAGAGCCCAGCACAAGGAGCATGGTGTGTTCACGCTCCTGCGACTTCTAAAATTTGGCAGGTGAAGGTCGATTTCAAGTAAATTGACCTCAGTCTGCAGTGTAGACAAACCCTCGGTTACACTGAACTCTCCTCAAGTCCCCCTTTAGTTTGTCTGCGTTCTTGTAGGTGGGGGGAGCAGAGCGTGCTGCTTAGCTGTCTTCCCCTTTTTCCTGAGACCCCCATGGCATTCCCTGTTGAACTGCGCAGCAGGGTCAGAGCATTTGGGCCTTTGACATCTCTTTGCAAGGAAAGCGAGGGCATTTCCTTTCCTTTTCCTATCTTTCCTTTTGTGCCCCATGGTGTTGTTATTAGATCAAATGATTAGTGTGGTATTTACAGAGCAGACAGGAGTAAATTATCACCTAATGTCATCTCTTTTCTTCATTTCCAAAAGCACATTGATAAACTTTTGGGGGTAAGTGAATGTTTGATTTAAGCTAAGTCTCAACAGTTCCAGCTTAAATTGCTTTTATACACAGCAGCCTATGCTTTCTTAATGTGGCGGCACTTGCTGTGAGGGAATTAGGTTAAATTTGCAACTGGGAGCATACAGTGGCATTACAATATACCAAGTCTTGCAGCCTAGGGCGTAGGAAAATTTGAACTATAATACTCTTACAAAAAGCAAGGTAAAGGAATGCCTTCCTTTCTATCCTTCCTGCCTTCCTCAATGGCTTTCAAGGGAGAAATAGAACATTGTCAGACACTCATGAGTGTTAGCAATTGATTATATCTGTGTCTAGAACCTCTAAAAGATGAACAACACTGAAATCCTCTAGCCCTTAAATACCGTAAGACTTAAAACATCTCTGAACTGTGTGCCACCCCAGCTGCTGGCTGGGACGAATCAGAGCAGCCATATGGCAGAGAGAGAGCTATCCGACGAGGCAGTGGGTTTAATACTCTGAGCTCAAACGAGCACATCAAGTTTGTTTTAAAAAAAGCAACAACCCATATTTAAACTGCAAGGGTTCAAGTGGCAGAGGGTATTTTGAACTGGATGTGTGCACAGGCGTACAGTACAAACACACATAATGCTTTCTTATTGCTGTGTTTAGCCGCTCCTTGGAGGGACCACAACAGACCATTGGCTGTATAAATATCCTGCTCTGTGAAGCGTTCTGTGTCTGTGCTTGTGATTACAGCAACAATAACATGTGCTGGTTTGTTGTGGTAGGGTCACCACCAGTTCATCGTTAAATCAAACGGCCTTTGCAGCTCCTTTGGGGGTTTTGTTCACTGGGAGGAAACACTGATCTTATATCATCAAGACTCTGGAGTACTCTACTAGGGTATGTCTACACTGCAGAGGGAAGTTCTTGTCCTCTTTGCATCCTCCTCAAGCCTTCCTTTACCCCTGGTACAGCGCTGAATCACAGCAACTCTGCTGAACAGGGCTGGGATGTGATTGAATTTACCTTCTGAAGTTTCACGCAGAATATTGCATTAAGATAGCATGCTCTAGGATACTGAGGACTGACTCCTCGCTCTTGCACTCATTCATACGCCATGATATGCAGTGACGTGCCTCCCTTTGTCTTCCAGCTGACAAGGGAAATACTCCACTGTGCACGCACTGCAGCAGATTTTTCAAACACAACTAACTTTGTTTAAAATGCGACTTTTTTTCAATGAAGCAAAGTACTAACTCTCAGTCATTCTCATCCTGTATCCACCAAAGTTGATGTTTTAGAAGAAAACCACTCAATGTGAGCTCAGGAAAGTATCTGAAATATTTTTTTAGTTGAAAAATTCCATTTCACCCCAGACTTTGACCCACAGATCCACTCGACAGGCTGAGCTGTGCACAGGGCAAAGCTGGGGCAGAGGGTGAGGCAAATATGGCACCTTTTGGTGGGGGGGGGATCACTATTCCAGTGGCCCTCCCTAGAGCAAGCTAGACCGCCCCATGGCTATTCTGTTTTATGCCATGTGCCTATGGACCAAAAGCCAGGGATCAGGCTAATTTAATAGCTATCCATGCACAACCCTGTTCCCCAGTCACATTCTGTATGCTGGGAAAGTAATAGACACTGCTACCTGAGGTCTATGCCTCCTGAAGTGTCCCCACCACTAGGCCAATCTCCATATAGACAGTAGAGACAGATTTATTAAAGTATACTATTGCATGATCACAAAGTAGATTCACTGGGTGGAGAATCTGGCCCAATAGCTAAAGAAAGAAGGAAACAGAGAAATTACTCAGAGGCTGCAACTAAATAGGATACACGATAGCCCTCAAACTAATTTTTTAGAAAGTTTAAAAGTAGCTGATGAAAGGCAGACTGACTCTGATGTGACTGACTTGGTTGGCTACCTGGAAAAGCTCAACTAAAGTGAAAGGACTTGCATTAGTGTAAAAAAGGAAAAGGTCTGTCATGAAAACCTTATCTTAACCACAGCTTCTCTGTGTTGCAATGCTAAACTCATAATTTTATGCTAAATACTTACAGAAAGCCACTGCACTTGCTTCCTCATTCAGCCTGTATAAGCCAGCAATTAAGGGAAACCGTAGACTGTATCTGAGTGGTAAGAACGGAGAGCCATTGAATGACCCTATACATCATCGTTGTTGAACTATTGGTCTGGTCTGTGTGCAATTCCTCTGTTTTTTGTTGTTTTGGCTTTAAGAAGTCACATATCACCCGAGTGGTTCCCATTTTCTTTAAATGGACCGCAAAGACTCTTGAAAGTCATAAAATAAAAATTTACACAAGAGTTTAAATAAAAACTTAAATCTTTGTTCTGTTTCAAGTGTGGTGTAGCAGAACTTTATGACCTTATGTACATTGCACTTCCCCATTTTGGCTTTATGACCTTACTGACCACTCAGATATTGCTTTCATATTGGGACATGGCACTCTAATAAACCTGTCATTTCAGAAGAGTGGAACTAATCGGCTGGAGGAGGACAGCTGACTTCATCAATAATTGATACAGAAAAAAGAACTACAAAGAACAGAAAAATAAAGAGAATGGCTATGCCTCACTCAGAAACCCACTGAACATGAAATTAACTCTTCACATTGAGCAAAAATCATAACTAGCACTTTTAATGGAGGATAATAGTCCGTTGGCAGTACTGAATACCGTATTTGCTGACTGAGAGCCCAACAGAATAAGACACAATCAGCTGACTCAACTCTCCTTGGCCTCCAAACAGAAGAAGGGCCCTATGACCCTTTTCTCCCCCTGTTGCTATAGAGAGAGCTGCCTTTCTTATGCAAATAAGTATCCTTTGTATTAAACTTTTGTAGCTGAGATGACCTTTAGCTGGTGGAGGCATCCTTGCCAAAAATGTGTAAAACAGCCACAAATAAAACCCCTAAAGTTGGTTCCATAGAGAATAACATCTTGTGGTCTAAATTAGGGTGTAGTGTTGTCAGTATCAGGCACCCTGCTTACAATATCTTTGAGCAGAAATGCAGAGAAATTTGATGTATATGCTTAGATTAATGTAAGAAAACCGAACGTGTTATGCTAGAAAAATGGCCAGGTCTGATGACTTGGAAGTGTCTAAAAAGTGTTAATTTTGGAAAGATGCTTCAATGGTTGGTTTTTTAAAAACTCTGATTCAATATGAACTACATTCTGTTGCCCAAGATATGTGCTGCTTGTCAGTATGACTCAGAATCACGTGCCTGCAGACAAGAGCAGTGTTGGAAATGTTTTCCAGCTCTACTTTTTTTTGATTTATTATTGCAAGCTTGGTTGCTAGTTATCACAGTAAAACCACATCCAAAATATGACAAGATCCTGGAAAGCAAAACCTGCAGTGGATAACTAATCTCTTTTAAAAATAAATGCAATAAAATTCAACTGGGGGAAGTGTTTTAAAATGTTTTTGGGAATAGTTTAGGTGTAAATTTAAGATTAGCTGTGAATTAGTTATTGGGTATGTAAATACTTAAGGCAGAAAGCTGCGGATGGGTTTGGAGTTTGTCATTTCAAACTTAAGGGGGAAAAAGGACTCTGAAACTGGAATGACGAGAAAATATTGGTTTACTCCAACATTGAATTTATAGAGTATTCTCCTATCCAGTGCGCCAGAATTCTGCCTGAATCTGAAGACTGAATTAGCCTGATCTAAAAATAATTTTAAAAATTTCCTAATTATTTATATCTACTTATTTGATTATCCACTGGAATATGCGGGGTGTCATTTTAAAGGCTCATACTTTAAATTGACACCCAACATATCAAGTAGTTACAGCAAAAAAGAGCAAAATGTTCACTTGCTATATGTGAATGTATTTATAGGGCTGTGCAATGATTAAAAAAATTAATCGTGATTAATTCTGAGTTAAAAAAAATAGTTGGGCTTAGTTACTGTTTTCATCAGACTGTTAAATAATAATAGAATACTAATATAAATGTATTATAAATATTTGGTATGTTTTTCTGTTTTCAAACATATTGCTTTCAGTTACAACGCAGAATACGAAGTGTGGAGTGCTCACGTTATATTATTATTTTTTATTACAAACATTTGCACTCTAAAAAAAGATAAACAAAAGGTAGTTCAATCTACAAGTCGAAGCATGAAAGGCCATACAAATGTGAGGTGAACTGAAAAATACTATCTCGTTTCTTTATCATTTTTGCAATGCAAACATCTGTAAGCAAAATAATAATATAAAGCGAGCACAGTACCCTTTGTATTTGTGTTGTAATTGAGATCAATATACTTGAAAATGTAGAAAACATCCAAAATTATTTATAATAAATTTCAATTGGTATTCTGTTATTAACAGTGCAATTAAAACCGCGATTGATCGCGACTCATTTTTTTCATTGTTATTTGTTTTGAGTTAATTGCATGAGTTAACTGCAATTAATTGATGCCCTAGTACTTTTCTATATTGGGAGCAAGGTAGAGAAAAGATGTAGAGCTCATTTAAAAATGCACTATTTAGTGTTTGGAACATAATCCATTTATATCAATTTTATTTAGTAGGGCTCCAATTCTGTAAAAATATATGCCTTAGCACCACACACAGCCCATAAAGCTAAGTGCGTGTGTCAGTCTTTGAGAATCGGGGCCTAAATTCTTATTTTTGGATGTTAAATTTTGAAAGATTTAAGTGAATGTCCCAGAAATAATAGAACGCACCAGTGTGCAGCTGATGAAGAAATTCCTGTTTTATTGTTTTTCTGAAAAGAGCAGCTGTCCAAGATGCCAGTTGTCAAGTGACAATTTTTAAGGGTAGAATCAGGGCCAGATCTTCAACTGGTGTAAATTGGCAGAGGTCTATTGATGTCAGTGAATCTGTGGCAATGTATACCAGCTGAGCTTTTAGCCCTTAAAGTGGGTTATAGACAGAAGAGGACGTAACTGAAGTTCTCCCACCAGGAATATACTGTTAACTATGGAAAGGGAGGATGGTCTTGTGGTTAGGAGTCGTGGCTTCAGGATATCTGATCTTAGTTCCCAACTCCACCACTTAATCTCTCTGCCTCGTTTCTCCATCTATAAAATGGTGATAATAGTGCTGACTTTCTCCCACCCATAGTCTGTTCAGACTGTAATATCTTTGGGGCAGGGACTGTGTCATACTGTGTGTACCAACACCTACTCCACTGCCCTCAACTTAGCTGGGGCCGCTGTGCTACCATAATGTAAGATTTATTATATTGGGGTGAATCACTCACAGTTAGTTGCATGCTCAATGAATTTATCTTCTTTTTTTCTGTATGTGGAATATGCACAGGCAGGTGGTTTGATATCTTTGAAGATATTTTTTACTTGAAAGCATTCAGTGAAATTTTTGGATGGTATTTTTGAATACTTTATGACTATTGCTCCTTGCTACTCAGCATGAACTGCTTTTCACATAGGACTTGAATCTGATCTTACACTGAGTGATACCTTTATCCACAATTAATCATGTTTATTTCAGTGGGACTACTTGAGATTGAGTAAGGATATCAAAATTAGGCATATTCTGTTATCTCTTTTCCCTGAGTGGATGAGAACACAAGCTCTTCTGACACACATGCTCTTGTACATGGATCTAACATTTGGTTTCCCAGATCCTTGTATGTCTGAATTTGAGATTCATCTTGCATGACCATGAGTAATGGTAGAACTCAAACTGTGTATGTTTGTGGAAAGCAATCATTAGAGAGCCTTGTAAGTGTGGTCACAGTGCATTCATTTAGAGTTGTAGTGAATATCTGACAGAAATATTCTGCAGAATTTATCCAGGATTATTCATTGAAAAACTGAGGTTGGCATCTCAGAATCTGCCTTATGAAGGAGGATGGTTCTGCACGGAAACAAAGATTTGCCACTAATGGGCACAAACAAAGAGAGATGCCTGACTTTTGGGTTAGTGAAGCCAGAAATACCATGATCGTCCTTCAGATGCAAAACGGGACACTGAATAACGTCAGTTGCCAGCTTAGCGACCAGAGATTAACGTGAGATCTCTGGCTGATCCTGTGGCGGAGATGGCATGGGAAGAGTTCTGAACCAGACAGAAATGGCCTCATTGCTATTTCTGCTATCCTAAACTCCTTGGCCCAGATCCTCTGAAGAGATGCATGCAGGTATGCTGCTGTGTCCTGGGGAGCCCTGCTCGCTACAAGGCCAGGCCACTGGACTGCCACTTCATCTGTTTCATGGAAGTGTTATAACGCCTGATCAAAACCCATCAAAATGCCCGTGCATTGTCGCTCCTCAGGTCCTGTCTTAAGCCCAGATCTAAAAAAGGATGGATAGCTACCGCTGTGCAGACCCCATCACTGTCAATGGGGTTTCATGAGAGCGCAGGGATCCACCCATGAAGAGCTCTCTGCAGGATTGGGGTCTTTGTGATAACAACCGCAGGAATCCATGAAGCCCCAGTAATATATTTAGATGGTAAGCCATCTTTTTGTTCTGTTTTGGTATAGCACCTAGCACAATCAGCTTCTGGTCTAGGACTCTTTAGCATTACAATAATGCAAATAATAATATAAGCTAGTATCATTTGTCCTGTTTTAAAACTCCACCTTTGCCTCATATATTCCAGCCATCTATATTTGCTTGTTCTTCTTACAGTATTTTATTGTAATCAATTATTTAAAATAACATTTATTTATTCATATATCTCCTTTGATCCACAGCACTAGGCAAGGGAAACAGAAGGGCAAAGCAATAGAACAATAAATAACAGAGAGAGAACAAATTATTGGTATATTAGAAGAAGGAAAAGACAGAAGTAATAAAATAAAGAAAGGAGAGAGGCAGATTTTTTTATAATGAGATTTAAAATGACTGTCAGAAAAATGAAGATGGGAGAGTTAATTCTGAGGCTAGAAGACAAAACACTCGGCATGTAGAAATTGCTACAGATCAAGGAGATAGGGCAAGGAGTTTTTGAGAAGACAAACTGAGAGGGAGTAGGAAGGTAGGACTGAAAAGGGTGAGTGCTTTAAAGTGACAGTAGAGATGGACAGAAAGCCACAGAAGTGAAGAAAATAAAGGGAAGACAAGTGAATAGCATGGTGCAGCAAAATTGAACATGGACTGATTGATGTGGCTGAAGAGAGCAGTTGAGAAGGGCTGCACAAAAACACTGCAGAGATATGAAGCAAAGAGCATAAGGACTAAAGTTATTGCTGTAGCAGAAGAAATTTCTGTTTTGAAAAAGGACGTCTTCAAGATTTAACTACTTGCGAATCACTGTTGGAGAAAGAAAGTCGCTTCCAAGGGAATCTGCCAAGATTCATAGTAATGATAATGGGTATGGTAGGAATAGGAAAGACAGGGAGGAAATTTATACAACTGTAATGAGGACAGAGTCACAGGGAAGGGAAGAATTTCTGGCTCAGTGTCACCAGGCATGCGTGCCCCGTCTCCCGTAGGAGATGGGGTAAGAGCCTTGGGGCCCTGGGGCCAGGCCCACCTTGCTGTTTGTGGCCTCTTGGTTGGGCGCCCTAGGAGCCAGAGCCCATAGCAGCCCATAGACTCAGTGCCGGGTAGCCTAGTGGCCAGATTCCGTGGCAGCCCTCCGATACAGGGCCAGGGGGCCTAGCAGTCAGAATCAGTACGCAAATCGTATGCAAACTTGACACAATCAGGCTGGCTCTGAATAGGGACTTGGAATGGTTCTCTCATGACAAGAAATAACTGCCACTGTTCACACATTCTCACCTTCTTGTCAATGGTTGTGAATAGGCCTCAGCTACTCTAACTGAATGGACTTTACTAACATCTACCCTCCCCATTGTTGTTCCTCACCCTTGGATGTATATATATACCTCCTCTCTGATTTCTGTTTCTTGCATCTGACAAAGTGGGTTGCAGCCCACGTAAGCTTATGCCTGCAGAAATTAAATTTGTTAGTCTTTAAAGTGCTACAGGACTCTTGTTTTTTGTTTAGTGGTCTTAGACTCAGGGCCAGGCAGCCTTGTGGCCAGTGGAGGGGGCCACAACCAAAGAGGGATGGGGTGGTGGCTGGAGTAAGAGGACCCAGCCCCTCTCTGCTCTACCGGGACCCAACCCAGGGCCCTGTCAGTCGCTCTTGGGTGTCACTGCGGCAGCAGAGATCTGGCCAAAACACTCTACCCCTTCGTGGCCCGTCGGTTAATCTTCCTCGCTGGGCCACTTTCTACCCCTATTCCAGAATTCTTTGTCCAGGCGTCTCCGGGGTCTCCGCTCCCAGCAGTGTGTTTAACAGCTTGTGGGCCTGGCTTCTGCGGATCCTTCATGGGACCTTCTGACTCCCTGGTGGGAGCCTCCAGCATGGGCCCTTCCTGCTTGGTGTCCCTACTGGCATGAGCTGGGTTGCTTCCCTTTATACTGCAGCAGCAGCAGAAGCATCCCCGGCAGGGGCAGAGGAGCGTGGCTTCTGCTGCCAGGAGTGTTGGCTTAACGTTTCTGTCTCCAGTGCATGGTAAGTGCACCCCGTCACGTTCAATCTATGTTTTTTTAAATGTTTTTTTCATCCAAATGGGAACAGGGACAGGACTATGAGAAAGAAAATTATGGCTATACAGAGAAAAGAAAGGAATGGAAGAATACACCACCATTTGCTACAGGAACCCATAAACAGAGATGGGCATGGCCTGAGCCAATCTTCATTGTGTCTGTAAGCACAGGAAGGAGAAGATTTCAATAGCCCCTAATAAATTAGGGAGACAACACCTTTTAGCTGTTGAAAATCTACCTCATAATTCATTTGGCCATTAGCAATGGTGGGGAGTACGCTGTAGTGGTGTGAGTTAAGTCTCAGCAAGATGATAATTTATGAGCTATGCACTTCTGATCAGATTCTCTTCCCTGTAAAGAAGGTAAAGCTATCTTCATTGTTCAAACAATTTTTTCTGCTAAATCATTACATCGTATGGATACGATACACATCATCCACTGATGTAGACAACTGGAATTCATTACATACCAATGGAAGTACCTTGTCATTTATCAGCAATTCTTGCACATCATGACATGTGAACATTTCCTGCAGCATTGTATAAGAGATTGTGTAGGAACAGTGTTTTCTACTGATTTCTCTGTCTGCTTTCAGTATCATTGACTACAGAGAAAAGACCCGCTTAGTCTACCTTTAGCGTGACCACACAGGGTGCTTTCCTTGCCTTACAGTAGCTGGGCTGACTGTCCTGCTTAATGGGAAGATTTATGCTACTTCTTTTCATACTGGTCAATTCTTCCTTGACAGTGTTTCTTCCGTACTACAGTTATAACTGTTGCTGGATAGTCTCCCAGCACCAGGAAAAAATGGCAATGTAGGCATCTTATCTATGAAATTTTACCTATACAGCTATAATCCGCATTACGATCACTGGCTCCCCACTGAACAGGTCCTTGGTGGAACTCAAAAGATGAATGTATTTGCTATGCTACACTGTACAGTATCTGATATACTGGTACTGCATTTCCTGTATCCATTTCCATTTGAATTGGGTATCCTAACAATGAGCTTACCCAGAACTCCCATGGGGACCATGCCAGTTGGATACAAAGCTTCATTTGGAAGGGGCTATCAATTAACAGCTGCACATTTACTATTCAAGCTGCATTGGAAAGTAATTAAATTTAAGCAGCCCGTCTTTCAAAGCTGCAGGGGCAAGTAAATAAACTTAACAGAAGCCACAGCTTTTAAATGAAGATATATGGCGCACACAGCCAATGGCAATAAAAAACTTCAGAGAAGAGAGTCTCCTTAAGGTTAACTCTGGAGAGTGGCGAGGGCACTGTTCCATATTATGTATCTCGGTCTAATATGTTACATATGATAGAAGCAGGGGCTGTGCCTCCACAGTTAAGGCTGAGTTGAATTTTACACTTAAAGCAGGGATTCAGCCTCTTTGTTATGGATGTAAAATACAGTGATTTCTCCCCAAACTGACCTCAGTTACTCTGAACACAAAATGAATTTTCTGAGAATTTACAAGTAAATTCATTCATCAGTTTTTGAGTTTCATTTAATTAAACTTGAATTCATTCAAATTAATTTGTGCATTTCCACTATGGAACATTTTAGTTAGGACACCCAAACAATATCAACTCTACTCTGTTTGCTAGGGTACACTGTACACTAAATGATACTATCCGGGGTTGGGGGGACACAAATGAAAAAAATCCAGCTATTTTAAAAAATCAGGTATATTTAATCTAGAGTGAAAAATATTTCAATGTCTCAATTATAATCATATGTTGGTTGCATAGTGTTAATGTAGGGCCGAATTAAGGCCGTTGTGTGCCTTAATGTGCATTTCCAAATCTTAACATATTTGAATTTCCTTAAGATTAACGTTAACTCTGAGTTTTTTAGATTTATAGTGGTTTTGTTTAGGATAAATACAATATCATTAAACACTATATTTTACTCTAAAATTCAGGTGGTGGGTATACAGAACTCTTTGAAAAATCAGGCTCCTTTATCGTGTCTTTGGTTGGTCACTCAAAACTGGAGGAATCCAAAATCACTAGTTCTCTTTGATCTATCTATCTATCTATCTATCTATCTATCTAGAGAAAAACCATAAAGCTTTGTTAATGTAGTGCCAAAATGGCTCAATTTCTGTACAACACAAGCCATCGAAGGAATACGCTAAGGCAGTGTTCCCACCAAACCCAGTACCAGTTTCACTAGTGCTCTAATTCTCAACCACACCAACAAACCAACACCTTTTCCAATACACCCACTTTCAGTTAAGCAATGCAGTCATCCTCAATGCACACTGGAAGAAATGAAAATCACTGTAACACACAACGTGAATTCTGACCATCCAAACCGATGTTATATAACCCCATGGGCTATAATCCCAATATTGCAGTCTTAGCTATGGAACTGTTCTGGTGCTGGCAAAATACATCTTACAAACATTGCTAAAACAGAGATGCAAATATCAACTTGTTAATGCATTTTTACACTTTGTTGAGAATTCAAATTTCTGCTTCTCTCTGAAAACCTGTCGGTAGCTGACGCCTTAAAGAAAATGCTTAACGTGTCACATTAGCCTGTGTCACATGCAGGGACACACTGTCACTTCAGCTTGCATGACAGAGGCTAGCAGAGGAAGACGCCACTAGATAACATGGAATGTTGAAATAAACATGCTGAATTTACCACTGTAACAAAAAAGAAAAAAAAAAAAAAGCCAGTGAAAAGGCTGCATTATACTGGAGTTTGCAAATCTGTAGAACAGGGTCCTTATTTTAGATAAGCAAAGGCATATTTTCTCCATTTCCGATTTCACTGTTTAAAAGGTTGGATCAGGAATGTTACGGGCTAGATTTGTAAAGGTGCTCAGCATCCAAAACTGGGTCCACATTTCCAAAGCTCTTTTGAAAACCTAGCCACTTCATTTAGATGCCTAAATAGGCACAGAGGCCCAAACCCTGGAGGCATTTATGATACAAACATCCATTGATTTTAATGGACGGTAAAAGCCTAAATATTTTTGAGGTTCTGAGCCTGAGCTTTTTGAAAGTCTGCCCATGAGTGTTTAATTTGAAAATGCACACACAGTCAAAATACCTACACAATCCGACAGTGCGCTTTGAAATCAACAAGGAATCCAGCACGTCTCCTGTAGATCTGCTCTGGATTGCATGTTCCCTTCTTGAAACCGAGAACAATGGGTCATTGGGTAATGGGTGTGAAGTAAGATATCATCAGGAGATTTCATCCTGTATGTTGCTTCATATAACTCTGGTTGATATTGGCTTCATTCCCACAGGGCGCAAATAACGCAGCAGTTCAGAAAGCTTGACATGAATTCACAAAAATCCAAGCATCCACACTGAAGCTCTCAGCGCTCTGATAATATTTAGGCTGTACTGGTGGTCAGACATGCACTCCGTGTACTCTTTGTAAATTCAGTACAAAGCGTAGGAAAACAGAACAGCAAGGCGTCCAAAGGTGCCCAGTGCCTCCTGTCCTCCAGGACATCACATATCAGGGTAGGATTTGGCATAAAAAATGGTCTCATAATCTGTGGTGCTCAGAGTGACTGACCTCCCAAATCCCAGGGATGCCTAATAATTATGAACTTTGGGAAATGGTTCTAGGAGGGATTCTCTAGCTGCAGTGCTCACAAGAATCCTGGAGTCAAACTGCTCAACCATAGAGTATGAGAGTCACCAGGCTCCCACTACGCTAGGAGGACATCCTCCCAAGCCATGATGACCCTTATAAAGATGGCAGGAGTCAACCATGAAAACCCAGGTGAAATGGGATGGCAGAACCAGACGTCACTCCTTAAAGATCTTGGAAAGTAATCTACTTTTCTAGCTATCTGTATGTGTCCATCATCATGGTTTCTGGAAACTTCCAAAGAAATAAATTAGGTATTTCATTGCTGAGTAATTCTAGTCCCTAGAATTCTAGGGTCTATTAGAGGAGTTTTCAGGGTGGAGTGAGTAAGGGGATATGCAAGCAGCACTGAAAGAGGTTTGCCAACTATTTATGAACACAGATGAATAGTAATGCTCTTACAAGAACCTGAACACAATCTGATCTTGCGTGTCTCTGGTCACAGTGCAAGTTGTTTTCACTGTCCTAGAGTGCATAACGTGAACTGAACACATCACAAATGTACTAGGTTCAAACCCCAAACCATAACCTTCAAATTAGGTGGTGACATTCGGGGTTCAGAGCAATGTTCTTGTAAGAACTTGAGTGGCTTTGGAAAAATATTTCCCAGGCATGTATTCCACAGCAACACGTTCTAAATCTGCAATCAGTATGCAGTAGAAGTTATTGTTGCTATCTAATATTTCTGTTGAAGTAATACGTAACAGCCTCATTTGTGTGATAAGGAGGGGGCTCTTCTTGAACTTCACCCTGAATCTGAATTTCCCAAATACCTGAATTTTCATATCAGTGAGCATCTCTATTGCCCAGCAATGAAATGAGAAAGATCTGCATTCACAGCCCCGGAGTCTTGAGTCATCATTCCTCCTTCTGATGTTTACTTTCATAAATATCTTTGTCAGAATGTGTTTTCAAATGGCTGAAGTGTGGCAGGGAATGGATTATTCCCAACCATTCATTCAAAAGAAATTCAAATCCCATAATGGGACAATAGAGCTAGTCACATATTTTGTACAAAACATTTATATTTTCTTTACAAAGTTTTCATATAAATAATTTGTGCCCCATATTTGCGGTTTTCTTACCTTTGTTTACTGCAGTAGCAAAGCTGTATTCATATTTGTAAAAGTGAAGAGGTTTTTATGGATTAGCTCAGCTGTATGGTAAATCAGTCATAATGATTGTCATTTTAGTTAGGCAGTAGCTTAAAACTGGCCAATACAAATGATTTTGGTTTGAAAGTGGGCATGCAAAAATTTTAAGCAAACAGAAAACAATTAAAAAACAAAATCACATGGGCTATTTTAAAATTATATGTGAGTTAAATCAAAACAAAATGTGCCCATTTCAGATCTCACTGTAAAAAACTGAAAATATAATTTGGCAAGCGAGCAGTAAGTAATATTGTCTCTATTTAGTTTTTTGGGCCAAAGAACCAAATAACTCCAATATTAAAAATCAGAAGTAACCCTGGAGCAGGCAGTAACTGTTTTCAAATAACTTCATGATCCTACATCTTCCCTGAATATTTTTCCACAAAGAGCTATTTTTTGTCTGCTTTAGTTTCATAAGATTGAAAATTGTTTGCAAATTTATATCTATCTGTTAGACAGGAATGACTCTGAAGAAGCAGGTCTGCTTTCACTAAAATAACATGCATTAGATATACATATAAATATGTACTCACTTTCTAATAACTGGGCCCATTTTGTTGGGCAATTTTATTGTCTTGCTGGTAATGACTCTTCCACATCAGTTCAGAATCTCATGGTTTCTTTGTAGGATTGTTCTAGGTGGATTTTGACTTGATATATATTGGGAAACAGAGAGAAGTATGGATGACATATTCTGGATCTTCTTTATGACACATGGCTGGCTAGTTGTTAAAAAACAGTTAAGATTGCTAAGGTTATGTCTACACTGGCAAATTTACCGCTGTCAGATTGATTTATCCAGTTCGACTGAGTGGCAGTGAAGACACGCTCAATCGATCCAGAAGTCAATCTAATAAAACCACCTCACCAAAAAGCATAGCGCTCTGTCGATGGGTATGCATTTCCTCTTGGCACAGCACGGTGGAGACGGTGTGCTAAAGTGAAGTTACAAAGTCGACGGGAGTTACACAAGCTACTCTGTGTATTTAGCTGCTGCCCAATTTTGCTGGAAGTGTAGACAGGCCTCCATGTGCAATGTACCTAACAATCTGAGCATGTTAAAGACATTAATCAACAAAGTGTAAAATGCTCACACGTACATATATAGCTCAATCTTGTTCTCACTGAAATCAATGGAAAACCTTGACATCTCTGTTAGCAAGGTCTTGTCCTGAAAGATCCACAACTAATAAAATTAAAGCCTTTGCTTAATTATACGCTCAGCTACAAATACAGCCACTGCATGCCTTTGCAAGGAAATGAACTAGGTAGAACGTTTGAACGGTTTGTAGCAAATTATTTTTGAGCTAAAAGACAAACACATGGTAGTCAAAAACCAACAGTCAAAATCAAAGTGATGTTTTAATGACCTGCAGTTCAAAGATAATTGAACACATTTTCTTGAAACTTGGCAGACGTGTCCCCTTTTGCCTTCAGAGTAAGTGTGGCAATTTTCAGGTCAAAACAATGTTCCTAGATTAAGTTAAAGAGGGGATCGGTGGGGGGTTAGAAGAAGTTGCATGCAACCTTAACAATGGAGGAACCACTGCAAAACACACACACACACACACACACACACACACACACACACACACACACACTATTTATCTATTCCTTAATATATGTCACAAGTCAGCTGGCCTTTTAAGAGTAGCCAGGCTCAGTCATGCCTCTGCTCAGCGGCCTTCTCCCCCGCAGATGGTATTGATTAGCTGGGTTAGACAGGTTGGGTTGATTAGTGGTCCCAGGTGGGATGCAGTTGAGTGGATTGTAAGTAAGAGTGAGAGAGGTCACTGGCGAGGAGGGAAATGGAGAGCTACAAAAGACCTGTACAGAGGGAAAGAGTCAGGGCCCGTTGGCTGCTCTGAGGGGCTCAGAAGGGCTGGAGCTAAGCTGAGCTAAGATAGGGCTGACTTTCAGAGCTCGGTGGTTGTGCCTCGCAGGAAGCAGAGGGCTCCTGTTATGGGCTGGCTAAGTGTGGACTCTCGGAAGGGAAGAAGCTGGAGAGGGGTGCTCTGGAAAAAGGACTGAGCATTGAATCTGGAAGGGGCAGGACTGGTTTTAGTTTCTGCTGGATATGAAGACTGGTTGGCTGTGCAGTTTGTTTACCTCTAGAAGGGGACAGAATTGAGAGTGACTTGGCAGGGCAGCCAAGTCACAGGGCAGATGATGGGAGTCAAGGAAGGTGATTGGGTGAAGAAGTTTTGCAACATTTGGCCTTTCTAGCAGGAGACACTGGGCGGGTGAGAATGTTACGATATATAATACTAAGAGACACGCCCTAAGTGGTTGTTTGTGACTGTGCTGTGTCCCCTTACTCCTATGGACTTCAGAGTTCAGAACCTCTCAGAAGCATACCGTAGATGTTTGCTTCACGCAGACAGCAGAATAGCCTGAAAGCATCTCTGGTCTCATGTAAATACTCAATTTACCACCTTCTCCTTCTGATCTACATTTCAGCTAGGCAGCACTATATCTGCTTAGATGATTTTTTTTTTAATTCAGCCTTTTCCAATTGTAGGCGTATTTTTAATATGCATCCATAAGCTTTTTTCTTTTTCTTTTCTGGTTTCCGGTCCCAGCCAGGGCTGGAACTGGAATAGCTGAAATACTCTCATGAAAAGTTATTCTTGCCATAGTTCAAATCCAGTTTTAAAGGCTCAATAATTCAGACTCAGATTCAATGGATGTTTTTTCCATTGTCTTCACTGGAGTTTGGATCAAGCCCTTGGTTGACTAGGATAATCAACCAAACCTTTGAGCACTTACTTTTCTGAGCTGTAGCCAATTTCTGAACCTCAGTAGTTTAAATATTGTTATGCACTTGGCTGAAACACTAACAAATTGACATTACATTTACAAGCAAAATGCTAGCACATGTAACTGAAGACTCCATCATGAAAGCTAAATTACTTTGTTTTTTACACTCCTGCAAGATAAGAAAGGAAAGTTGGCTTGAATTTTGAACTTCCTGTCTCTTGCCTGACTTGTGTCCCAACCTCATCATTACTAAAAGATGGATATTTATGCTTGGTATTCTAACCAGCAAGTCCTTTCCTAAATTTAAAATTAGGGTTTTTTGGTAAGATGCTTTTATGTTTGTGGGAAGAAAATTAACCGCAGGTTCTACTGAGGGATTAACTCACGTAATTTATGAAGAGGCAATTATGTAAACAGATTTTCTTTTCAGATTAGATATGTATTTATTACAGAACTCTTGAGTTATGTATGCATGAGACAAAGTAAAGGGAAAATTCAAACAGCTTAATAAGTTTCACTTCAAAGCTTCATGAGTAATACTATGCAAATTAGTATGTAAATACAGCTAAGTATATAATAAGGCCCAAAGTCTATAAGAATTTGTCTATACAGAGAAATTGACTGGCATAGCTATTCTGAAATAACTCCCTGTATGGATGCTCTATTCCAAAATGAAAGTGGCTTTATTATGGAAGCAGAGTAGTTAGTCTAGAATAAAACCACTTTTATTTTGGAATAGTGTGCACGTAGAGTAGTTATTCTGAAATAGCTAAATTATAATGGAATAGCTATAGAAGAATAGTTATTCTTGACTAGCTATGCTGGTCAATTTCCCTTGTGCAAGCCAGGCCTAAGGTTTAATAGCACCAGAAAACAGTGCAGCATAATTATGTGACAGATTGATGTTGAGTGGGAATGTCTATAAAAGGGAACAACCCCATTTACACTTCAGTCTCTCACTCCCCTTTCAAAGCCAGGGGTGGGGAGAAAGGGGAAGCTAGCTACGTGAGTCCTACAGCTAGGCAAGCTTTCTTAAAATAGTGAATGAACTCCGGACTAGAACATTAAACCACTGTAGTGAATCCCACCCCATATTAGAGAGGATCTCTACGATTAGCAGGAACTTGTTTACTGTTTCATACGTGACATCCACATCACTTTGGCCTCCTCTCCAGTCATAGCAGGAGTTGTTATAGTATTCACGAAGCCAATCCCTCTTGCATCTGTTCTTGTTAAGCTTTTACTGTTTTAATAGGTTTTGTTGTATGTCCCACAGAGTATGAAAAACCAGGAAACAGCACGTAAATCTGACTTTCTGAAACTAGTTTTTCACTCCGTGCCTAATCTAGCTAATGAGATCTGGACTTGGAGGGGCCAGTGGGGGGTGGGACATAGGCAAGACAAAACCCAAACCCTCACAAACTTCCAGTATATTGAAATATGTACTTAGAGATAGCAAAATGGAACAGATTCCAATTATTAAAAGCTTTTAGCTGAACAAACATCAGCCTGATGACACAAACACACCACGCTGGCGAAGGGCTTGGTCCAAAGCCCACTGAGGTCACTGGAGTCACTTCAGTGAACAGTTGCCCTGGTCCCTACTGAAGAAGGCTTGAAAGCTAGTTTACATTTAAAATGCTGCAGCAGCGCAGCTGTAGCCCCTCAGTGAGGCCACTACATATGCTGATGGGAGAGATTCCCCGTTGGCGTAGGTGATCCACCTCCTGGAAAAGCAGTAGCAAGGTTGACAGGAGAATTCTCCCATCAAACTAGTGGTGTTTGCAGCAGGATGTAGGTCGCTTTAACTGCGTCACTCAGGGGTGTGGATTTTACAACCCCCCAGTGATGTCGTTATACCAACCTAATTTCCTATTGGTGCCCAGGCCTTAGAAATAGTAGAGAATGATCACTGTGGATGATGATTGGGGCGTGGTTCTTATTCAAACTTAAGGCTACTTTACACTGTTTTGGCAGGTGACTGGGGGGGGGGAGGCTTAAAGTGAGAGAACATAATACTTAAACATACCACTTCACTTAGACACACCTGTGAACTGCTAAAGTGGTCTAAAGCAGCCTTCATGTAAATGAGAAAAATGTTGATACTGGAGAGGGTTCAGAGAAAAGCCACAAGAATGACTGAAGGATTAGAAAGAATGCCTTTACAGGGATATACTTAAGAAACTGCAATATATGTATTAAACAGAGAAGATTAAGGAGTGACTTCATCAGTGTCTCTGAGTACCTACATGGGGAACCCGTATTTGATAATTGTCTCTTCAGCATAGCAAACAAAGGTATAATGATGCAAAGGCTGCAAGGTAATTAGACAAATTCTGACAGCATATAAGGCATACATTGTAAGGGTAATTAACTATTGGAACAATGTGCCCAGGTGTGTAATCTCCCACCCTGGTCATTCTTACAGCAAGATTGGATGTCTTTCAACAAGACATGCTCTGGTTCAAACTGGAAGTATTTTGGGGGAAGTTCTCTGGCCTGTGTTACACAGGAGGTCGGACTAGATGATCACGATGGTCTCCACTAGTTTTGGAATCTAGTGAATTGTACCTTGCCCAAGTATTTGCACGCTTAGTGTACTTTTGGATAACCACTGTTCTGGGATTTCAAGGCTATTTTTTTCTGTTGTGCTATTTTGGACCGGTTGGATTTTTTCTATGCTCCTTTTTGAGACAAAGTCAGCAAAACTCAATGCAGCTAGCAAGAAGAAGATGTATCATCTTGCTCATATGATGGATGCCGTCCTGGCCCACACTAGGGATTGAGTAGGGGACCTCCGAAGCTAGAAGCTCAAGTCTCCTCAGCTTGAGCTAAAGAGCCAGCCTCTCTACTCAAAAGTTGTAGCAAACTGTCCCCTGTGAACTGGGCTCAGAGGGGAACAGATAACATGCAGTGGGTCACAGCAAAATTTTTAGGGCTAGATTTGTAATCAGTCAAACTCCGACTAGAATTTCCAGGCCTCGCCACCTCTTAGTTAGCAAATAAATGAAGGGACCAGATTGTTCTAAATGGGAATTATTGAGTGCTGAGCTCATTTGGAAATCTGACTTGTGAAGACTGATGCCAAAGGTCTAACTCAACCTGACTTTGATCCACTCTGTGGGAGCAAAATGGGGCAATTTCTGATTTCCCTTTCCTCACTGTCCTCATGGAATCAGTCAAACTCTGTATGGGCAAAATTCTAGCTCAAAATAAAATAAATGGTTCATGTTCAAACTTTGCCTATTATTTTGGAATTAGTGACTATGGAGGTAACAAAAAATGCCATTGTGCATGTCTCCCACTGAAAGGCATGCAACAGTGCTGATATTTCAGACCTGCAGGGCATGAGAAAATTGAGTACAAGCAGCTGGTATATGGAGGTAGGTGAGAGAAGTCGATTTTCAGTCGATGCATTTCCTCTTCATTCCATTTGTGTCTGCTGGGTTTTTACGGTAAGATGGAATAAAGAACTTTCGACAGCACATGTGCCCTTTGAACAGGGAGCAAAGATGATATTTGATCAGGAGAACATTACGTAGTCACTGTTTATTCAGTGTATTAAGACATTAGGCCAGATCGTGTAAATTGACATAACTCCGTTGACTTCAGTTTACACTGTCTGAGGATCTGGCCCATAACATTGTTCTGGGAAACCTAGGAGCTATTGCCCCATTTTACAACTACCAAGTATCAGTGAGTCTGATAGCTTGACTTAGGTTAAGTAATACCTTATTCCACATATAGTGCCATTCACAAACTAGAGTATATTCCCAGGAGTATCATCGGTTCATGGATTTTAAGACCGTAAAGGATCATTATGACCATCTAGTCTGACCTCCAGAAGAACACAAGCAAAAGGATTTCACCCATCTCAAGACCAATAACTTGTGGAGTTAGAACATATCTCGTAGAAAGACACTTAATCTGGAAACATGCTACTACCTCTGGGGAAATGTGACCCAAGGACCTCTCAATGCCCAGAGGCAAAAAGCACAGGCTTACATAGGGATACAGGGATCCTCTGGGTTCATGAAAAGGGGTCATGTAAGTGTTGTACCGAATGCCTGCATCACACTGGCCATCATAGCCATTGCAAAGTGTATGTGGGAGTTATGGATTATGTTCTCAAGGCCTTGTAGTTAAAGGCAGGTCATTCAGAGGTAGTGTGTCTTGAGACAGACTTCTCCCTACAGGAGGTGGGAGACACGTATCTCCCTGGCTGACCATAGTATATTGTGTGTCTTACAATGGAAGTCTACTTGCATTTCGAGTCAAATGCTAATGAATAGATTGCAAATGCTACCGTGAAATACAAAACCAGCAAGGGTTATCCTGTTCATGATTAAAGACAATGAACTTCTGGGAGTATAACTTGGGGGACAGAGCTAAACCAGGATTCGTCGGTCTGGGAAGACAAGCTGCTGGTAGGCTTGATCTTATGAAAGGAGGATCTCAACCATCCTGGTTGAAAATGCTGGGAAAAGCAGCTGGGGTAGCTAGTCTGTAGGAGACAGGGGAATGTCTCGCGAGTTCAGTTTAACCTCTAGAAAACCTGTTCTGATTTTGGTTTATGTGTTTCCAACAGCCTTACTTACTAGCATTTGAATCTCTATTTTTTTATGATAAACTCATTCTTGTCTCTGCTATAAATATATCAGCGCTGTGTGTGAAGTGGAGTGAGGATCCTGAGTTGAATCTAGTAAGGGGGTGTGCGCCATTCCTTTGGGAGCAGAGAATCCCAGATCAGTGAGTTCAGCGGGCCACGGGCTGTGTGCTCCAGAGGGATGCTCGAAGGATGCTGCGGTGGGCGTGTGCCTGTCACTAACCTGTACAGAGAGAGTGGGGCCTGCCGGGGCCTGGCAGGTAGCGCTTGTGTTGCCAGAGGCTAGCGGAGTCAGGGAGCTGATCCACAGCAAGCAAACACCCGACTTCCCCACGCTAAGGGTAGGTGGTAGTGAGGGGCCTCAGAACTCTGAGTTCCCGTGGGAGGGGTCACAGGAAGAATATCAGCAGCCAGGGAAACAGAGATCGTGTGGCATGCTCTGCAGCGGTTGCAGGGATGAAGATTATAGCCGGATGTTGGGGCAAAGCCCTAGTTCTAAGACCATCAACTAAAACGTGTTTGATTTTCTTCTCCAGTCATCTGTCTGTTTCCCTGGCCAGGAGCCTCTGCTCTCTGGACATCCAGCTTGTGTCCCTTAGTAGTGTTGACCAATAAATGCTGGCTAGCATATATGATATATATAATCCTATTATTAATGTGTATTACCCATGTATACATTAGTGCGCATTAAGTACAAATATCATGGCAGTTATCTGGCCTGAATGGGCCTATACCTCTACTGTAATCCTGTTCTTCTATGCTAAGAATCCCATAACACATTGTGCTACCTGAAGTTTGGTTTGAGTAGATAGGAAAGCTCTCACAAGCAGGGCATGTGATTATTTTACCATAGCAAGAAGTAAAGAGTTATTCTCGCAGGGCAATAATGGAACGTCCCAGAGGAAGAATTGTTCCAGCTGTGTCAATCCCAGGATATTAGAGAGACTTCTGTGGGTGAGAGAGAAAACAGAAGTTGCTCCAATAAAAGATATTCCCTCATCCATCTCCTCTTTCCAAAGGAAGAAGACGAGATCAGTCTACCCTAGCACAAACCTCGGAGGTGTCTAGGTGCTCCTTGGTACTTGGAATGCATGTGCTCAGAACAAAGTTAAGGGGTACGTCATGGTCCAAGAAAAAGAAGGCAGAGAGCTGATTGGTTAAATCTAATTTCAGATGACTCTCGCAGTACCTTTTCCCTGTAAACAGGTCGCATAGAAAAAGATTGTTTTGGGCGTAACTGTGAAAGCGTGCCTTCTGCATAAGGTAAATGTAACAACACTGCATAAGACGGCTTTCCGCAGGACTGGTATCATACGGAACCTTTTCAATTACTGTCTTATAGCAAATGGAACTGACAAACATTGATTATTTGGTCTCTTGCCTCTATGTCACAATGAACTAAAGTGTGGTCAAGCAATTGGCTATGTCATTTATCAGTTGGCAAAACCAGACGGAAGATGGACAGAACTCTTCTCATCAGAGTTTGAGGAATAATCACATATTAAACACCAACCTGGAGTGACATTTTCTCCATCGGGTCATTTACCGTTGTATTGCATTGTGAAATGTGAATGCTTATCTTGGTGGCAGAGGCTCTTTGCTGAAGGAATGCAGAGAATGTCATTAGTGCCTTGTGCCCCCAGATAACCTGCAGCATATCATTAAACCATCTAATGACTGTATGCCCCATCAACCTCCATCGCTCATTTGTTAACAATGTTTGTTATTTACATGCACTAGAGAAATGACCACTGAGTATTACTCCCTCTTGGCTCATCACAACACTTGATATCCTGCAACAAAATATCCAAATCCAGTAAATTGCCCCGAATTATATGATTTGACGTAGAAGCAAATTTAGTTTATTTATTTATTTTGCATGGACTAGTAGATCAAGCTTAATTTTCGATAGCCCAGCCTCTTGTCATCAAGATATGGCTTTCATATGCAGGATTTTGCTTTAAACTAAAAAAACAAAGAAATCCTCTCCAACAAATTAAACAAAAATTCTGAACTGGAGACAGGGTAAAACTGTGGAAACTGAACAGATAAATAATTGACATCTAAATTTAAAATATTACTTTTTCTTCAATGTGACTGGAAGAAAGCAGCTGGAATTATCACTTTGTATGCTTATTTGTAACATTTACTACTGCCCTTATAGAAAGCTGATGGGAGTTTGTAATAATCCGTATTTTTTACATTGCGCTGCTCGTCAGCAGATCTCAGAGTACATTACAAAGGAGGTCAGCATTATCACCCACCACCCCCATTTTATACATGGGGAAACTGAGCCACAGCAAGGTGAAGTGACTTGGCCGCTTCCAGCACACTAAACCCCGCTGAATTTTAATGGGATTTTGACACCTACCTCCCTTAGCATCCGCTGAAAATCCCAGTCTTGACAAGATTAAGGGGCTAGTTTACATCCGCATTGTCATTAGAATTTTCCTTTAAAATTAAGCCAGGTATTTTGCAGGTAGAAACTTGTTGCAAATCACTGGAACTAAAATTCAGCATAGAATGTTGGGTATGTTTTCAACATATAATACGTTTCTGCTTTGCTTAAATGTCCACTCCAGATGGTAAATTAATCTCTTCCTTAAAACCATTGTGTTCCAAGAGAGACAGGTTGTATTTCCTTTATGGTAAATTGAGACTAAAGAAGGATATGATATAAAAATTGAATTACATTCATAGGCACATAGATATGGATGCAACTCTCACTGCATTCACTGAAGTTTTTGAGAGCTGAATTAAGCCTCCTTTACTGCTAGAGTTAGTTAGTGTCTCTGGCTTCATTTTATGGCTGTTGCTACACTAAAGTATTTACAGCTCTGCCGCTGTAAACTCTCTAGTATAGCTGCTCTAAACCAACAGGAGAGAGCTTTCCCATTGAGTTAATTAAGCCACCTCCAACAACGAGTGGTAGCTATGTCCATGGTAGAAGGTTTCCCGTCGACGTCCGCTGCCCACACCGGGTTTAGGTTGGTATAATTTATGTCATTCAGGGGATGGCTTATTTTCACCAATGAGCAACATAAATTATACCGCCATAAGTGGCAGCATAGACATAGGCTATATCGCAAGCCATAAATGCAAGATGCCAGGATTTCAAACTTGATAGTGCAGCAATGTAGAAATAAAGCCGAATTGTGTTGCAGCTCTTGGGTTTGTCTTGTGCAAAAGTGAGATATGACAAAATAAAGAAGAAAGGTTGCTTTTTTGCTTAAGGCATTGGATTACAAATCAAGAGGTGGGTTGAGATCTGAGCACTACCACAGACTTTCTGTGTGACCTTGGATAAGTCACGTGGGCATGATCCAAAGTCTTGTCACGTAGTTCTGTTGACTTCAGTGAGCTTTGGATTAGGCCTTAAAGTAGGATTTCAACAGCATTCTGCATAGCCCTAATTCTGGTCTCACTGAAGTCAATGGTAAAAGTCAGAAAATACTGAGAGCTTTTGAAAAGCCCACCCTTAGTCTCTGCCTGTTTTCTACTTGGAAGATGGAGATGATGCTTTTTTGTCTGTCTTGTCTATTTTGATTGTAATTATTTTGAGACTTTCTTTCTCTGGACTTGTAATTTCTTTGCCTATGATCCGACCCCCCCTAGTGCAGTGAGGCCCTGATCTTGGTGGTTGTATGTAAGGGCTCTCTTAATTGAAATAATAAGAAGGAAAAAGGTCTGACACAGTCTGAGTTTTGAGAGGTAAAGATGTGTTAAATATTGTGCACATATATTCTAAGCTTCATCACACAGGAGTGTGGGTGAAGGTCTGCAGCATTTGTCAAATATATAGCAATATCCATTGCTTTGGTAGAGCAAATGGAGCAGGAGGACAATGCCAAAGAGTGAGATGCTAAGCACTATTTTATAAAGGGCCACAGTGTAGACTGGCTTGCTCAAAGTAGGGCAACCCTACCAACTTCAGGACATGCGGGGGTCAGGGATGTTCTGGTTCTATAGAGTATTTCCCTTTCACGATATTTTGAAAATATATACATATATTAGAAAACAACATATCACATTTGCACAAGGGTGTCAGGCTGTCTTGACAACCAATTCGAAGGCACTTTTTTCAGCCTGATGGTGTGAAAAAAGGCCAGAGGCTTTAGACTCTGATCTGGACTCCATTGAAGTCCATGGAAGTTTTTCCATTGATGTCAGTGGGCCTCATCCAAACCCACTGAGGCCAATGAAAATACTCCTATTCACTTCAATCAGTCCCGGTGTTAACAGGCTGAAGCCTTAGGCATTGTACTACTGAAGAAATATGGCCTCATGACTTATTCTTTTTCTTTTGATGCAGGCAATGGAGCATTAGCCTTTAATCCAGGGTTAACTCCCCACCCTATAAATAATTGTTGCCTTATTTTTAGTCTGACTCTGTCTAGGTTCAGCTTGCAACCATTGGATCTCATTATGCCTTTTTCTGCTAGATCAAAGAGCCAGCTCCAATGAGAAATCTCTTCCTGTGGTGGTACTTGTAGACTGTGATCAAGGCACCTCTTTAACCTTCTCCTAGATCCACTAAACAAATGGAGATGAGTCTTTCTGATCAGCCAGGCATCCGAACTCCAGACAAAGAAAGGTAAGAGCAAATAATCATCTCTTTTCTGGGATTTTCTCTTCTGGATTTTAGCCACTCTAAACTCTTCCATTCAGTGATGGCTGTTCTTTGCTTAGTTTGGAGCGTGTATCTATATGATGCGGTGCTGATTTTTGGCGCTAATGGATGCTGTGGTACAGTTTTTGGTATCCTTGGTACATTTTGTTTCTGGCTTGGCAGGCTCTGTAGGTGATTATTGCGTCTAGTGGTTTTTTCCCCCCTAATTTACTAGCTAATTTGTATTCCTGTCACAGCTTTTATAATGTTGCAGTGACAGTTCTGAAAATGTTTATTTTCGAATCGACAGCTCTGATAACGATGAGCCACCCAGGAAATCTGTTAACTCTTCTGGTGGATATAGATCCTGTGGCTTTTGGTTTAATGTGTTTGGCAGCATTATTATGATTTTAAAATTACATTTGTTGACACGTGTTACTTTGTGACAAAGGATGGATTTCAACCATGCATATCCCAGGAAACTCAAATATCTTACTTGGTGCAGAAATCCTCTTTTTCCATACAGGCCGCTTACTGCAATTTCAACTCATCCTCTGACAATTACTCACATAAACCTTGCCCCCCAGTGGGATGACACTGGAAGCTTGAAAAGCACAGAATGTCATCAAACATTCATGGTGCAATGAACAAAATATATACAATGAGACCTTCCTATGCTAATGCTACTGGGTCAAATTCTGTGCCATGCTTCCTGGAGATGCAGCCCAAAGAGAGAGGTAGCAAAGGGAACTTTAGATTACCCTTTCTCCCTTGGGGTTCAGGCCAAAATGGCCCTTGTTGCCTAGAAAAGCTCCCAGCTACTTCCCCACAAGCAACCCTCCCACTCAGAGGGACTAGAACTGTCATCTTCACTTGATCTCTTCAGGTAGGCGAGGAGGTGTGGGGAAAGCAGGCCTCTCTGGTCTTAGAAGTCCTGTGTCCCTCTTTGCTCTCTCTCAGTTTCTCCGGGGGCATTGGATACCCTCCTCTCACTGCATGCTAAGGGTAAACTAAGGGCTTTCCGCTTCACGGCAGGGGAGGGCTCCTCTTCTTCCTGGGTTCCAGGAGCAGCTTGCCCTCCTCCTGGGTCCATGCAATGAGAACTCATCTCCTGTTTCCTGCTTTGCCCACTGTGCAATGGGGGATGATCAGGATGTGTCACTTGCCCCCTCCATAGGGCAGTGGGGACAGGCCTGCTACCTGCTAGCTGCATCAGGAGACCCCTCACCATCTCGAGTGGGGTTGCCAGGCTCAGCAGCTGGCAAACAGGAGACAGCTCTCCTTTCCTGTTGCCATTGCCCTCGGGGCGGGGGATAGGTGCTTGTAACAGGGTGACTTGCCAATAGGCTGGCACTGCCAAAGCCTAGCTAGGTTTGTAACTATAATAAGGGGCCCAAAGGGACCCAAGTCAGCAGTGAGAGGCTGAGGAAGCAGGAGTGAGCTCTGCAGGCAGGGAGCCTGGGAGAAAGGCTAGCCAGGCTGAAGACTGGCTGAATTTCTGTTGTTTTTGATTCACCAGTGGAGAGACACTGAACTGTGTGGAGCCTACAGGGCTAGCATGTGTCCAAGGAGCAAATAAGCGGGGTTCCTTGTGGGGATTGTTTGGGTCTCCTTTGAGCGGTGAGTTCTGAAAGGGCCGTGACCAGGGGAAATAGAGGCTGGGCGCTGCAGTGATCTCTGGCTGGGAGGAAGTGGCTGACAGCCCGTTGCATGATATTGCAGTGCTTCATGTTCCTGCCCTGGAAAGAGCAGGGTGGCATTGATCCGTGGCAGCACACCTTGAAGAGCTGGGAGACATGAAAAGAGGGTCTCCCCGTGGCAATAGCCAAGGAGGGAGGCCAGGACTCCTGCCGCCTAAAGAAATTGCAGTTGAAGTAAGGAGGGGCGTGTGTGAGAAAAGACCATGTTGGGAGGGGGATGGGGTTCTGAGAACCATGTCAGACCTGGTGCTCTGAGGCAGAGCTGGCGGAAATGTTCCAAATGTCACGTTTTCAAGAAATCTTTTAGTTGAAAATTCAAATTGCGATTAAAATTAAACCCGGCAAAGATTTTTGTCCACACTTTTCTTTTTGTTGGGAGGCGAGGGAAGAGGGCGTCAGACCAACTGTAGAGCTGGTTGGCATTTTCTGATGGTAAAAAGTTTGAAATTCCAACTTTGTTTGAAAAACTGGTAAACATTTGAAGAATTACAACAAAACTTGCTATAGTTGTTTTCATTTGTGCGCATGAAGGTTTGTGAGAATTTAGGGCCCCTGGCCCCCTACCTCCTCTCCTTTGCAGTTTCCACAGGCCTAGTTATGAGAAAGCATCTCTCAGTCATGAAATTGACTCTTCTATCACCCAACCTGCTATCCTACACAGGATTTGGTTTTTATCACTAATCAGGGGTATGTACAAGGAGAGACAAGAAGGGACAGGCCCCTCTCCATTGATGGGGGCACAGACCTCCACGGGGGTGGGGTCGGGAGAGCCAGCTCCTCTGACCACAGGGGCACAGAAGGTGCCTCTCCAAAAGCACCCACATTTTTATTCCTGTGCATGCCCCTGTCACTAATTGTTAGTTTGTACATGAGCTGGATCAATTGGTGCCATTTCTGTGCATTACCCTGTAATGCTTTTTTCCTTTTTAAAATTTTTTTAGTTCATGTTTAAAAGAAAGCTACTTTTTCACACTGTAAAGTTGTGTGTGTGAAAAGTGAAACTGTTGTTTTTGCTTTTTAAACCTTAGTTAGGACAAGAGCATGTTCTCACTCTTGTCTCTTTCAGGCTGGAGTAATTACTCCAGAACAAAGTTACTTTTATTCCAGAATAGTGTCCACATTAGGGAATTATACGGATATGACTGTATCAATATCATAGTTGGTGCGCTGTATCTCTGTTGGGCAATTTCCCTGTGTGGCCAAGTCCTTATAAGCCTCCTGGCTACACAACATTGGTTTTCCAGAATCCTTTGAGATGACAATTCTTGTCAACTAGTTTCAAAGTTCTCATGGTTGCTCAAGAAAATCCACTGAATAGTAGTATAATCTAAATGGTTTATACATCCATTGCTGTAATAGCTGAGAGCTAATGGCAATTATTTCAGAAGCCAGGAAGCCAGAGAGTATTATTCATCTCTACCCTGTAAACATCAAATCAGAATTCCTAGTAGATGTAAACTGATGTAACTCTATTGAATTCACTATAGCAGCACCAATTTACTACGGTTGAGGAGCTGCCCCCTTAATGGGCTCTACTTGAAAACTTTTCTCCCTTTTCTCTATTTTTCTCCATTCTTCCTTTTCTTCTCTTCGGCTTCTCATCCCTGAGACTAGAAGAATTCTTGGGTTGCTGTTGCAAAGAGCTAGTCTTGCATCTCGCTCTGACCATTTTTGTGATGTCCACGGTGCCCATCTTGTGATGTCTGGAGAATTGGTATGATCTGCCTTGTTACATTTCATGCCCTTGAAATGCCTCTCTCTTTTATGACAACTTGTCTGCAATTTTCTTTAAAAGATCAGTTTATGTTGCATTCCAGATGTCATGCTACCTACCAGGATTTCTACAAAGATTAACATACCACCTGTCATAAACTAAATCAAAACTCGAATAGGAGAATTATGAACTGAAGAGTTTATGGCACCATTTGCTAGGCATAGGCTATGATTTAACATTTTGATTAAATCATTTATAGAACTATGGAAACTTTAAAAATGTATCTTTGATCTTATTCATTAGAACTTGAATAACATAGTTAATATTCTCTCCTCCTTGACACTTCTACTTGATCATCCTTTTTCCTGACACAGAAACCATCTCTCAAAAACACAACTGTGTGCAGTGGAAAAAGCATCAGGAAAACAAAATGAACTTCACCAAAAGTGGGCTGATAATCTAATTACGTTATAAATGCTGTAATATACTTTCTCTCCCCCATCAACTCACATACATACGTTATGTCACATTGGTGATAAATTCCATTTATCATGCACCTTTGCCTTCCTCACTAGTACTTTCCCAGCTCCTCCTGAATTTATTATACCATTTGAAACCTCTGAGCAGCTTCAGACAGCGCCATTTTAAAATAAATCAAGCTACCAGAGAAATGTTTCCATCTATACATCTCCAATTGCGGTGCTCCCCCTCAAAATTGGATTGGCCCATGTCCTAGGGTTATCGTCTGGGTTACTTGTATTGATTAAAACATCAAACTCTGTCTTGCACTGGTGATGGATTTAAGTTGTTTTCTCATGGACCACCAGGGCTAGAACTAAGAGTTTGGTACCACTGGAAAGTGCGAATTCTTGCCTTCCAGCGGGACGCAAAGCATGCCCTTCTAGCCTTCAAAGGTCTTGAAGTATCTCTATTTAAAGCTGCACAATCTATATAGATGAGAAAGCTGTCCTCAGAAATTTTTAGAGGTTTCTAACACTTATTCCATTCTTTATTGGACTGTAGAGTTGGGCAACCAGATCAAGATTTTTTAAAGTCAGGCTCCGAAATCTTGCACACCTAAATAAGTGGCTGATTTTTCCCCCCAAAATGTTGAGAACCCAGCACCTTGTCAATGGCTTTTCTGGTGGAAAGAGACAAACGGCACAAAGAGCACTTTTCATACACTCTATAATATTTTTAAAAAGAGAAGGCATGTAAAATAACAGCCTATAGCAAAACCTTTATAGTATTTTATAGAAATGCAAATTTATGCGAAGAGCCTCTAGCCAAATCATACAACACAATCTTACAATCTCTGGGGAGGATTTTTCAAAAAGGCTTTCTGTTGGCTACCTCTGCTTCTGTTCAAATCAATGGTTAAAGGCCACTCACTTTAATGCGAGCAAGATTAGGCCAACACTGAGCACTTGTGAAAATTCCATTGTCTTTCTATTTGGGATTGAGTCAAAGCCCATTGGAGTCAGTGACTGTCTTTCCACTGACTTCACAGTGCTTTGGTTAAGGAACTACATGAGCTCTTTGTGTAAAATAAGTATTCAGTGAAAATGCTGTGTGAGCTGTGCTCAAAGCCAGCTCAGAAATGCAACGAGTAGTAACTTTGGCCCACTCTGTCCTGGTGTCTTTTGAGGAGAAATAGGAGAATCAATTTCACTTATTAAAACTGGTTTATCTCCTATCTCTGCCTGATCCAAATTTTTCAATTTCTTTCATGTGCTCCTAGAAGCTAGTTTTCTGTTGAAAAGGAATCTAGCCCTGATTTTAAATTAGTGATGACTCATCTTCTGAATCTTCTGTCAGTAAGACAAGGAGTGTTTGAAATAGATGTTTAGAACACTTTCTTGCACTAAAATAGAAAACATAATAAAGAAATTAAACTTGAAGAATTAAAGGCTTAAGAAACTAAATGATACATTTTGAAAATATCCCACGACTGACAATAGCGCATTCAGCATGACTAATTCTACTTTAAGAAAGTCCCATATAAAGCACACCCAGTTAAACCATTCAGACACCAACTAAAACAAATAAAAGACAAAATCACACCACCACCTCCACCACTAACCCCATGAGAAATGGGTTAGTAAATAAAAACCAATTAGCATGACAGGCATGCAGTAATGAAATACATTTCATGAACTCTTCTAGGCTGGATCTTCATATCTTGGTATAGATCATATGACTTACTTTCCTGGGGAGAATTTCAAAATATGATTCCAAATGTCACACAAGGACCCTACATGACTTAAAATCTAGCCTTTCATTTTTCTATCTCCAGCGCTTCAGCCATCATTAATGTGGCCCATGAATTAGGGTCCTGAGCTTTTGAGTCATTTCTGTTGCTCAACATGCATAAACAAGGACACTGAAATTCTAATTGCATCTTTTTACAGGCACCGGACCAGACTCCTGGTAACTACTAAAATCTATACAGTTGTGTGAGGGCAATTTCCTGCAATATCCATGGAAAACCTTACTGAGTAAAGTTAAGTATTTTTGGAGTCCACTGTGTTAAATGCAAAGTTTATATATGATTGTGGGATTGTATGTAACTTGTCTAGTGAGGAGATATGGCCAGTATACACATTAGGAAGTGTTATGAGCTTCAAAGGACTGTTTTGAAGAATGTGCCAGGCAAGAAGGAACTCCTGGGACAAATCAAGTTGAGTGGGATTCCTAGGGTATAGCTCAGGGGAAATGAATGCAAATTCTCACCTCTGGACCCAGTCTTTTGAATCTGTACCCAGCGGAGTGATGCTTGTGGGATGCATCATAGATTTTAAATTTGCTTGAGTATAGAGGTATGATTCAGCAGTGATACAAGACACCCACAGGCCCATGCCTGTAATATATTGGCTTAAGCAGTTAGGTTATAGACCTAACTTACTTATGCTAAGCATAAGAAAGTTGACCAGCAGTGACCCTAAGTCAGTGGTTCTCAACCAGGAGTACATGGGTACACACACCTCTTGGTGCACGCAGAAGTCTTCCAGGGGCATACATCAACTTCTCTAGCTATTTGCCTAGTTTTACAAGCTACATAAAAATAGCTAGCAAAGTCAGGAGAAACCAAAATTTCATAATAAACAATGACTTGTTTATATTGCTGTATATACTAGTCACTGAAATGTAAGTACAATATTTATTTTCCAGTTAATTAATTTTTGTAATTATATGGTAAAAATGAGAAAGGAAGCAATATTTCAGTACTGGTATGCTGTGACACATCTGTATTTTTATGTCTGATTTTGTAAACAGGTAGTTTTTAAGTGAGGTGAAACTTGGGGTACTCAAGACAAATCAGACTCTTGCCAGGGATACAATAGTCTGGAAGGCTGAGAGCCACTGCCTCAAGTCACACGATGGCATAAGATACTTTGCAAGGCAGCAAGCAGTCTGTTGATGGCAGTTTGGGTATTTTGGGATCGGAACATCAACAGATGGAAAATGGCAAGATTGCCAGTTGATGGTTATGGTGGTAATTTGGAGATACTTAATATATTAACCTATAGGATAAGGCTACCCCAACGTTATTAGGGTGAAGAAATTAGTTATGGGCAAAGGAGACACCTTAAGAGAGGCCCAACCACAATCTAGGCCATTGAGATGCAACCATTGGACTTGTTTGACATACCATGCAGGATAGGACCCCTGTGGACTACCACCTGCTTCCCACCATTTAATTTGCAACTGGAGCTGGCCTGTGCTTAAGGGGAACACAGAGCCTCCAGGGGTTGGACCAAGAGCCTTATTGACAAGCAGTGCAAACCAACTGCAAGCTCTCCAGGTGGCTGGGACTGCACTGGGAGCTGGCCCTGGACAAACTTCATGTGTGGGAGGAAAAGGAGGTGTTGACTAGCCAGAGATTGATTGACACGACAGAGTGACCAATTGCCAGTCACAGAGAGCCTGCACGTGGTTGGGACAACCCCAAAGTGTAAGCAGTAACTGGATGGACCCATGTTTGGGAGGAAGAGGACTTACCAAGCTGTCACAGGGATCCCCGACTACTCGGGGAAAGCTCTGAGCTCTAAGAACCATGGCTCATTGTTCCTAAGGTGAATCACTAAGCCCCTGAGGAAGGAGGGAACTCATCACTGTTGGGAATAGGGTGTCCAGAAAGGGGCATGAATACAGAATAATGTATTTTTAGAGGTTTGAGCACTTATGTCATTTTCTTCTGTCACCGAGGCCTAGAGATGGTAACCAAGGCAACGTGGCTCTACCCTGGGAGGGATATGAAACATAGTCCATTTAAAAAAAAACAAACAGTTCAACTTTAAAAAAAAATGGATGGTGGTGTAGGCCTGTACCATATAGGAGGTCAGACTGGATGGTCCCTTACACTTTGTGGCTTCTATGGCATAAGCAAAAGACATGATGGAGTTTGAGGTTATCCAAAGGTCTTATTGGCAGGAAGATGCACTGATCTGCATTATTTATCTAGCTATATATTTCCTAGTTCGGTTTATAAACGGTTTGTTCTGTAGGGCTTCTGATGGGTAGGGACAAGCTGTACATCGGAGATATTCAGATCTCATGAATGCAGTGATGTTGGAATGTGAGTGCTTGCTTTAAGGAATATTTCAGAGAAGTTAGTGGCTCAAATCCTGTTCTGGAAAGCTGCCTCCTAAATGGGGAAGCTGAGGATTTCCGCTGACATGATGAAATCTAGATTTCAATTACCATAAGGTGCATGCACTACTGATTGAAAGACTGTACTCAAAGAGCAGTTATCAGTGGTTTGCTATCAGATTGGGAGGGCCTATATTGTGGGGTCCTGCAAGGGTCAGTCCTGGTTTGGTATGAGTCACTATTTTTATTATTGACTTGGATAATGGAGTAGAGGGTGCTTATAAAACTTTCACATGACACCAAGCTGGGAGGGATTGCAAGCACTTTGGAGGACAGGTATAAAAATCAAAATGACATTGACAAATTGGAGAATTTGGTCTGAACTCAACCAGATGAAAATCAATGAAGGCAAGTGCAACATACTTCATTTAAGGTGGAAAAATAAAATGCACAACTACAAAATTGGGAATAACTGTCTAGATCAGGGATCTCAAACTCAATTGCTGTGGCGGGCCGCATTTACATTGAGTGGAGTTCAGGGGGCCGCACATGACACACACTACTCTACTGTACCTTTCATGCTCTACTCTCCGCCGAAAAAATCTCCACGCAGGGTAAAATTCGGCAGCACAGTTGGAGAGAGAGGCTCTCACAGGGACTTGCAGGCTCCACTGTCCGCAGTCAAATCTCTCTGTGGGGCCCACATTCGGCGGCCGTTTCCTTTTTAAAGCAGCACAGTAGAGCAGACAGAGAGGCTTTCAGACTCCACTCTCCGCCGTCAATCTCTCTGTGGGGCCCACATTCGGCAGCCATTTCCTTTTTAAGACGGCCACAGCTTCCCGGAGCTCCGCTCAAAAAAAAATGCCAGCACAAGCCTGCAGCCGGATTCGGACTGCGGGCCGCATGACACAAGCCCGCGGGCCGCAGTTGGCCCGCGGGCCGCGAGTTTGAGACCCCTGGTCTAGATGATAGTTCTGCTGGAAAGGATCTAGGATTATAGTGAAGCACAAACTGAATGAGTCATCAACATGCTGCAGCTGCAAAAAAGGCTAATATGAGTTCAGGGTAAGACTCAGGAGGTAATTGTCCAGTTCTGCTTAGCACTGGTGAGGTCCCAGCTGGAGTAATGTGTCCAACTCTGGGCACCACAATTTAGGAAATATCTGGACAAAAAGTATATGCTATTACATCAGTCAGTGGCTCTCAACCTGGAATACTCATTTGTGTCACCCCAACTGCAGAAATAGAAGGGGTTCAGAGACAGACAACATGTGGTTAAGGGCAAAGAACATATGAAGAGAGGTGGAAAAAATGTTGAGTGTTAACTTCAGAGAGGCAATGTACCAGAAGGGACACAACAGAGGTATGCAAAATAATGAAGGGGAAGGATGATTGAATGTTTCTGCTCACCCTGTTTTATAATATGATGGACTGTTCCATGAAACTGAAAGGTTTCACATTCAAACTGATGAAAGGAAATTCTTTTTCACAGGTTAGCTCATGGAACTCATTGCTACAAGGAGTTGTTAAAGCCAAGCAGTTAGTAGCAGTCAAAAAAGGGCATTGGATAAGGAGAACATATAAAAATGGGGTTTGGGAGGGATAGAATTCCGCTTCAGGGCATGAACTATCAAGAAACTTTCCTTGGGGGACAGTTCATCCCATTTCTGTCCATATTTTACTTCCTGCACCTCCCACTGAAGCATCTAGTGCTGGCTGCTCTTGGGAGAAAAGATACTGACAAGATGGGCCATTGTTCTGATCCAGTACGGCAAGGACTGAGATCCCAACCATCTGAACTTTCAGCCTTCTGTTGCTCTGTGTGTAACATCGCTGGTAGCTTTCCTCTCCAGGGCCCCCTATGGCTACACGGCTGGTAAGGGAGAAAAGCGCTATCATACACACACACTGTCCAGCATGCCTCTAAATTCACTGTATGAACTGAACTGAACTCTTTTCTCACTCCAGATCTCATACACAGCTGTATTTCTGGGCTCTCCATCATGAAGGAAAACTCTGCTGTTATGATCTACCTCTAGCTACATCATGAGCTACATCTCTTCGTCTTATAGCCAGAAGGGAGCATCAGATCATCTAGTCTGATGTCTGGTAGTGCACAAGAGGGACAGAACTGGATATAACATCAACATGTGCATCCTTTAGCATTTGTACATCATGTTGTTGATTAGTGAGTTATCTTGCAACTTTCCATTGATTGTGGGACTTATTTCACAGGCTTACTAATTCAGTTTGTGCCTTCAAGTGGTTTGGCTTGTCTTTGCACCAAGTGCCTTTGATTCTTCTTTGATTAGAGCTGGCCAGAAAAAAAAAACAATTACATTTCAAACCAAATTTAGACATTTCAGAGTTATTTTTGTTCTGATGCAAAACAGAAGAATGGCCCTACAGAGTCAGACCAATGGTCCATCTGTCCCGTATCCTGTTTTCTGGCAGTGGCCACTGTCCAAAGCTTCTGAGGGAATGAACAGAACCGGGCAACTTAAAAAAAAATGAGAAATTAAATTTTTCACAACAAAGACCACGAGAGAGAGACAGCATGACAGAATAGCCATGTGGCTAGGGCACTCCCCTGGAAGATAGCTATAAGTCCCTGCTCTGTCTGATTTGGAGTATGGATTTGAACCTCCTACATCCCAGACAAATGCATTAATCACTGTGCTTTCAGCTGTCCCAGAGTGGGTGGGTCTCTGTCTGACCAGAAATTCCATCCCGGACCTATGAATCAATTTTTGATGGGAAGGTGTCATTTCCACAAAAAAGTCAGTTACGTCAAATTATTTTTCAGCCCGCTCCAATTTTGACACTTCATGGATGTAGCTGCTATCAGCATGTTCTGTTTCACATCTCCAGTCCCAAGGTTTGTCCCATTGTAATCAGGAATACGATAGCAAGGGCTTTGACTGGAGCGGGACTTCCTGCAGAAGAGGAAAGATCAGTTGCTGAACTGATACGCTGGCTGCCAGCAACGTGTCTCCTCTTTCAGCAATTCTTTAAGCTGTTAAATTATCCACAGGTTTCCTCTAATGTGAGGCATCAGACCATGCTGAAGGAGCAGTGCTGATTCCTGCCCTGCGTACGTGCCACCACAAATTCAAAAGGAAGGGATTGTGTTGAAAACAAATGGAAAGCATGGCCCTGTTGTTTCCTTTCGTTTAAGAGACGGCAGTGCTGCTCTTGCGCTGGCTGGGATTTCTACTCTCATGGCCAGTCAGCAGCTTCGAACAGAGCCAGGATCCTGCTGGCTGAATGTGCCGAGCAGACAGTGGGGAGAATCCCTGGGCTCATGTTATCCTTGGCACAGGTGGGGTTGAACGGAAGGGGCTCTCAACCAGCTTTCTGCCCCTCTGTTCGTGGGCCAGGGGCGGGGCTGAAATGGCACCTGCATAACCTAGAGCAGCCTCATAACTGCTTGAATTTATGCCAGCTGCTGTGGTGCCCAAGGATCTGGGAGAGTGCCAGTTGCTTGGCAAGGCCACAGCCTGCCCCCTACATAAGGGGACGCAGCACACAGGTGGCATAGTATTAGCTTTGATGGCTTTGCAGCCACAGAGGAGTTCCTGGGGTTTCATGGAATGCTAGACGTGTCAGGATGGAAGGACGTGAGAAGTCAAGTCCAGCCTCCTGCGCTGAGGCAGGGCCAAGTAAACCTGGACCGTCCCTGACAGCTGTTTGTCCAATTTGTTTTTAAAAGCTTCCAATGGGGGGAATTGACCAATTGCTTTTGGGAATCTGTTCCAGAGCTTGCCTACCCGGAGAGTTAAAAAGTTTGTCCTAATATCTAACCTACGTCTCCCTGGCTGCAGATTGAGAGCATCACTTCCTGTTCTATCTTCAGTGGACATGGAGGACAATTGATCACCGTCCTTTTCACAAGCCCTTAACGTATTGGAAGACTGTTATCAGGTCCTAACTCACTCCTCTTTTCTCAAGATTAAACATGCCCAGATTTTTTAACCTTTCCTCAGAGGTCAGGCTTTCCAAACCCTTTTATCGTTCTTGTTGGTCACATATGATCTTAATGCTCACACTTTCAAACTTTCCATCCAGGTAAAAGTCACTGAAATCTGACACTTATTGTTACCAGATTTGCCCGTCACTTTGGGGTCTGCTTATTTATTAGGGTTCCCTTCCTGGAAGAGGGGGTGTGATTCTATTAATGTGCTGCTTGTGTTACTGGTGTGTTCACATGGCTACAAGTCCCCTCCCAGTGGAGCTATCCTGCAGGACCTAAGGTTTTCAGATTCAGATAAACCCCCCCCAGATACACACCCCCATTCCAGATGAACTGAGTGCGTCTGAGCAGGCCGGGCTATCAGCACTCTCAGCTGACCCCTTATACGTCCCTGAACTCAGCAGGCTGGTGACACAGCGCTGTCAGCTGTCACCTCATGTGCCCCTTGCACCGCACCAGAATGGAGCACACTTATGAGCAGGCTGGGTCCAAACAGCACTTTTCAGCTGTTCCCTTATGTGCCCCCTGGACTCAATCAGGCTGGGTCAAACAGCACTTTCAGCTGTCACCCTTATGCACCTCTGGACTCCGTAGGCTAGGCAGAGCAGCACTTTTCAGCTACCCCCTTTATATGCCTCTTTGCAACACAATTGTTCTAGCAGTAACCCCCTTGATAAGCAAACCCCACAGGATTTTGGGCACTCCAGGGATCTTTGGCTTAGGTAAAAGAAGCGTTGCTGCAGAGCAAGGTAGGGAAGCCAAGAACACAAAGGAGTAAATGCATTTGGAGAGAGAGAAACTGGCAACCAGCTTGATTACAATAGTTAGTTTATTGCCAGGTGTATAAAACTTATGATACTAATAGTGATGCCATACAAGGAGAGAAAAACAATCTAACACTTACAATACAACACAATTACAGTAGGGGTATTGGAGAAGGCTAGCCCAGGTTTGATTACAAAAGTAGAAAGTTATACCTGGATTAAAGAGAGAGAGAGAGAGAGAGAGAGAGAGAGAGAGAATTGGGAAAGATGGGGGTGGGGGAGAATCTCACCACTCCTTGCAGCTCAGAAGTTCCCAGGAGACAGGCTGTTCAGCTTAGGGTCAGGAACACTTGAGGAAGAGATAAAACCCACAACAGGATCAGTCAGGAAAGCATTTGGGTCCAGGCATCAGAAGAGGAGAGCAAGAGAGAGATTTGAACTTGGGTAGGGGTATGTTGTAGAACCAGGTTTGTCTGTGGGTAAACAATGTCTCAGTGAAGTACCCCAGGGTGGTTTTCTCTATGCTGGACAATAGGAGCTGATCACTCCCAGCTATGGTCAATGTTCCTTGGGGGAGCTCACCATGCAACCAGGCAGATTCCGTGTTTTGCATGGCAATACTAGAATGGTCTGATAACTGCGGAGCTGGATGGGTGTAGGTGTGAGTTCATTTACATCAAGAGCAGAGATCTCCCATAATGCAGTGTGTCCCTGCCTTGCCAATCCCAGAGTTCAGTTCGGTACCTGCTTTGGAGCTTGGTTCTCCATTCTTCATGCTAATTCTTGTTCCATCTTCAATGTAAATGAGACTCCAGTTCTCCATTCAAGGTGCTAATTGAGATGCCTCTTTTTACATCTTCTATGTAGATGAGGCATGGGGAGTTGTCTCAATCCTATCACCCTTGTTTGGAGGGTTTTAGGTATGTCTCCCACAGGCTTTTCATAGCTTTTGTTTCTGGTTCAAGCAGAGGCTGGGGGGGGGGAGGGTTCAGGTGAGCCAGAGAGAGAATAGGGGTTTTTCACTCTGGTTCTTCAAGAACACAGAGCTGCCAGGTAATGTTATGGGGTAATTTAAAAAAATAAGCTGTCTTTGACCTAGTGTGGGATGACAAATGCTATTATGCAGTAATCATAGCTGTATAGTTATTCTCTAGCATCATTACATGACAGCATTAAGGTTCTTTTGTTGCCCTAACTACATCTCTATACCTTCTCTTATTTAGACTTCTTTTAAATTAAACCTTTATTCTGAAGTGGCTTGGTTTGGGGATAGTTATAACTCCTCTGCAATATGTGTGTTTAAACTCTAATTTGGTCATACATACTCTCACCCTCACCTCCTTCTTTATGTAGTTTTTGTCTGGGAATTAATATACTTAACTCGGGTCCTAGCACAGAGCCTTAGGCATCCCTGCTGTTAACCTTTTGCCATGATGAAAATTGACCATCTATTCCTGCTCTTTGTTTTCTGCCTCTTAGCTGGTTTCTGTTCCATGATAGTACTTTACCTCTCACCCCATGACTACTTAGATACCAGGACTACTAACTGGGAGGGAGCCAATTTATCTGACCTCATCCGAACCTTAAAGTACAACTTTGCTTTGAAAACTAATATTGCCATTTAACACAGCAGATCTGGTCCCTGTTTTTATTCAGCTGTATTGGATGACTTCACAGCCGAGTTAGTTTTTAGTGTCCCTTATTTCTGTTAACCCTGTAGAATCAGCTATGGGAGAATGAGCTGGATTCTGTTCCTCCTTATGAATCAGCAGTGGAATTGTTAATTATATTCTAATCAGCTGCACTGTACAATGATTGAAACAAAAGGATAGCCCAGGTGTCACTGACCACATTATTTAAGGACTGCAGAGTAACACAGATGTAAATGAGGTCCAGCAGTGACCTGTAGGGTCTTGATTGCAGGTGGTGATGCTCAGGAAGGAATAAATCCTGTCTTGGTTCTCAGAGCTCTATTGAATTTGCAAGACTTGCAGGTTAAAAATCTTTTTATTTAGGAACTATGAACATCTTAACACACAATTCTTTAAGGAACAACAAACATGGAATCCTAGAAACTCATTTTTAAGAGCAGAAAAGCACTGTAAGGGCTTGGGGATAAATATAATCTGAATGGTAGCTGTATTCTAAGAGAAAGATCAGTTCCTAATCTAACCAGGACTGTCACTATTTAGATATTTTTAACTAGAGTTTCATTAATATCTCTGCTCTAGTCCAAAAATCTCTTAACTACTGTTGCTGTGGAACAACTGCTGATGCCCATATGGTTATCACACAGTTCCAATGAAAACACAATCTTCTTAAAAAGCTTTCAGAAATGTAAAATTTCTGTCAATTGGGCAGAATAAAATAACTAAACTCTACAACATACAGCATGTCATTATGCTGCATTGTTATAGGAATATAGAAACCAGTAGTTATGCCATTACTAAAGATTGCCTAACATTTTACATTCTACCACCCTATTTTCAATTGCGTATAACTTTTTGCCTAACTTTAACAGTCACAGCTAAAATTTCCATGCCAGTTGTCTGCCACAGCTTGAGTTTGTTTGGAGAAATACAGCTAAAATTATTAATCAAGTTTAGAGGCAAAGATGTTGTTTTGCCTATGTTAAAAGAATTCTGCTAACCATTTCATTGAGCTCTGCACCTCTCTGCTTTGGAGCAGGGACTCAAAATTTGTCAGGGGGATTGTCTGCTCTCGGAAGAGTGCCACTGGCTGTTCTCCTGCAAACCTGCCCAGATTTGCTCAACTAATAAGACCATCTGAAAAACCTCAGTTCACACATGCTCAGTGGAGGCTTGTTAGTTTGGAAGCTAAATTCTCCAGAGAGGCTGTCTGCACTGAACAGGCTCCATCCCCTCCCAGTTCCTCTGTGCCAGTTGGACTAGATGTGCCATCCCTACAGAGTGACTGATAATGTGCCATCCTGGGTTTTCAGGGGGAGCAGGGCTTTTACTGTAGTTGATGTTCCCACCTGCTGGCTGGGGGTGAATTAGGGTTGCACACACAACCTTAATTTAAGGTATTTTCTAACTTCTGGATGCTTGACTTTGCAACCATAATCATGTTTCCTTTTACACGAGGTTTTGTATGTAACTATCTAATTTTTTTCAAAGTTATTTATACCAGAGTGTCAGCAAATCAAAAGCAATAACTAGAAAACTCTAGAAAGAACATAGAATTTAAAAACATTTGAAACATCTTTTTGCTCAGGGTTGTGTGGTGATACTTATATGATAAATTATAGAGGCTTGTGGAAAAATTGTATTTATCTTGCCTTTTTACCCCACACAAGCATTGTTGCTATTATCCCATCTTCAGTTAGGATTGTGATATTAGAATAGCCAAACAGCAGCGTTCTCTGAACATGTGGAATTTCTCCCCCAAAATTACTTCTTCCTGATGCCCAGGACTGGTAGTTTGCTCCTGAACTGGTAACAGGTTTACAGATCTTGTAGCCCATTAGAGGAGAAGCAGGAATCTTCTACCACTGAATGAGGACACTTACATCGCTCCAGTAGGACTCACTGTACATGATTTTGGCCTGGCAGGTCCTGGGATTGCATCTTAACATACTTACAGCAACATGTATAGGAAAGAGATTTAGGTATTGGAGGCATCTAAAACATGTGCTACAGCTGTTTTCTCTCCAAGGCCCATCTATTTGGACTAACTGTAACTAAGGCACTTTGCTATCTAGGTAGAGGGATATGAAAATTATATGTTTTCTTTTTTTTTTTAACTCTCACATTTAGCTACCCTGTAAGGTGAGATCTAGGCACTTTTATTAGAATCATTCTCAGTAGGCATGGAAGCTCTATTTGCAAAGTCAGTATAATATCCCCATTTTAAAAATGGGGAAACTGAGGCACAGAGTCGGTGATGTGACTTGCCCAAGGTCACCGTGAGAGCTGGGAGGACTCTGCTCTGCTAAGTCCTGGTCCAGTGCTCTAGCTCTTGCAGGTACTTATTTGGGATGACGTGCAAAGCTCATTTGCATCTGTGCTTCCTAAGAATAATGCAATAATTCAAACCTTTGTACCACACGTGTGTGTGTGTGCAATTTCTCTGCTTTCCTTGTGGAAACTGTGCTTTTTTGCTAGTTTTGTTGTTTTCCTGGATCTAAACGAGAAGCCCTTGATGTTGAAATATAAATATTAGAATGGCAAGAAATTCTCAGTTCATAGCTTAACGTTGGGTTTAGCTCTACTCCCATGCACCGTCTGTATGCCGGTCACAGGTCCAACAACACTGTTATCCCACCAGTCTTGTCAAGCTTCACAGAAGAAGAAGAACTACTGTAAGTTTCAATGGAATAAACTGGAAGTAATTTTCTCTTAGATTATACTATATGAACTCCCAATGGGTTTTTTTTCTAACACTATCATATTAACTAAGCAGATCAGAGTCCTTGAAGTACCAAAACTATGTCAGTAGGTTAAGGAATTCATGCATTTACTGAAATTCATATAGATGGTAAGATCTGCGTTCTACCAAAGGGAGAGTTTAAAAACTTTCATTGTTTTTCAAACAATTAGGCTCATTAGGAACTTGAATGTCACCCCAGCCCTCTTCTACCTGCATACTTTATTTTCTCGGTAAAAACAAGCTGGGGGTATTTAAGGAAGAATTATGCTGCGATTCTTTTGTCCATGAGCATATCCCACAACTATTTCTTCTGATGCTGTTCCTGGCTGCTGTTACGATGAATTAAGAGTAGAATTATTTAGCCTGGACAGGAGAAGAATTAGAATTTCATTTTTAGGTACTTAGCATACGGAGGGCATAATTAGAATTGATGTTGCTTTTTATTTGGTTCGGTGATGTAAGAATAGACACTCTATGGCTACATCTATACTGATGGTGGTGAATTTGCCACTGTCAGATCGATGTCTCTGGATCGACTGAGCGGTCTGTGTAGACCCACTCAGTCGATCCAGAAATTGATGTAGGAAAACCACCTCCGTAAGTGGCATAGTGCTGCGTTGACGGGAACGCTGTTCCCTTTGGTGCAGTGCAGTGTGGATGGTGCGTGGAACAGACACAGCGAAGTCGACGGGAGATACACAAGTTTTTTACGTCATTTGCATATCTCCCGTCAACTGCCACTGAATCCAGAATGTAAGTGTAGACCAGGCCTATGAAACTAAAGCGCAGCTAGTTTACAACCCAAAATGGAAATGCTACTGGACACAATAGTAAGTCCATGGAACTCTGTGGCAAGAGATCACTGAGATGAATAGTGTAATATCAAAAGTGGTTTTTTTAGGATTACAGTAGGTAGTGACTGGAGTCATCTGAAAAGCATAGCTCTTTCATGTATGCTTCTTGTCTGTAGGGTTTCAGAAAGCCATACTTAACACTGCTCTGGGGCAAACACTTTCAAAATCACCGAAGGGCTTGTTTACATGGACAGCACCACTGTGGTGCAGCTGCGCTGCTTTAGTGAATATGCTACTTCTCTGATGGGAGAGCTTCTCCTGTCAGTGCAGTGAATCCACCACCATGAGAGGTGGTAACTCTGTGACAAGAGATGCTCAATCCACCACCATGAGAGGTGGTAACTCTGTGACGAGAGACGCTCTCTCGTCGACATAGCGCAGTCTACACAAGGGGTTAGGTTGGTATAACGACATTGTTCAACGGGGTGGATTTACTCCTGAGCAATGTAGTTACACCAATGTAAGTTTCTAGTGTAGACCTGGCTTTAGTGACAGAGGCACCTAAGTCCTGTTGACCATAGCGGTTGGGTGCCCACGTGGTTTATGCGCTTACAAAAATGTTATCCTAAGCTTAATTTTCAAGAGACTGAGGCACTTAGGAGCCTAATGGGATTTAGACACTCTATTGGAAGTTTCAGAGGGGTAGTTGTGTTAGTCTGAATAAAGCAAAAACAACGAGAGTCCTGTAGCACTGTAAAGACTAACAAATTTAATTTTTGCAGGCATAAGCTTTCGTGGGCTGTAATCCACTTCATCAGGTGCAGTGAATGGAAATCAGTTAGGTGGTGTATATATATACTGTCAAGGGGAAGGTACAACAATGAGGGGGGTAGGTAATAGCAAAGTCCATACAGTTAGAGTACCTGAGGCCTATTCACAACCATTGATTAGAGGGTGAGAATGTGTGAACAGTGACAATTACTTCTTGTAATGAGATAACCATTCCAAGTCCCTATTCAGACCCGCTCTGATTGTGTCTAGTTTGAAGATCAGTTGTTTATTTTTATTGGAAGTTAGGTGCATTTGAAATCCCAGACAGTGCCTATCTGCATATTTAGGTATCTCAGTACATTTAAAAATCTGTCTCTAAGTGACTTTGATGGTTTGAAAATGAGGCATAAGCTCCCATGTCATTTAGGCACTCTCGAAAATTATAGGTTTACAGGTTTTCCATTGCTGATGCACAGATGTAGTTATGTATGTATCCTTAACTGATTAGAAAAGGTTAATAAACTTATTAAAAGGTTATTAAATACTCTAGATGTTTCAATAAATGGCAAACCAATTGTTAGACTCCAACAGATCATTGGGTTGCTTAGAACCATGGTTTATAACCATCTGTAACACAGTATTTATGTCTGTAACATGTTTATAGCCTCTATTATAAACTATTAACAAATGCATGGTTAATATAAAATATAGCCAAGAATGTATCACTAGCCAAAATGGGAGTTATAATTAATATGAGAACAATTACATGAACTACATATTAGTCAACTAACAGGATATTTATCAATGTGTACAAAAGGTTTTCTTTGTTCAGTTTGTCTGAGAATATCTTTCTCTCTTCCACTTTGTGCTAATAAGTTTGCATGCAAGGTCAATCAAGTAGTACCTTACTTAGAATCTGTCCTCCTTTGACTCGAAGAAGAACTCTGCTATTCATTTGCAATTACTTCTTAATGTCTTGACCCATTGATTGCTTTCAATGAAAGGACTGAAAGCATACATTCCATTTTAAAAACACTGAGAAAACTTAGGCGCTTTTTTTTTTCTGGGACAAAAACTATGTTTTTGCAACCTTGATTCTTCCAGTCTACAAATGAAATGTGCATATATGTGTGTCCTTGGTTGGTAACATGGCCTTCAGCAATGACATCTACATGTGCAGTCTGAATTCATTATTAGAATCTTTCTGTATTCACATCTCTTCTTTTCTCTTGCTTTTGCTACTGCCTTTGTTACTCCACTAGAAGTAGGTCTCCCACAGCTTTTACTTTGCTTTCTGCCAACAGCATTACAGATGCCTGCAGCATTTTGGCCTCTATTTTCTATTCATACCCTTCACCTTTAATATTTTTCTCCTATTATTCTCATCTCATCCCGTCCTTGGGATCATGTCTTTACCAGGCTAGCTAAATGCAACACCCACTGGAGTTGTTAGGTAGTGACTGCAAGCTTCTTTTTGAGCTTCTCTGTCTATAACTATCAGCGCTCAGCTACAGGAAGGTTGGAAGTTCTCTTTAGATTTTCTTTCAGGCTTTTTAACAATTAGACTGTTCTCCAGTTCCCACCTATTATCCTCTTCACAAACTGTGTAAGTGGTATCCGCACTCTTTACAGCTCATCAGCCCAACAAAGCGTACAACAATTTATTCTCCGGAGCATTCAGAAATTCACAAGCTGAGAACTTCTATCCTGCTATCAAGAAGCAATGTGACAAATTAATGTGTACATATACATGTCTTCCGCTTCTCTTTCCTCTCAGTGTTTCTGAACTCTACTATATCACTTCTTCAACCTCTACCTTTGCACCACTAGTGATATCTTCCTCAATTGCCCTTTGACCACTTCCTCCATGACCACTTTCTCCCAGGCTGGCCTCAAAGATGGGGAATATGCCCAGTTAAAAGCCACAAAGGCACCACCTTCTCCTCTATCTTATCCTTGCTCTACTTGAGATCTTGAGACCACAGCCACCTGGTAATGGCTAGACAAGGAGTGAGCTGAGACTTGCTGACAGAGAACATGCTCAGTTCAATCTTACTTCATCTTCCCTCCTCCCTGCTTTTGTTTGTTTCACTTGTCTGTTGCATCCAGTTTGAATCCTAGATGGTTAATTCTGTCTTGTTTTTACGGTACCTAACACAATGGGGTCTTCGATTGGCATCCATATGTGCTACTATAATATGAAAGTAACAAAACTTTTTTACTGCTTCTAAGCTAATATTTAATTATTACATAAGAGGCCTGATCTTCCCACTTGATTTTTCTCTAAAAAGAACAGACTAACAGGGGACAAGGTGAGTTTATCCTATCAAATCCTCATGCATTTACCCTTTCTGAAATCTCACCCACGCTGAAAAGATACGTTCAATGTCTGGAATAGGTGAAGTTTACTGTCCTGCTTTAAAAGCCTCCTCATGCCTGGTTCCAGGGAGCCAGAATAGCGTGATCTCTCCGTAAACAACTGCAGTCAGCTCAGATATGGCAGCAATGCACCATGAAGAGCAGAGAGGTCGTTGAAACTGATGTCAAAAAAACCAGGCTGTGGCCCTAAGAGCATCCCAATGCCAGAAAGCAAGAGGCTTACTGGTACCAGGTAATGAGTTTCAGCTGGCCTGACCAGTTCACTCACTGTGGTTATAGTCTGTATGTAAAAGAGGTCATGTAATATCACTGGAAAACTAATAACTCACTGATCATTAATATTCTTGCATGCTATATGCACGTGGTGTATATTAAGAGTTACAGATATATGCCTGAATTATGATTGAAATGTGTTGAGAGCAGGCATGTCAGGGGAGTTGGTAAACAGGCCTGTCCGCGACAGAGGAATGTTTGCTTCTCAGAGCTTGGTAGTCCGGGAGAGACAATGAAGGTCCATTGACATATTAGCTTGACAGCTTTGTTTATGTAACAACGGGGAGGAGACAGCGTGGGACCCACACCCTTGCAGGCAAGAAAAACTTTCATCTGGCTGTTAAGACAGGGGGTCTGAACCTCAAATGATAAGCAAATGAATCAATTAATTGCATTTTAAAAGTTTAACAAATGAGGTTTCATAAAAGCCTTTGACATGCTGGTGACTAATATGATGAAGTGTATGTGTTAACATGATGAGGAATTATGAATACTTACTGATATTATTATGCTTTACAATCTGTGGCCAAATAAAGAGAGAAACAGGCTTCCCCCAAGCAGAAAGGAAGGCAGCTATCTACCAGTCTCCAAAGAAATTGAGCAAGGTGTATCCAAAAACAATGGAAGTGCTACACTCATAGAAATCAGAAATGGGAAGACCTCAGGCAGGGAAGAACAGCACGAGGTCTTCCTGCCTCTTGAAACAAGATCTCTGAACTTTGAGCCAGAGCTCTTGCAAGCTGAGAATGATAGGTCCTTCAACCAAGGAGGTGCTGAAAACTATATGTAGGTGAGAAACCCTGCTTAGCCAAAGATCTTGCACATAGGAAGACAAGGGAAGCCAGCACCTTGTGTGTCTATGAAAAGTTAGCCATGGATGGGAAGAAGAAAGAATGGTAAGAAATGTACCTTGGACTAAGGTTGTAGCTTGTTAAGTTATGTCTTAGTCTTTAGAAAGTGTGTTTCCCTTCTGTTTGCTTGTTACCATCTCTAGTTTGATTTCTTTTACAAGGGGCATCACTTAAATTTATTACTATAGGACATGGATTGCTTTATTTTATGATAAACCAACTCAGTGCTGTGTTTGCAGGGAAAGATGTATTTACTCCAATTAATAGGCTGTAAAGTGCTTTGCTGTCTTTAGAGGACCTAGCAAACAAACCTTATTTCTCTTAGTAATCCAGAAGAGGGCAAGACACTTCAGGACACAGGATTTTTTTTGGCAAATCAGGACCAGGAGTGTGTTGGGGTCCCGAGCAAGTAGTAACCAAGGCTGGTGGAAGCCAGGGTGTGGAAGTTGTGCTGTCGGCAGGCTGCTGGAGTCAGAGTTGCTGATGTTGGGATGTGCAGACACTCATGGCGTGACCTGCATCAGTAAGGCGTTTCAGGCACCAGGGGCACAGAGCAGGAAGTGACACCATCCCTCACTGGTCTGGATTGAACCCCGGAACATAACACAGGCAAGCAGATTCTCTCTGCATGTGGAAGGTGAGTGGATAATGGAAAAACAGGACCAGATCTCAGATAACCCATAACTTATTAATGTAAAACAGAGTTGTACGAGAAGGAACACTCACCTGACTTGGATGGGGATGAGTACGTGTCCCGCTCCTTTAGACTAGGTCCAGTAGCCCTGCACAGTATCAATAACTGTGCTTTTCTTGCTGCTGTGTAGCATGGTTAATCATGCTGCACTGAGTTTTCTGTATTCATACATGTTTGTTAGCTGCTGTGGAACAGGGTTCTCACTGATGCACACTTTTGCAAATGCATTGCATCTCTACGTTCAGTCACAGCAGAAGGTACACCATAAAATGAATGGAATCCTCTCAATAAAGAGAACTGTTCCATTCAGAGACAACTCTGCCAGGGAAGCAGTCCCCCTGCATTCGTTTACATACACTGGAGCACCAAGCATGGGATTTTCAAAAGTTCATAGGTGACTAACTCTTGAGTCCGAACTCAAAATCCAACCCCAAATACACACATCTCAGTGGGATATCAATATGACAGACTATCTGGCATGCAAAAGTGTGCAAGGCGTTTCTTTGACATTTAAGAAGAGTTAATACCACGAGCTCACAAACTCAGCACGTGCAAAGAAAGTTGGGAGGGGTGGAGTGAGAAGACTTGATTTTATTTACACTGAGGAGAGATTAATAAGACTGTGACTTTTCAGCGTGGAAAAGAGACTAATAAGAGGGAATATGACAGAGGCCTGTAAAATCATGGCTGATATGGAGAAAGTAATAAAGGAAGTGTTATTTACTCCTTCTCCTAACACAAGAACTAGGGGTGACCGAATGAAATGAATAGGCAGCAGGTTTAAAACAAATAAAAGGAAGTATTTCTTCACACAATGCACAGTAAAATCTGTGGAATTCTTTGCCAGAGGATGTTGTGAAGACCAAGACTATAACAGGATTAAAAAAAGAACTGGAAAAGTTCATGGAGGATAGGTGCAACGGTGGCTGCTAGCCAGAATGGCCGACAGGGTGGATCCCTTGATGATTATCAGTTCTGTTCATTCCCTCTGAAGTACCTGACATTGGCCACTGTTGGAAGACAGGATACTAGGCTAGATAGACCATTGGTCTGACCCAGTATGGCCATTTTTATGTTCTTACGTTATGTACACTGACTTACACTAGTTGAGGATCTGTTCTTTGTCCAAGACATGCTGTACTGCAGACAGGACAGTCACTTCTAAGGTTTCCACATCTGTATGTGGCCAGCTCTGCTTAACCGAGGAAAAACAATGAAACATGCAAAAGTAGGGTCCAATGGCTTACAGCATTAGATGAAATAGTTATTGCTTGCTGTATCACTTTTGTGATCCTTGAACATCTCAATGCTTTCCTGAATATATGTTTACAAAGGCTCCCAGGCCATGTCTTTATGTTGTTGTAAAATAACTCTTATGGGACGTTGCAGGATACCCATTCTCACAGAGGGTCTGTTCTAATGAACTTGTGTGCTCTTTGAGCAGTTATGTCATAATGCCTGAAAAAGTTAGGCAGAAAATACTGTGGGCCAGATTCCAATGCCCTTACAGTGAATAACATCATCTTCCACAAGTGGCTGCACAGAAGCGAATGGCATTATTCAAGCAAGGCAATTGGAATCTAGCCTTGTGTCATTTCAAAGACCCCTTATGATGATGATCAGAGAAATATTTTGGATGTCTTCCTTTTCTAACTTCTCTCCACTTTGCAGTTGTGCCAGGGAACAATCCAAAATACTATCCCTTTTTCTGAGTCTCTTTCACTAGAAAATGTCTGCAGCATGAGGCAATGTCTCTTTTGGTGAAAAAATTGCTGCTTCACATGTTGATGTGCTCTCTGAAGGCACAGTGGGTTTCAGTGCTTTATAATTCACACCTGGATGCTTGTTTGGTGGTGGGATGTCTTATAACAGCAGGGACTACGGAATGCTGGAGATTCCACTCTAAAACAAAAACATTTACAGCAAGAGCAATTGCAGATTTTATTTGTATTTGACCCAGAATATAAAGAATTGCACTGATTGATGCCATTGGGATTAGTACTACACTTTCACTTCTTCTATTCTGCTTTACTGCACCGCCACCTGGAAAAACATCCTTATGGATGTTCTGTTATATGTATCTTACCTAAAAATAAGCATCCGTCTAAATCAAGCATACATGTACTTTAATAGTGGCAGTCATTGCCTCTTTTATACGTATTCAACTTGTTTTGCCCAACAAAGGTGGAAGAAATCTTTTTACATCCATATTTTGATTATTCTCATTAACTTTGGAATTTTCCATCCCTTCTCAGGATAATAATATTGGGTCAATTATGTTAAAATTGTGCACTCCTCTGCAAAAGTGCAGAGCTATGGATTCGTTTTCATCAACCATCTAGGTTTCTTGCTGTTTGGTCACTTTGTTCAAAACACATTGATCAAATGAGTCTTGTCGTTCAAAGCCTAGTACAAAAGTGTTATTTCCTGGATAAGGTAACATCACCTTGTACCCGCCGCTTAGTTCCAGCAGATCATTTCAAATGGTTATTTATAATAACATCAAATGACTTGATATAGAGAGATACTTTGCCTGCTTCTATGCCCCAGCACTGTTCCTCTGATCTTGGCCGAGTCTAACCCTAATCCTATTAGACAACTGTTGACTAGTCTTTGCTTTGGCTGTTGTGATATACTAGCATGATGATAACAAGTGTTTTGTTTATCTCTTGAAATGCAGCTGTTTTTCATTGCTTGGATTTCACATTGCTCCAGAGTAGCTCATCCATTTTAGGACTTACTTGCATTTTAAAAAGGGACCCTCTTATTTTAGCTGCACCATTTTTGGGGGCCCAGTTTTAGATGCCGAGGGCCTATTTTCCCAAGGTGCTGTTCCACATTTCCATCTGAAATGAATAGGAGTTGTAAGTGCTTCTCAACTCTGGAAATCAAGCCTTGGGACTAGACGTTTTCCCCTCAAAAGACACCAGTGCTGCCCAGCTTGTATTTATGCACATACATAAGTGGTCAGATTTTCAGAAGAGCTCAGTGTGCCTAAAATGAAGCGATCAACAAGGACAATAGGAACTGTGGGGCACCAAGCATTTTAAAAATCCAGCCTCTTTATTTAAATTCCTCTGAAAATCTGTGCCAATTGGCCAGCCATAAGAGCTGACTTGTGGCTTTGCCATGAGCCCCAAGCCAGGGGCAGCCCATTGTTGGGCTGTTCCTGGAACAAACTGAAAGATAGATTTTTGATTCGGAGATTGCGCTCTGCTTTCCAAATCTTCGCTTGCTCTAAGGGGGGAGCGATTTTAGTGCCTTTATTCCCTTGGGTGATTGGCAAGAGCATGGGCTCTGGCCCCAAATGAGATGCACAAAAGTATAGTATAGATCCTGCCGGGAGACTTAGCACCTAGCAATGGTGGCCACATAGTAATCACAGTAATTGACCAAGTTATTAAAAATTGACTCAGACAGTATTGCTATTTTCTGTCCACTAGGGGTATGTCTATACTGACGGCGACAAAGTGGCTGCCATCAGATCGATCTTTCTGGATTGATTGAGTGCTCAGTGTAGACTCGCTCAATCAATCAGGAAGTCAACATATCAAAACCACCTCTTCAGGTGGCGTAGAGCTGCGTCAATGGGAACGCCCAGAAGGGAAGCACAGCAGTCAATGGGTGTTATGCAAGCTACTCTCTGCCATCAAATCTCCAGGTAAGTGTAGACCAGGGCTAGTGTAATTCCATATGGGCATAATCTCCGAACAAGTTTGCATTCAATCTGAAATTGCACCATCATGCATAAATTTGAGATAAAGACAGCTTTGCTCTTTTGGCTCACCAAAATAAACAACTAAAAGTCTCCAATCTTAACCTTATAGAAATTCCAAACTTTTCTTTTTAGAAAGTGAGGTATAAAAGGGGTTAATTTGGGTTGTTTATCTTTGATAAATGAGGCTAGCTCCATTCTTTTCCTCTAGAAACCCTTCATCATCCATACATCTGGGCTGTTGTACACAAATAAATAACAAAAATCCTGGCCCAAGGGGCAGATACAGTGCCAGCTGCTCTTCTTAGCATCAACAAAAACATGCGAAAAAAGGAATTGCCTCCTAGGAAGAAGTAGTAAAGAGACGAGGATAAAATATGCACAGATAGAATAGCAAGCATAGGAAGGTGTGATAATCAGGGTCCAGATATAACAAAAGAATAAAATCTGAACCCTGAAAAATAAGCAATTGAAGAAACTGTTTGCAAAAGTAAGTTCTCTTATGAAAGCTTGCAATGTTCTGAACTTGATGATTATTAGGAGATCTGTATATCGGGTGTGTGTGTGTACGTGTGTGGGTGTGTGTAGAATTGTAACTCTAACTGTGGTGCAACTACAGCATCACCTCACAACAACAGGAAGTGAAGGATTCGGGCAGGGAGGAGCACCTCCCAGGCAAGCTGTTCACAAGACCAACTTCAAATACCCTTCCGTTGTTCACTCTGGAAGACACCATGGTGGGCTATCAAAGTTAATGGAAAGACATTGAAACTGAAAATAGAATCCTAGTCTTGGAAAACTGAGAAAGGAGGGCATTTCCCCCACGTTGAATAATCATGAGTCAAGAGAAAGTGGGGGAGAGAAGACAAAAAACTTTATAAAAAAACAGGCTTGTATTTAGAGTTTTTTTAAATCCAGAAAATGAAAGCCAGCATCTAAGTGGGTGCTGTCCAGGAAATATTGGATCCCATCTAGTTCCAAGGACCTGCTGGGGAACTGTTTGGGAGCAATAAATAAGTAACTTGTACTAGAGAAGGGAATTTGGCTAATATGGAAGTGTAAAGCCTGAAGTTGCATCTGTATAGTTATTTTCTGTGTAACTTGTATGTATTTATTTTTCCCTGCTATTTAATGTCTGAATCTATCATTTTTCTATTAAATTAACTTTGACCTCCGGAAGGTCTCTGTTGTGCAAACTGTGTGGAGTGTCCCCTACCCCCCAAAGTGAACCTATAATTGGGGGCAGGTTTCCTGTTTTTGGGGTGATGAACCGGAGGGGGAAGTATGAGTGTCTGGCTGCTAAGGCCTTGAGACGGCTTTGGGGATATTCAGGGCTAAAAGAGCTATTGGAGGTAAGCCAGGAAGGAGTAGATGGGCCAGTGGAAGCCTAGGTGAAACCTTATGCTGGTGGGCTGGCTACTGGTGTCTGTCAGCTCTGTGCCATAGCAGCATGACGCTAAGCACCCAAAGTTACAAGGCAGATGGTAACAGAACCTCTGACTGGTCTGTGTGATCCCTGAAACATCACAGAGAAGGCTTGATTTGAACCTAGAACACAGACACAGGGAGGAACCAGAGGACATAATTGGAAGGGAGATTCAGGGAGAGGGTCTCTCACCCAAGAAGACTTGGGCCCCCAAACCTGAGTTTGGAGTCTTTGGGTGAGGAGCAGGCTGTTCTTGACTACTGCCCTGAAACACAGAACATTTTGTACTACCTGTAGGGGAGGCTTTGCAAGATAATTGGGGTCCTCCTCTGTAGCATCCTCTACTGATTTAGAAGGCACTCATCTCAGTCTGGCTTCATTAGATCTAGCATCTGCAAAATAAAGCATTGGGCTTTTGGCTCCAGCATGAAGTTTTGCATCTGAAGTATTTTAGCACATCTGCTGTTGGTCCTTTAAGTCAGTCATCTGTATGGGGCCACTGATCTTTCCACTGAACAACCATCTTTGTGAACAGCACTAGTTTCACTTTAGCAAGTGGGGCACCTGGCGGCGGGAATGAGGGGAAGCAGGAAACCGTTGGCTGTGGTGGGATGGGCAGGGCAAAGCACAGTTCTTCAAGCTCTTCTGTAGACTCACCACAGTGCTTTTCTGCCCTCCAGCCTCTCAGTTCTGCACCTCAGGACAGTGGGTGTCTGAGTTGGTGTGTGGATGTGGGTGAGTGGCTGGGTCGAGCGGGCTGTCATCTGAGGAGTGAGAGCTGGTGGTGACTCTAGGGGGCTGTGGTGGGGACCAATCTCAATGAAGTTCCCACACTGACAGTTGAGTGCTGATTTGTGTGTTGACATTGTTGAGTTAATTATCTTTTGGCATTGAGGTAGCAATGGATTCCAGCTAAGTGTGTACTTGGACATTTTACCATGACCATAAGATCCCGATCACACAAGGAGATTCAAACAACCAGAGAACTAGGGAATACTTACAAAACAAAGTTCTAGCAGGATTGGGTGGAAAATTCTGCTTTCATAAAACCAGCTGTGAACAGAGAAACATACTTTGTATGGACTTTGTCCAGCAATGATATCATCTAAGGAAAAAGGAGATCGTCTGAGATCTTCTATTTGCTGCTTCCTACATGAAACAAGCCAAGTAACTGACTAAAGAATGTACACAAACACAATGTCTATATGCCCCACAATGGTCACATGACACAAGACATCAGAAAAGACAAGAAAATTCTTAATGGTGGAAAACATTACATAAAGCCACCAAAGATCCCAGAAGGCTATTAATGGTGAAATGCCTCCAAATCAGAGCAGACTTTTTGAAACTTTTGAAAAGTAGACTCGTCAACATTGGAGAGAACTGAAAAAGCAGTCTTTTTCAGTCATCCTTTTATGATGTGTATTATGGCAGCATGTAGAGGTTCAAGTGAGCGCTCAGGGCCTCATTGTGCTAGGCACTGTAGAAACATTTGAATGTGACCACGAATAGATGAAGATGACCAAGGAGGAAGGTCCCACAGACCAATAAAACAGGGCTTTGTGTGAGAACACTACTAGAGAGGTTTGTTTTATTAGCAATGATGGGTCTGCAAAATACTGTGGGAAGGGTGTAACAATGTACACTAAGCCCCCTAGATTGTTGCCTAACCAACTCAGGTTGATGATCTCTTAAGTGTGGAGTAGATTGCTGGGGCTCTGAAAATCTAAACCTGTGCGCACCAAATTTTTCCTACCCCATTAGACCATACCCTATTTTAATCTTTTCATTTGTGACTAGAGTCCAGAATTTGCACTCAACTTCTAGAAAAGATAGTGAGTGTGGTAATCCACTGGACCATTTCCTCCCTTCTCCAATGTTTTAATCCAGCTAATTTTTCAGAATCCTGTGCTAGGAATGGATTGCCTTCTGGTTGTGACTCATATCAAGACCTTTCTGGAGAATCTGATGTATCGTTCTGTCTCTTTCCAAAGCTAATAACTTTCAAAAGCCTCCTCCCACACTCCCTGCTTTGGCATCAGCTATACTAGTGATATGGAGAAAGGACGGTATTTCAAAATATTGTGGCTGGCTAATAAAGCCCTATTGACCATCTTTTTCATAAATATTGAAACAATATTTCACACAGCTGTTGACTGGGGTAGGGGGGGCCACTTCAGAGTGCAGAAAACCAGAGACTTTGCTATGGGCTGGTAGGTAAAGTTAAAACAATGAGGTATTTTAAAATGATTGTACAAAGATTTTTTTTTTAACAACTCAATGAAGACCTTTGTTTGATGTGCAGTTGCAGTCAAGAGAAGCAACCTAATGTTTTGTTGGCTAAGGAGGGGGACAGAGAATAATACGGAAACTGTTATAAGGCCATTCCATAAATCAATGGTTCAGTCTCACTTGGATTGTTATGTTCAGTTCTGGGCATCCCATCTGAAAAAGGAAATTGCAGAATTAGATGGGGTTGAGAGACTGGCAGCAAGAATGACTAGGGCTATGGTAAAACAGACTGGACTGGGTCTTAGAGTAAGAGCTTCATTCTTCTCTAGTTTGAAGTTAATGGGGAAACTCCCATTGCCTTCAGTTGAGCAACATTACATTCTAGATCAGTGAAAGGTCATGTGGTAAAAGTCTGCAAAACAGTGAATGGGCAGAGCAGAAATGATCGACCCTGTCTTACAGTAGAACAGCTAGGGAACACAGAGTGAAATTGAGCACTCCAAAAGGCAATGTTTCCTCACCCCGTGCACAATTAGACTGTGTTTCATTGCTGTGGATACTGTAGAGTCCAAGTACTTAGCAGCATTCAAAAAAGGATGTGAGACACATATGGATCACAGGAGCATCTAGAGATATAATAAAACATACAAATCATAACAAACGAGTTTGGGGAAGGATCTGAACTTGAAGCTTCAGGGTATGAACCAACCTTTAACTATTGGAGGGGGTCAGAACGAGTAAGGTTCTCCCGGAACTTCAGATTCTGCAGTCTCTGGCCACAGTCAAGACAAGACGTTCCCATACTAAGGGCAGGTGGTAGCGAGGTGCCTCACAACCCTGGGTATCCCATGGGAACCATCACAGGTATATCATATATGCTCAGTATATGATTATTAACACATTTCTGCGGGCATAAGCTATCGTGGCCTGCAACCCACTTCATCAGTTGTGTCTCACGAAGCGGGTTGCAGCCCATGAAAGCTTATGCACGCAGAAATTTCTTACTCTTTAAGGTGCTACAGGACTCTCGTTGTCTGAACATAGTGTGTTCCCCTCAGGACTTAAATAATAAATTATATCAATTCACAGGCTCCGTGCCAAATTTGATATATGAAAAACACAAGATATATTCTAAGCTTAATGAGAAAATTGAGTAACTCATCCTGTCAATGCTGTTAAAGATGAATAGACCTGACAGATGTATACATTAATAAACTAGAAGGAATGAAAATGTTACGAACATTAGCTAGGGATAACTTTATTTCACCATAGGCGGGGCTGAAAGAAAGACTCCTGAATGTTAAACTCCTGTTATGCTGAACTATCATCCTTAACAAAATAAAGGATGTAAAAGAAAGTAACTCTTTTCCAGTCCAATGCTGTACAGCTTGTTGTGCTAGATTTATTCTAGCAGCCCTTGAAATTGCTCAGTGTTACTTGTAAGCAGGTGCAATGATAACTTTTTAAACAGAGTTCCATGTTAGGATCAGCTGATTAATGTGCTATCAGTTTAGTTTTACTTGTCAGATTGTATGATGTAACCATGGGCAGAGTGCAGGGATAAAGTAACTAGCTTCAGATGACTTAAAAGTTTAATGTAGTAGTTTCCTGCTAGAGGGGAAAATGAAAAAGTACCTACATTGGGCCATGTCTGTACTCCGCGGGAGCGGAGGGTTCGTTTTCCTGTATTTTATTTATCTCAGTGGCGGAAAGAGGCAGACCAACAACGAGAGGTGCTCAAATAAAGTGTTTTATTATGGTGATGACTTAAGAGAAGCTGTGCCAAAAATGCCTCCCACACCAGCAGACAGACCTGGTAACGAGAAGGACAATTATTGACACAGTCAGGATTATGAGCAATGTCATGGTTTCAAACGCAATAGCAATAGCAGCCACACACTACTGCAATCCCAAAGCATAGGAAGAAAGCACCTACCAACAGCAGAAGAGTGGGGAGATCCATCATCCATGCTATTGTTGAGTTGCAACCAGGGAACCGACCTGCCCAGGGCATCCGGTAAGGCCTTGACGGATCCACGGAGAGTCTCACTGAGCGGCTCCCGGGGGTGCCTATTATACCCCTTTTTCCCTAAACCTTATGATGATTTCTACTTAGCAATGCCATACGTAATTCTCAATCTCGTTTAGAGATTGGGCCTTAAACTTCTTTTTCATTAGTCTATCGGCTGATAATTACAGGTGGCTGAGTTAGCAACCAAAATTGGGGAAGCTGCCCTTTCCCTGGTCTAAACTGGTCCTGCGGTTAGACAACTGCTGATCTGCGGTTAGGCGCCTGCTGCTTATCTCAGAAATTTTCTGCATAGCTGACATATTTTATGCAATGTTAGACTTATCCCATAATAACAGCTAAAGGTTAGTTCCGCATCTTCTCCAAGGGATTTTCCATTTGGTTATATCCCGGCAGGGGCCTACTCTTGCTTGCAGCCTGAGCTGGATTTCTAGGGCCTAGCCTTGCCAGCTAACCTTTTTTTCGTGTTACAAAGTTCTTCCGCGCCCTACAATGTCTTAAATTAACACCTATATTTGTGGGCACAGTTTGAGTCACTTGTCTAAATGACTGACACAAATCAGTTACGTAGACACAATGTCACCACTGTCTGTTGTAACTGCAGATCTATAAAAATGTCTAACCCTTTTTTAATTTTACTAAAAATTAGGGCTATCAATTAATCACAGTTAATGCATGCGATTAACACAGAACAAATTAACTAGATTAAAAATAGTTGCGATTAATTGCACTATAAAAAAGAGAACCAAAAGAAATAGTATTAGGTGAATTTCAAAACACAAGTCCACTCAGCCAATTGTTCAGCCAATTGCAAATACAATCAAGTTTGTTTGCATTTATGGGAGATAATGCTGCCCGCTATTTATTTAAATCTCACCTGAAAGTGAAAATAGGTGTTTCACATGACTCTATTATAGCCTTCGTTGCAAGGTATTTATGTGTCAGATATGCTAAACATTCATATGCCCCTTCATGCTTTGACTTGTAGGCTTTAAAGTTTTACACTGTTTTGTTTTTGAGAACAATTATGTTAAAAAAGAACTACATTTGTAAGCTGCACTTTCACTATAAAGAGATTGCACTACGGTACTTGTATGAGGCGAATTGGAAAATGCTATTTCTTTTGTTCATCTTTTTACAGTGCAAATATTTGTCATAAAAATAGTGAGCACTTTACACTTCATATTCTGTGTTGTAATTGAAATCAATATATTTGAAAATGTAGAAAAACATCCAAAATATTTATGATACATTTAAATGGGTACTCTATTATTGTTTAACAGTGCGATTAAAACTGCGATTAATTGTGATTATTTTTTTTAGTTGTTTGACATCCCTGCTAAAATGGTAATTTCTCTTGGTAGTGACGTTGAGTGGCTAATTATGCATTCCTTTGATCAGTTTCAGATTTCTTGTATTTCCATTTAATTGAATTTCTTTTAGTTCTTATGTATGATACATAGGAGCACTTGTTTGATTCCTCTCCCACCCTGATATTCATTACTTTGCATAAGTGTGTTTATGGCCCCTCTTCCTAGGCTTTTCTCTAAATAAAACAGTCTCAGTCTTCCGAGTTTCTCTTCATAATGAAGTTTCTTCTGTTATTGGTCTTTGAAGTCTGGCTGTATTACATCCGATGGAGTCTGTTTGAGTTGAAGCCAATGGTGCTAAGTGTGGGATTTTGCTGCCACTATTAGGATGGGAGGAGCATTGCAGCAGCCCTCAATGAAATCAAGAGTTGAGAGGTACCCTGAAGAAAGCAAGAAAATGGAGACCGAGGAAGGACTGTGCCCTATGTGCAAAGCTGTGAGGATTATGCTGCTAAAGGAAGAGTCCCCAGGACAGTGGAAGGGGCCTGGCTCCCAGAGATTGGCTGTTACCTTAGGATCAGGGCAGAAGGACACTGAGAGGTGGATGTGGATGAATGGGCAATGGATGCTGTGGCTGGAATATCTCATCCAGCAGCAGCAAGAAATCTAGAGGTGAGGTCAGCCTGTTGAGCTCTAACTAGAACCAGACAATTGGCATCACAACAGATCATCAGCTGGAGATCCTGACACACGAGGCACCTCATTGTGCTGACTAGGGAGGCATTTTATGGCCAATCTGAGTTGACCACCGAATTGAGTGAATGGACTGAAGCCAATACGCCCCTCTTCCTTGCCGCCAACCTAGCAAGAGTTGCCTTGCTGGTAAAATACTGCCCTAACCATTGCCTCCAGTTGATGTTTTGGCCAGACATAGAGCCTAAGTTTGCTGCAAACCGGGCACTGGACCAATAGAGTTGGACCCACAAAGGGCTCACTGATGTCACTAGTCCAGCAATCATCCCATCAGCAAAGAGGAAAGAGCTGCCCAGAGTCCTCCCACTGGCTGCTGACTCAGGAACTTGTTTTAATATATATATTTTTTAACGTATTCAGATGTGGATTTTAGTCTGGCTGGCGTTCAGAGACAGAGCGTAGAAGAATGTAAGAAGGACCCTCTACTTACTGAAAGCCTTTGATGGAAAAAAACTTTACTGGTCAAGATAACCCAAAACCCAATTGCTTGATAATAGCTTTCTCTGTCTCTCTCTCTCTGCTCCCACTCCCACTTTGTGTTCTCATAGGAGATATTCTGTTAGATATTCTAATATTTGACCTGTGCTATGTAATTGTGTTGAGGGCCCTCTTACCTTTTTAACTGGAAGACCATTACCCCTCTAGAGTGAAGATGTTGTCACCAAGCTCCGAAGCATTATTCTCCTAGCCCTTCAAAATTATTCTAGCCCTGTGGCAATGGATTGTCGTCCTTTACAGAAGTTCAGTGGAATTGGCCCTGAACGGTAGGATAGCCTCTGAGGACAAGTGCAATTTAAAGCCCTAGAGGTCTGATTCTCCTCTCCTTCAAACTGGCGTAACTCCTACACCTGTGTGAAATTAGTGCGTGAGGGTCTAATCTAACGCCCATTGCAACCAATGGTTTTCTTTCCATAGTCTTCAATTGGCTTTGAATCCAGCTCAAAGAGGAGAATCAGGCCAAGGACTATGCTTATGTGCGAGCCTTAAGGACAAACGCCGCCTGCTGGTCTCAAGAATAAGGAGCAGCGGGAGAGGCTGGGGGATAGGACTGACTGCTGGGATAACAGTGCACTCTGGCACTTTGCTCCGTTAAATGTGTTCTGCTTCCGCAATGAGCTCTTAGTTCTTTTTTTAAAACTGTTTGTTTGCTTTCTCTTCCTCCGGATATGAGCAGCTACAGGTATAAATGTCACGCTACCTGAATTGATTTCGGTAATTCCTGTTACCTATTTTCTTGGATTATTGCAGCAAGCCAGCTTGTCCTCATTCCCCCCCACCCCTCCTCCCTGCCTGATGATTATTGCTTTAATGGAAACCACTTTACCTTGGCTTAAAGCTTCTGAGATCTCCACATGCTAAAAAAAGCAACCCAAACCTCAGCTGTTCTCAAAACCTCCTTAAAAAGGTTCAGTTGAGGTGAAGTCCTTCCCCAAATCCCAGAGCAGCCTACCTACTCCCTCCCTCCTTAACATGTCCCCACCCCCAGGTCCTGCTGCTTTGGAGGCCCCATCACAGGGTTCAGCAAACCCTCTGCTAGGACCTGGGAGCCACTCACGGGCATGAGGCTCTCTGCGCCCCCTTCAGCCAAGCTTGCCTGCGGAGTCTTTGCAACAGTGGCCAGAGCCTAGCGCAGAGGCTGCCTGGCCTGCAACACCTGAGATGACCTCCCTAGTAAGGAAGAGATCTGTGCTGGGGATTGCTGAGAAGGAACGTCAGCTTGAAACAGTGCTAGAGACCTTCTAACTTTTGGATGCTAATTTAGATCTAAACTCAGCCTATTAAACTTGCCTCTGAAAGTATTAATATTTGTTACAGCAATTGCCAGAGGCCCCAGCCAGGAACCATGCCCCAGTCTGCTAAGCATCGATTGAGTCAGTCACTGTAGCCCAAGAGCTTACAATATAAATAAAGGGGGGAAAGGCACCAGGGGAAAATGACTCCCTCAGTGGCAGAGTCAGGAGTAGAAGCCAGCTATCCTGACAGCCGGTCTGGGGCATAGCTCCCGGCCCAGGTTGCCTTACATGCCACTCCTGGTCACAATTCCACGGACACCTCCAATGCTGTGGCCAGGCCGGGGTGGCCTCTCATTCGCTGGCACTGCTCCTTCTATGTATTGAGACAAACAAACCTTGCTCCATGGTGTATTTCACAGAGGGAGTGGAAAGGAAGTACTGAAATGGCTGGCCTCCCCAAAGACAGGCTGCCACTTCTTTATTCATAGTACAGAACATGATGTTTTTCTAGCAAAGTCCCCCTGCCAAAGGCACCCCCTGCTTGGACTGTATTCCTCCCTGGCAGAGGGGAAGTTGCAGCTGCTTTGTGGTAATAAGTAGGTCCCGATTAAGGCATAGGCACTACAGTCCAATGTCTAGGGCTCTAGCTCCTGGAGTCATGTGATTACATCACAACCTCAGGTTTCCTTAAAAATGTTCCTTTTCCCTGTTGGCTACGAGGAAAACCTTGAAAAGATGACCTGTGTAAATAATGTAATGAACTCTTCATGATTCTGCAGAGAGCCTTACCCAATAGCAGAGAGAGGGGGAATGGCCCCCATCTTGAGGGGGTGTTACCTCTGAGTCTGTCTGCCTTGGATTGGAGGGTGGGCCCCTGGTTATCACTGCAACAACTTGATATGGGTTGAGGAGGTCTCATGGGGTGAAGATGAAGGGTAGAGCCACAAGAGGGATCCATATCTTGGTGTTATTAGGGCCCTGATTAACCTTTAAACTGACCCTGGCTGCAACCTGCTTCTTGATGGCCATCCTTTTCCTGGTGCATTGCACCCTTCTTTAAGCCAGGCAGCCACTGTCTCGCTGCTGTTTCTCATTTCCACTGAAATGATTACAATTTGCATGAAGAATTTGTTGATCCTCCTCCATTATCTCCAATTCCGTTTCTAAGGCTCTGTGGGGATTGCACTCCCACTCATTGCCTTCAAAGTACAATTTACTTGAATGATTAGTAATTTCCACAACTGGTTCCCTACAGGAAACTCAAGGGCCAGCTGTGAGTGATAATTATGGGGAAACTGATATTTTTCTCATAATCTTACAAACCGATTTAATGCCTGGTTCCAACAATGATAACATGGGGTGAATAGCATTGCCACACCCAACAGATCCCTTAACAACCTCCCCCTCAAAAAAAAATCAGCCAGGGAAATTTCTTGTTTAACATTTCCTCCACCATACTAATATTTTATGGCAGGGGAAATATTTGCATTGGTGAATAGCGGATCGGTCCATTGATGGCTATTAGCCAAGATGCTCAGAGCAATCCCACGCTACAGATGTCCTTAAATCTCTGACTGCCAGATCTTGGGACTGGATGACAAGGGTGGGATCACTCAATAATTGCCCTGTTCTGTTCATTCCCTCTACAGCACCTGGCACTGGCCACTGTCTGAAGACAGGATACTGGGCTAGATGGACCATTGGTCTGATCTAGTGTGCCATTTTTATGTTCCTTTTCTCTAGCTGCATTTTGAAATAACTGGCGCTCATTGCAAGGTCCATGAAATGTGTTCTCCTGGGTAGCAAAGACAATGATATTTAATCCCAGGCATATATCACAACATGCACAATAGTCAAGCAAAATATCTTGTGGAGATATTCTTGTAACAGACCTTGTGATGCTAAGTCTATGCGTACACTATAAGTGCTGCTGCAGCAGAGCTTCCGCCATGTTGCGGTGGAGTAGACACTTGCTACATCAGTGCAAAGGGGTTTTCCTTCACTATAGTGAATCTATGTCTCCCAGAAGCCATAGCTGGGTCGACCAAAGAACTTTTCTGTCAATCTTGTGGTGTCTCCATGGGGGTGAGGGCAGCGTCATTATGTCTCTTAGCTCTGTGAATTTTTCACACCCCTGAGCAACATAGCTAGGTCAATCTAAGTTCTAGGTGTAGACCTAGTCTAAGTGTTGAATCCCTCCCACAGCAAGTTGTCTCTCTTCTCTCTATGTTTGTGTTGTTTCCATCCCATGTGGAATCACTCTGTGCTAGCCCCCATTGACTGGGATGCTAGGATTCCAGAATCTCCTACTGGAGCATGACTTGGACTGGAAAGAGTGGGGAGAAATGTCATAGTGGAGTGGAACATGAGTAGCAGATTTATGAATAATACCCAGAAGTGAATCTGAAGATGTAGCACTACTTCCAAGAGGGAGGAGTGAAGGATCATGAGAGGAAAGAAAGCTGCACCACTGTAATGCTTCAGTGTAGACACCCACTAATTGCTACTTCAATGGGAAGGGCTCTCTTATTGCTGTAGTTAATCCACGTTGCCAAAAGAATTCATCCATTGACCTCGCATTGTCTACACCAGGGATTAGATTAGCACAGCCACTTCTCCCAGGTGTGTGGATTTCTCACAGAGTCATAGGTGGTCCCTGCCCTGCAGAAATTGCAATCCAAATAGCCCAGACACAAGGGGGCAGGGGCACACACCAATAAAGTGACCAGTGGGCTGGCAGCAAACAGCTAGATATGGAAAGCGTGGTCCTAGGAGGAAATGGTAAGAGGGAAATGTGAATACACAGAGCTATCCAAATGTAAAGAGTGTTTCCGAAAACAAGAAGTCTACAACATGTCAATTCTGTGCTCATAATTTCCCTTCAGTATATATGTATATTCTGCATCTGAAAATTTTCCATTTTACATGAGATGTTTTCAAAAGAAATCCTGGGTTTCTTTTCTCAGAGCTTTCTGCGTTGGAGCTGTATAAAAAATGCTTAAGTTGTGGCCAAATATCAAGACTAGAAAAATGCCACTGCCAGAGCTCCCACAGCTAAATTAAAAATTTAAAAAGTGGTTTATAATTGAAGGGGAAACTCTTCTGCACTACTTTCCAGTTAATAAATAAATAAATAAAGATACTTCAAAATAGTAAATTAGGGCAATTTCTAATTGGCTAGGAAACCACATGATAAAAAATTCATGTACTTTACCACATGTGAACTAGATGACTCTTCAGAGGTGCAGATCCATTTTACCTAGCAGCACCGACAGCACATTTGAATCAACTCTAAGGTTAATCGGCCAACTCTTTGTCTTGATACAGAGTCCCTCCATCCTAACACAAACATATATTGGCCCAAATGAGCTGAAAACCTTTGGATCCTTCTAAACTGGAGGCCATTGAGAGATGTGCAGAGGCCTACAGGAAGAAAACTGCTTTTCCTCTTTATGCATGGTTGGTTGATATGGTTTAGAGAACTGCTCTGGACTGAGTAGAGTCTTTTCAGGGTTTTCTTGCCTTTGAAATCACTACAGATTCTGTTCTTAGATATATGTGCACAGCTCAGCTTGACTTCAGCAAATAATGCATATGCCTTTATATTGCTTCTGATGCTGTGGCTACTCACTTCTCTGTGGAACTTTTCTGGCTTTCCATTCCATTGGGTTAACGGGATGTATCCCAGCAAACAGCACAGCTCCGATTCACTGGAATACCGTCAGTGTCATTCGTAAATGGCTGCAATCTGTCTGACCCACATCTCCCAGCTCCTGCTGAGCTAAACAATGCTTATTGAAGAACAGCATGGTGGTTGCATCCACCCAGCCTCAAAACAATCTCCTATGGGCCAAATTCATCCTTGAGGGAAACCTTGGATTTTGCAGACAGGGCAGTTTCGGTTGGAAAATTATTCTGGTGGAAATGTATTGACAAGATCTATTATGTATCCAGAACTCCAGATGGATAGAAGCTATAGAGGTAAAGCAGCAAGTTGCTCCCTTCTATTGGTAAACAAGAATAGCCAACTACAAACTTCATTTACATAAACTTTCTTCCCAGAGTTCCTCCAGTGAGCCACCATAACTGTACATAAACTCAGGATTGGTTGGGGAGTGAAACTGAACTGAGAAAGGAAGGGGTGAGAGAAAAGCTTGTGGCAGTGATGGTATCTTCAAGGGCAAAGATGCTACTCAAAGGTCTTATAGGTAATATGTTTCCCTTAGAGTCCAGTGTAGATGAGAGAACTTTTCAATGGAAAAAAAATGTGGAGGAGGGTCCTTGATGGGGAGTGCAATGCTCTTTGCTCAACCCGTAGAGGACAGCAGCAGAGTTGTGTGATCTCCAATGAATCCTCCTCCTATCCAGCCACTCAGTAAATTTGAAATCACGATAGCTGGGCTTGGTAATGGACCCTTAGGACAGGACTGGGCAGCACTTCCAAGGGGCAAGAAGACAAGTCTGCCTAAGGAGACCTCAGGACTCGGATTACGGACTACTGACACAACTGCGTGAGTGGGATTAGGCAGATGGGAGAGGGGGAAGTGGTGTGCTAAAGGGCCATTTGTCTATTGGCCACTTGAAGTGGCAGTGCACAGGGTGTTTTATTTATCAGTCATTTAGATATACTATTGCTATGTTTTCCTAAACTGATGCAGTGTCCCCATTTCCCTTGCTAAGTTTTACTCATTTCATACACTGACTCAGTGCTTGTGAATGGGGAAGGATTGCCTGTTAAGGGCACCCAGAGCAGGTATTGGCTTGAGAAGCCAAATCCTGTGTGGAATCTCAAGCCAGTGGTTGTTAGTTGGTCTTCTGAACTACACAGTTACTTAAACTAGTCCAACAATCTCAATCCCTGTACACACAAACTACGTGTATGCAATCTTACTTGGGCAATAGTATTCAATTCTGAAATTCTGGGCCATCGTGCTTTGCCAGCAGTGCAAATAAAGTATTGTCTGACTTGGTGGGTAGCTCTGGGTGGCACTGTGAATTAGAGACACTTCTTGGACTCATATTCTCTCTGCTGTATCTTCTTTGCTACGAATGGCAGTTGTTTGTCAAGAGAAAATTCACACCTCTTCTGGTGCTGGCTCAGTTATTTTGGCTGGCCAGTAGGGTGTGGAGCCAACATTCCACCCCATTCCCTGTCTTCCCCAGCTGCTCCTGGGAGGAAGTAAGCAAGCTAGCAGTCCTACTGATCTACACTGCATGGTTAGGTCAATGTAAGCTGTCTTGCATCAACCTAGCTGTGGAAGTGTTTCCACCTAAATTTGGCTCCGGCTCACTGAAGTGCCCCTTGACACCGATTTAGTAACGCCACCTCCCTGAGTGGTGTAATGTTATGGCCATTGTAAATAAGTTGATGCAGTGTCACTGTAGACACTGCATTGCTTATATCCATTATTATTGGCTTTCAGGAGCCATCCCACACTGACAATACAATTGATACAAGTGCTCCTGGTGAAGACGTGTGCCTCCAACACGAGGACCCCAATGTGCATACACACCATCCATTTAATAGCTGCCATGGCTGGATGCCAACCTAAGTCAGGTCAACATAATTTTATAGTGTAGACATGGTCTCATTGTTAATGCATCCAGACTGAAGGTATAAGAGGTGGGGAGATAACTTCTTATGTCTTTGCATGGGCTTGTAGCTCAACAAGAATCGAGCCGATTACAAAAAGATATAAATTTTAAAACACTGAGTATTCTTTACAAGAAATATTGAAAACAGTGTTTATTTTTCGCTTTTCTCAAAATTGCCCATGAAAATACTTTTTTTTTGTTTGTCCAAAATGGGAGAGTGAAAACCAACATACAATCGGTTTTTTTAAAACTGGTTTTGATAACAAAAAAAATTCCAGTTTTCATTTGGTTACAATGAAATGAAGAAATGCAAAGTGAAAAACCACGAATGTCTACAAAAAAGAAATGTTTCAGTGACACTTTTCAGGTTTTGGTAAATATGCTGTTTTTCATTTAAATTCTAGCTTGACAGAAGCATTTCAACCAGCCCAGCCACTGTCTCCCTGAGCGCTCTGATGAACAGAGAAGGTGTAACACGGCGCCACTCCATGGAGTGGTGGGGGAATGGCAACCCAGGGTGGCTGGCCTCCTCTATTGCCCACCTCCTTCTTCCGTTTCCCCCTCCCCTTGGGGCCAGATGGTGCTAGGAAGACATCATTTCTTCTGAGTGTGTACACATGCTCTGCTCTACCCTTACTCCTCCTGCCCGTCTGAGCTGTTTGAACACTGAGTCTGCTTTCTTTTTAAACCAATCTCCCACTACTTTGGACCTCACCCTCCATGTGCTGCACAGGAGAACTACATGCATCCTGCTACAGATAGGGACTTCAGTCCCTTTGGAACAGGTGGCAGGATTTATTTGTCTTATTTCTGTAGCGCCTAGGAGCTCCAGGCATGGAGCAAGACCCGCATTGTTCTAGGAGCCGTATAAGCACAGAACAGAAGAGCTTGCAATTCAAGTCTGAGACGAGACAACAGATGGATACAAACAGGCAAAAAGGGGAGCATAAGGAAACAATGAGATAATATTGGGCAGCATGGTAGGTGGTGCTCTGACTTTCAGTTCACTAGCAATCTAGCTGTTATCAAGTTTGTGGCAGGCTTCACAGCAGAGGAAAATTTTAAGGAGGGTTTTGGAGAAGGATAATGAGTTAGTTTTGCAGATGTGTTCAGGGAGCTTCTGTCAGGCGGGAGGAGCAGCATGGGAGAAAGTAAGAAGGCGCTTGTTTGAAAATTTTACGAGTGGTTGATGGAGGCTGGGATCGTGGGCTCTTTGGTGGCAGAAGTCAACACTTTGAAACAGAATAACTGATGATAGACAGGGTGGAGATAGGTCATGAAGAGCCTTGAAAGTGAAGAAAAGTTCCAAGGTTTACCTCTCTTATTGACAAGTGGAAAAAAAATCACATAAGGGCAAATATACAGAATATTTCACTAGAGCTATTTCAGTAAAGGAAAAATATATTACTGGTGAAATGAGCATAAAAGGAGGTGTATTCAGTTTGTGTGAAGCTTTGAGTAGCAATGATGCAGCAAAAGAACTGCATTTCATGCAGAAATTAGAAAGATGTAGGGATAAAAGTGATGTTAAAGCATGAAAATGCTTATTCAGAGCAGGTGCCTCATCTTCAGGATGTGCTGTTACAAAAAATATCACTGAAAATTACCATATCAGCAGGACTTAGGCAGTTGGATTTGAAAAAGATGCATTTCAATGGACAAGGAGACAGTTGGAACAAATGGGATTCCATCCATTAGTGGTGGCTGAGTCATAAAGCAGGAGAATAGAAATTGGAAACCAATTCAAGATATTACCCACTTACACTTTCCCAGTGAAAATCTTGGGCCTTTGTAGGGATTTCCACTGAAAATCAACACTGTGTAAAACATCATAAAGCCATAATATTCCACTTATTTATTATATCTATTTTTCTGCAGCAAATCAAGAAAATATGTGTCAATGATGACAACATTTTGGTTTAACAAACTTTGAGAACTCCTGAGGGAGAAAAAACTCACTTGTGGGGGAAAAATCCCACAAAATTTGGAAAAGGATTTTCAGGTTTTTTTTGTTTTTACTTTTTATTGAATTTACATGAAAAGGAACTTTCCAAAGATCCAACCCACAGCTACATTCATTACTAACTATAATGACAAAAATGAGTTTAGTAAATTTCCTGATTTTTTTTTTATAGAATTCTTTCCAGTTGAATTGTTTCCAATTATTTCTACTAATTACAAATAAAAAGGGAAATCATCTGACAGGAGCAATGGGCCTCTCTATGGATATAGAATCTGAGCCTTCATGATTATTAACACAAAACCTTTTACCAGTGCTAAATTCAGTAAAAATAAATGTTGTGAGCCGTATCCTGAGGAAGCATAACTTGGCTGATCATTGACTTGAATAGAGCTATGCCTATTACAAATGCTGAAGGATTAAATTCGATAAAAGTACTGGGTTTCTTTTTATTTCCCCCCCTTTGTCTCATATTTTCCTCTCCCATGTGCTCTGGCAATGGTGCTCTCCCAAAGTGCATTCTTCCTGCTGAGCGTGGGGTTCTAAATGTCTTTGTGTCCCCCACCCACAGTCCACTAAGGAAACTGGGAGCATCCGCAGAGCACAAAAGACTTCTTGTGTCCCACCAAACAAAAGGACCCAGATACATAAAGGGACTCGGGCATTGAATGCTGAGCATGATGGTGTTTTACATTTAAGGTCTGGTCTACACTATGCACTTACTTTGGTATCACTACACTGCTTAGGGGTGTGAGAATTCCTCACCCCTGAGTGACATAAGTATATTGACCTAAACCCTCCATGTAGATAGCACCATGTCGGTGTGACAGAGCTCCTGCCTCTCACTGCCAGGAAAGGGTTAAGAGGCCCTTGGAAAGGCAGCCAATAGAAGAGGCTATGTAGCAACAAATCTGAGCCCAGGAGGCCAGTATATAAGGAGTGACAGCGCTGAGCAAGGCCAGTGCCTCCCAGGAGCTCGAAGGGGAAAGACTCCCGGTATCCTGGACAGAGCAGTGGCTGGCTGATGGGAATCAGCAGTGCCGAAGGCTCTGAAGCAGGGGCAGAGAAGTCACTGGGGCTGCGGGGAAGTGGCTCCCAGAGCTCTGGAGGAGTTGTGGGAGATGCGGTGAAAGGCTGCTGTACCTAGGGTCCCTGGGCTGGGACCTGGAGTGGTTGGCGGGCCTGGGTCCCTCTCCCAGCCCCTGATCGCCATGGGGTGGTGGCAGGACTGCAGTGGCCACCATGGGAAGGAGCCTGGAATGGACTGCAGAATCCCCGGGAGGGGGAGCACAGCCTGTGATTCAAGTGGAGGGCACAGTCACAAAAGCGAGGTCGAGTGGAGCTGGGCACGAGATGCTGCACAGAGACGTCTGTGTGGCTGGGGGCTGATTCCCCAGATAACAAGCAGGGGGCACCAAGTTAGGGGGATCGCACCATGCTACAGTCGGTGGGAGAGCTTTTCCTGTCCACATGGCTATTGCCTGTCATGGAGGTGGTTATTGAGCTGACGGGAGAGCTCTCTCCTATTTGCTTAGGGCATCTTTGCCCCAAGTGCAACAGTGGCTGCTGTGCTGATGCAAGTTTGTAGTGTAGAGTTGCCCTTTGGTGCCTAGCCGCTCAGTGGGCTCCACGAACCCCGAGTGAGGCACCTCCCTTCCCTATACAAGGCAAGTTCTCCTGGAGTCAGCCCCTAAACTGAGCGCACCTAACTCTACGGGAGGGTGGGAAGGCAGCCTTCCATGTAACGCTTAGCCCAGTGGTTTGAGGAATCTTACAGGATGTGGGAAACTCCATTTCAGTTCCTCCACTCCCCCGCCTGATGAGATTGAAACAGGGACTTCCCACATCTGAAGTGAGTGGCCTAGCCTCTAATCTATAGGATTGTCTTATTCAGGGCTCTCAATCTCTTCTGTTGAAGTTTTCCACATCTTATTAAATAACATCTGCTTTGGGCACAGGAGTGAGAATGACTCTAGCCAGCAGTTAGGGCACTCATGTGAAAGGTGGGGATCCCCTGTTAATCAGGCACAGGAGGGAACTGAGATGAGGTCTCCAACATCCTGGGTGAGGGGCTGAACTACTGGGATAAAGGGGAGAAGGGAGAGCCCCTCTAGCTCTTTTGAGTGGCGTTGGGCCTGGAGAAGACAGCAGAATTAAGGCCTAAATAGCTTGGAAGATGAAATCAGAGCTTTACAACTTGCCAGACACATGCAGTGTGAGCAGCAGGCATTATGGGCTGACTTGGCCTTTTAGTAATCCACTTGGAGAGAACCTCAAGTTAAATAGCGTCTTGTGTCTTTTGCAGAGCATCGACATAGCATTTAAGGGACCATATGAGACTTCTCCCTTCAGTGCCCTCACAACGCTGCCATCAACACTAATGGGAATCAGCCACGTGCACCGAGGGACAAAGCGCCCTCTCTGTATGTTTAAGCAAACAACTTTTTGGGTTGAATTATTTTATTCAGTTGCAGTGAGGCTATTCTGTTCACATAAATAAGTTAAGGTTCAGCTCCCACTGCACTGATGGCCATAAAATGTCTATACTTGATAACAGTGTGAAAGAAACTGTAAAATCCACTTTGAGCTGACTGTAAATATCCGATGTATGAAAGGAATGTTTTGGATAAGCCACTGATGTGAAAGGTATAATGAGCTTAAGTTTGGAGCAGGAGAATTTTAGGTAGGATGTTATGGCTTGGCTACACCATAGAGCTGCATCACTGTAGTTAGGTCGATGGAGAAGCCCTGCCATAAACCTAATGCTGTCTACACCAGAAAGTCGGCCAGTAAAACTGAGTCACTCAGGGGTGATCGATGTAGTTATACCAACGTAAGTCTGGGGGTAGATCAGGTCTTAGGTGTCAGTTGGGAAGGTAAGGGCAATCTGCGAGTGAAGAGATGCAATTCACCGAGGGACATATTTATGGCAAAATCCTTAGAGGCCTTCAAGGAAAGGACCGAGAAACACACACAAGAATGCAGATCACACCCTGATTGCCCTGGATAATCCAGGAGTCCCATTCCCCCTCACATCACAGAACTTGAGCACCACAAAGTTGGTGGCTAGGCTTCTGTGGGTTCTCCTGCCTACAGCTCTTGGATTTTTTTCCTCTCCATGCATGAAGGGAGAGGGGATGATAGAATCCATAGCAGAAACAGTCAGAAAGTGTGAAATATTTACTATGACACATTTTGAAAGAAACATAATTCATTTTTAATGTTTCACAGAAAACTTCTGAATTTTAGAGGCAAAGACAAAAACCCCAAAAGTCAGATTTTCAAAAACTGAAAATGTGTACATGTAAGTTTTGTCATCAAAAAGCTACAACACTGAACAAAATCGTTTCCACCCTAAAATTTGCATGGAAACATTTTGCATTTGGGGCAAAAAACAAAACCCAACTTTATTTTTCAAAACCCAGATTTTCCCCTCACTTAACTTTTTTCATAAAAAGTCACAAAATTTTGAGCAAGACAGTAATTTGCCGTGACAATCTTTAAAGAGAAAAGGCAGTTTTGTTGAAAAAAGTTGGCTGGAAATATTTCTAGCAGCTCTGCTCATACTCACGAGAGACTCTAGCGTCACTGTTAATTTGGATGACCACTGCTGAAGTCTTTCAGAGCATATTTAAAAGGGGTAAAGAAAAATGTATCTCAGCCTTTGCGGGGATTCCTTTCCTGCTATTATCTGAATGAAAGCAACTCAGTTCATGCATTCATTACATCACCTCTTAGAAGCTGCATTTTTCTTTAGTGTTTATCAAAAGTTCCTCTGATAGAAAATGTGCGACTTCCAAGTGATTTCTCACCCCCCCATAACACCAGTAACTCTTAGGGCATATTTATACTGCAGATGGGAACATGCCTCCCAGTGCAGGGAGAGAGACTCGTGCTAGCTCAGATTGAGCTAGCGTGCTAAAAATAGCAAGGTGGGCTGCTCTGGCCAGGCTAACCATCTGAGCTTGGACTCAGGGAATCAGGTGGGCTTGACAGCATGAGATGGCACCTGAGGTGCAACATCCATGCTGCTATTTTTAGCGCTGTAGCACAAGTCTGCTGTCTGCATGTAGACTCACCCTTGAGGGGTACATTTTAGATGAAGCTTTGAAAAGCCCAATCAGGAGAAGGCTCAATCTACAAATGTAGAGAAATATTATAATCTCCTCTAAATGATTGAAAAATATGGTTTAGCTGGGTTTAGACCCACATGGACTGCTTACTGGGGATGATGTTTAGCTGTCTCCAGCCACTAGACCACGTAGGTGAAGTTTGGCAAGAACGTGACATTCTTGATTCTTTCCTCAGATATCACACAGAGCAAAATCACAAAACATACTCACAACTGAACTTTACCATTGTTTTAAAGCCCCCAACAGTCATATCTTCCGCTGGTAGAAATGGTAAAAGGCCTGCTCCAGGTCCCAAAAGAAGTCAAGGGCAAAGCTTCCATTGATCTCAGTGGGAACAGGATTGGGTCCCAGTCTTGCAAAACTGTGTGAAAAGAACTCCCATGCAAATAGTGGGACCTGATTCTCTACTGCCTCACAGCTTATGTGCAATGTGGGAGTAAACCACAACTATTATGCTAATATTTGTGCACACTTGGCATGCAAGGCTGCAGAGGAATTAGATCCTGGGACTTTTTACAACGTCTCTTCTTTATGGAGTAAAAGCTCCATAGAGAAATGAGAGGGAGGGACTAAAAGCTATTTCATGAGCCAAGGTAGAAAATATTTCCAGTGCCCTCCTCATTCATCCCAACTGGCCCAACCACTGATCTGACACTCCTTCCCCGCCTCCCTCCTGCTGCCCCTGGTTCTCATGGGCTGAGTTTTAATTTAGGAGAATGGAACAAATGAGTTCTAATTCTGCTTGGGTGACCTTGGGCAAGTCACTTAACTTGTCTGCATCTGTATTCCCTTTCTATATAAAAGGGATAATGATACTTAACCTGTGTGGCAGATTTCTGATGGAAAATGTTGATTTGCCACAACCAACCTTTTCATGGGAAAGGGTTAGTTTTGACCCTTTTTTTTTTTTGGACTAGAGAATTTGTTTAATTGTCTGAATATTTTAATGCTTTAAATATTTTTCCAATTTGAAAACTTTTTCTTTCAAAATGTAGCTGGTGTTTTAAAAAAATTGAAAATGATCAAAAATGACATGAGACATTTCAAAATGAAATGTTTCAATTCATCCAAACTGATTTGGGGTTCAAAAAAGCTCATGATTTTTTACTTTTCATCTCCACTCAGGATGGGCTTTTTTGTTTTGAAAATTTTCATGGGATGAGAAACTCACTTTTTGCCCAGCTCAAGTATTAATATTTGCAGAGTGATTTGACAATGAGATGGTAAATAATACTATGTTAAAATCATAACCCCAATATAAAATGCTTTTTTATAAGGTGTCTAGTTGAAAGAACTTCTACTTCAGTTTTAGTTCTGCGCACACATGCTGAAAGAATATTGACATCTTCATTTCAAATGGAGTTGGGGTTGCTAAACTAAACTTTTCAAATAATTTCCATAGAGGATAAGCCTGGCGATGGTAGAAATTGAAGCAGAAAATAGTTATGCAAATGCAAAAAAAATGAAAGAATAATGATCAGAAAAGCTGAAAATACATATGTAAAGAAGTTTTATGCAATGGATTTGGGGTAGCATATGTTGAAACATTCATGTGTCACTGGGACTATTTCACTGGTGTTCATCAAGATCATTATTATAGGGTAGGAATGTAAGTAGTCATTTAACCGCCAGCTTGGAAGACTGGCATTTTTCTTTGTACTGCATGTGCGGCTCATAGGCTATAGTAGTAACACTTTGTACCAAGATGATATGAGCATTTTATTAATGTTTTATTTATAGTTAATGGATGATCCTGCAAACTTTACTTGTGTTAATAAGCATTTGCTAAATATTTAATTGCAGTTGCTATAATTGATTGATTCTAATAAAACCTTTCAAAAATTGCCTTTACAATCTCCCATGATTTTCCCTAAGATATATGAAGATCTTTGAAACAAGGAACCTACAGAATGGTGGAGATATTCAATAGAACATTGTCAGCTGAGTTTTGATCATTCATTCGCGTCCCCTTATGATTGGAAAATACAAATCTTTTTCTTACGAGATTGTTTTTTCTTCCATGATGTGAACGTATATGCTGGTTCTTACACATGGGCCATTCTTTTGATGCCTTGAGCTGTGGTGTTGGAACAACTTTTTTTTAGCAGGGATGCTGAAAGCCATTGAACAAAACCATAAACCCAGTATATGATGGAAACCACTTCAAGCCAGGGGATTAAACTGCCCTCCCCGCCCCCCCCAGCAACCCTAGTTCCAACCTGAAGGCATCTAATCCATTGTGCTCACAACTTACTGTTCCACTGATGTTCCTTTTGATCTCTTCACTGCTGTGCTGAATGTAAAGCCTAATATTTTTGTCACCATACATGTGGTATGAAGAGATTTTTATCCTGGAACCATAGGGCTAGAGTCACAAAAAAGCTTACATAGGGCACCAATGAGTTAGGCATTGTAAGCCTACATCCCAGTCCAATCACCAGCCTCGAGTTAGGTGCACAGGCTCCCCACACACTGAGATTCATTGGCACGAACAAGCCAAGAGTGAAATGCAGAAGAAAGGGGTGGCAGATCCAGAAAGATATTTATGCTCCCACTGATCTGGGCCCTCGTTGACTGACTGGCCGGAGGGAGTCTCAGCCTTCTCCTGTAGTTAGGTGCTTAAGTCGAGTCACTCATTTCTCACAAAAAATGGGAAAAGAGAGTCCCTGCTGCCTGTGGTGGATGTTCACCCCACACCCATGTGGAAGGGGTTAATGGAGGCCTCATGGGCCTGCCGCACCCTGTCCCAGAAAGGAGCAGTAGAAGTTAGTCCTCCCAGAGGTGTAGAGAGGCTGTGCAGGAAGCAGCCAATTGGAGGGAGGCTGAATGGAACAGCCAATCAGGGCCCAGCAGGCTAGTACAAAAGGAGCTGCAGGGCATCTCCGGGGTGATTCCTGCAGGGAGCCCAAGGAGTGAGGGCTGTGTTCCTAGTCAGCGACAGCAAGGGTAGCATGCTGGACAGAGCACCTTGCTGGCAGGGACTGGGGGAGCTCCTGGCTGGCGGCTGGGCCTTGCTGGTTGAATGATCTGAGAAAAGGACAAAGAGGCTGGGTCAGGGGAAGTGGCCCAGGGAATTAAAGCTGCATTGAAGGAAGTTTGGGAGATGCAGCAGGAAGCTACTATCTACAGGGTCCTTGGTTGGGACTCAGTAGTGGGGCTGTCCCACCCACTCACCACTGGGGAAGTGGTTTAACTGGTGGACAGCCCTAACCTCCAGAAGGGGGAAACACAGATGGTGACACAGCCAGAGGGTCCAGTCACAGAAGATGCTGTGGTACTTGAACTGCAGTGGGCCTTCAGGTGGAGAGGTTGATAACCAACGCACCACCAGGAGAAGGCAGAGCTAATCCCTGTGATGGCCCGCAGGCGGTGCTGCTGTGGTGAGTGGAAAAGTGGTTAGGACACTGACCTGGAAGGGGGGGAGACTGGTTTTCAAGTGTCTGCTCTGCTTCATTTGGAGCAAGGACTTGAATTCAGCTTTCCCCCGTTTCAGCTGAGTAGTCTAAGTCCCAGGCTATTGACAATTCTGAGACATGAATTCATATCCTCTTTCTCTCTCGTATGGGTTATAGAATTGCTGGATTTGGTTGGATGGAGGTTATATCATATGACCATCTTTAACTCCTGGAGCTGCCAAGATAACCTCAGTGGAGTTGGCAGCCCTAGCTGGGACAAGTGTACTCTAAGCACACCAGTCAGATCAGGAGAGGTGGATGGGATCATGCCTTGTTTGAGAATCCTAATGGGCCTTAGCCATGAGCGAGGGCGCCGAGCAGCTCGTTAGCTGTGAGGAAGCATGAGGATGTAGGCAGATTTTTATGTGCCCAGCAGCAGGAATCAGAGTACTTACAGGGTCAGGAAGCTGCTGTGAAGCAGGTCTGTGAATGTCTCTTGTGCCTGAATGTTGGACTTAGGTGTCTAAAGAGACAGCTAAGTGCCCAAGTCCCTATAGAATCTACCCCTTATTTCTTTATATCTATTAAAAAAACCATTGTGCTCTGATTCATCAACTTAATTCTGGTAAAGTCTTATGTTTAAGACAGCTGCTCAATGGAGCCACCACCTTTTCAGTCTCATCTCTTCATCTAGCCTCCTTGGAACTTGTGAAACATTAGCACAAGATTTGAAAAGAAGGCACTGCCAAAAGCTGCCACTGTTCTTCCTAGTGGGTGTGAAATGTGCTTCAAATCAAGTCTTCTATAAATTACTGTATATTTATTTAATACCTCTCAAGGTAGCTGTTTCTTCCCTGAAGACAGAATAGATTTATATCTCCTCTCTACACTGAATACTTTATTCTCCAGAATACTGGAAATACTTGCCCTCATCTGAGATCACACAACAAAGCCTATGTCAGGATGGAATTAATGTTAGACCCAACGTCAATACATTGACTCCTATGATTGATTCAAAAATCTATCTGAGAATGAGGTTATATCCATGAATTTAATCATTTTAATCCCTTTCATTCTGTGCACCTGCCCACTTTCCTATCTTTCCCCTTATGCCATTCCCACCGAGTTGTGTGGTTCCAAAAAGCAGCAGATGGTAAGGTAACAGAAAAGAGGAATGTTGTAATTTCATTGGTCTTTGTATTTTCCTGTAGCCTGATTCTGTGCACATTGAGGTCTAAGTACGTAATGGCCTTGAAGAACAGGTGCTCCTAAATGGGTTGAGTTAAACCTCATGTACGTTGTTCTGATCTCCACTCCTATTTAAGATAGCACTGACCGACTGCTTCACCCCCCACCCCCCCGCTTCCAAAACAAAGGGTACTCAAGCCCACCCAATCATTTGGGTTTGGGGGGCTGAAAGCACACTGTCTATGTGTGGTGGAGGGAGTAGAGAAAGATGAAACTGAACAGGCTGGGAGACATGCAGGGATAGTGAGAGACAGAAGCAGAGAGAGAAGCCCAAGCAGACAGTAATGGAAGCACAATAATGTAGCCCTGAGAAAAAGCTGCTTGGGTACAGACATGTCTTTGGGATGAAGAAATTGCCTCCTGCTAGTTGATTTCTGCTTTGTTTGAGGAACCAGAACTTTGTACGTTCTTTGATGCAATTTTTGTTTCTTTACAAAGGAGTATCTGACTATGATCAATTTCTCCCCCCAACTGGAACAACCTAAGGGAGCCCGAGTGTTTCAGCTTGCTGCTAGGGTCAAAAGCAGTAATGCTATCTTAAATGTGTTCGCCCTTCTTCTGACACCAGAATCCTGTTCTGACCCTCTGTTGGGCGGCAGCAATGTCCTGAGCCTTGCACGTCTGCTTGCCAGTGGAGAGGGAATCAGTGACATGGGGTCTGGGTCTGTTCTATGTGTAACTTGCTTTATTTACACACACATCCCCATCCTGGATTGAGATGGTCAAACAGCATGCAGGACAACCCCTTCCTCCAGGAATCTCAGCCCATCAGCAATGCACCATTCCCAGAGAGCAACGCTGTCTGTACAATGGCACTTCCTCTCCCCCAAATCTCTCTACATCAAAACCTTGCTGTGACACTGGCAGACGTGGGCATGACCCTGCCAGCTCAGGCGAAGCCCTGGGCCTCACTGAACACTGACAATTTCAGAGCTGGAAACCCATCTGGTTTACCTGTAGGTTTGTATAGTTAAAAGAAATGTTGGTATTTGTTTAGGTTTTAGGTGTTACAGAATGCTTGTCAGAAGCTGCCTGTATTAATCCTACACTAAGCTAGGAGGAGTGGTAGATACCCTGGAAGGGAGGGATAGGATACAGAAGGACCTAAACAAATTGGAGGATTGGGCCAAAAGAAATCTGATGAGGTTCAACAAGGACAAGTGCAGAGTCCTGCACTTAGGACGGAAGAATCCCATGCACAGCTACAGACTGAGGACCGAAGAGCTAGGCAGCAGTTCTGCAGAAAAGGATCTGGGGTTTACAGTGGATAAGAAGCTGGATATGAGTCAGCAGTGTGCCCTGGTTGCCTAGAAGGCTAATGGCATATTGGGCTGCATTAGTAAGAGCATTGCCAGCAGATCATGGGAAGTAATTATTCCCCTCTATTCGGCATTGGTGAGGCCGCATTTGGAGCATTGTGTCCGGTTTTGGGCCCACCCCACTACAAAGAGGATGTGGACAAGTTGGAGAGAGTCCAGTGGAGGGCAACAAAAATGATTAGGGGGCTGGAGCACAAGACTTATGAGGAGAGGCTGAAAGAACTAGGCCTGTTTACTCTGCAGAAGAGAAGAATGAGGGGGATCTGATAGTAGCCTTTACCTGAAAAGTGGGGTTCCAGGGAGGATAGAGCCAGGCTGTTTTCAGTGGTGGCAGATGACAGAACAAGGAGCAACGGTCTGAAGTTCCAGTGGGGGAAGTCTAGGTTGGACATTAGGAAAAGGTTTTTCACTAGGAGGGTAGTGAAGCACTGGAATGGGTTACCTAGGGAGGTGGTGGCATCTCCATCTTTAGAGGTTTTTAAGCTGCAGCTTGACAAAACCCTCACTGGGATTATTTAGCTGAGGTTGGTCCTGCTTTGAGCAGGGGTTGGACTAGATACCTCCTGAGGTCCCTTCCAACTCTAATATTCTATGATATTACACACTTTTATAGTGTCATATAAAGTTACATTGAGGATTTGCATTGTAAGCCTATGTGACAGTGTAACTCACCAAACAGCAAAAGCCGAGTTAATTAAGGTAAAAGCTGGTTCTGCACAGAGGATGGCCCATTAATGACAAATGAGTCATTGTGTAGCATCAAAGGGCAGAGACCTTGTTGATTGCATTTCTCGCTCCCTCCAGGAAGGTGAAACCTGCATGTGAGATCATCCCAGCCACTTGAGTTTGGGAGATAAAACTCCATGAAAGGAGATAAAAATCCATGAAAAAGAGAAAGCAAAAGATGGCTATGCTGGTTGGCTTGGGTCTGCCCTAAAGGACATATAGACCTGCTTATAATAGAAGCTTGTATTACCCTTTTATATCTAAGACCATAACTCATTTGTGTGTTTCCTGTCTTAACCTGGTATATAACTCTCATTTCTTTTTCCTATTAATTTTTTAGTTAGTTTAACAGTTGTAGCCAATCCTGTGTCTTTGGTTTGAGATCTGAGTACAACTGACTGGTGTAAATGACTGGTCCCTTAAGACTGGCAGTAGCCTGAATATTGTGATTTTTTGGTGTAAACTGGCCATCTATCACATAGTTCAGCTTGCCAGAGTGGTAAGATAGACAGGAATGCCAAAGGGGACTGTATGGTAAGACAGTTACAGGGTTTTGGGCGTTCACACCTGTTACTGGGTTGGTGAATTCTAATTGTAGAACAGACCATCTGTTTGGGGTTTCTGCCCTGTTTTTTGACAGTCTGCCCTGAGGTTGGCATTTCTGGTCATGAGCCACTGCAATCAGTGTGACACTTTCATAGTCCCCAAACCACCTTCAACAATGCATGTCTTCCCAAGAGTCAAAGACTATTTGTAATAGCACCAACCAGGATGCCTGCAATAGCAGGCACTATTTAAAAATTCCTCCTTCAAATGAACGTAACTAAATTCAGAGAATACATTGTATGGGCCAGTCAGTCTCTATATATTCTACACATGCTGAACAAAATACACTGATTTTCTTGTCAGTGTGAATTTTCAAGTGTTGCCAGTTAAGAAAGCTTGCACCTTACGCTATTCTTTTTTCTCTCGTCACTTCTGAAACTTTCATTAACATCTAGCACCAAAACCAACCTCCCGCTTGTGGCCATGTCACATGTGTGATATGCAATTGTTTTCAGATTCACCAGTTTCATTCCTTGTATCCTTTTCATGTGCTGTTTCAGAGGCAATTCTGAGCTCGCCTGGGGCATCTAGTTCAATTTCCAGGTTCAAACTGATCTGAATGTCTGTGTGCCAGTCCCGATGGAGTTTCTGATCTGGCGAGGTGTCCAGTGCCTAAAATTCCTGTTCACTTGAGCTGAAGGCACTCAGAACTTTTCAGGAGGTGTTCAGTGCCTTGTGGGATGGGCCCTAAATCCCTCACTTGACAAAAGGCCATGTGAAAGATGTACGTAAATGGCCAGGTTGCGCATAACTCTGGGTGGGTGTGAAAGGAACTTTCTCCCCCTGGTAAGGGGACATATCCCCCTCCCAACTCTTTGGTCTTTTGCTAGCCCTTCCCTCCTACCCCCCTCCCCACCCCGTGGTCAATGCCAATGCAGGACTCATGAATTCTCCCTCCTAATCCCCACTTTTATTCTGTTGCTCCTTTGCTTTTGTGCCCCAATGCTTGTGCCAAAGTCAGTAGCTATGTACGTCATGAAACCAAAGATCGTCAGAGTATAGCACCGTCAGTCGTGGCTGGAGTGGCGCAGAGATCTGGACCTGTCTCTGCCTTGCTTCCAAGCAGCACTGAGCAATGTGTGTGAGGAGGAGGAAAGCTGGTTGAACATTTTCCATCCAAAATTTCTTTTTCTGGGGGGGTGTGGAGGGGAGAAACTCACCTATTTTCTCAATCAAAATGTTCACAACAAAATTTACGTTTCAAGTTCATGGATGATACGTCCATCAATGGCTATTAGCCAGGAAGGACAGGGCTGCAAAACCATGCTCTGAAGTTTGCCAGAAGCTGGGAATGGATGACGGGATAGATCACTTGATGATTACCTGTTCTGTTCATTCCCTCTGAAGTACCTGGCATTGGTACTGGCTTTTTGGTGGAAAACTAGGGAAATATTTTGCATGAGGTTCCCTATCCCGCCCCTTTATATGACAAACAAGGTTTTGGGTGGCCTAAAGGGGCCCGTAAAAGCTGTGAATCTAGCTGAAGAAGAATTGCCCTGGCGTGGGCACGGTGGAAGAAAGCCAAAAGGCTGCCTCCCAGCAAACCCTTTGGAAGGCATGGTATAGGGAGGACATGGGGACTGTTGGGAGGGAGCCATAGCATGACGGAGATAGAGGCAATTTAGGGCAGAGTCATGGCTCAAATGGCAGCCCAGGAAGGTTGCCATAACTTAGGGAGAAGCTGTCTAAGTTATACTGGGGGCTTTTTCAACACCCAGGACAGCCCAGGCTCGGAAGGACACAAAGGAAGCTGCCTTAGCAAAACTGTCTCCCTGGCCTGCAGGTTCTGGGCTCCATCTCTGAAGAATCTGAGGCTTGAGGGTTTTTTGTTTTTTTTTTGGTTGGAAACGCAGAAAAATGTCAGCAAGATATTTAGAAAAACAATCGCTCCCCCCTGAAGTGTTGTGTGACATGCAGGTGGCATGTTTCATCTAGCTCTGTTGGGGAGGACACGCATGCTGTGCTCTTCCCCGGTTCGTGGACGTACTGAGCCTTGCTCAAGCCTATACCTCTAGCAGCTGCTAGGGCTATGTAACTCCATGTTACCCTGCCACGGGCTGTGGCTTATAAGCCAACCCATAGCATTAGCGCTCACAAGCCTATTTAGAGGCAAGGACAGATGCTGGCCACTGCAATGGAGCCAAGGAGTGTCATTTATAACCACAAATGTCAAATGAAAAGGGTCTTACTTGTGATATAATGGCTCCCAGGCTGGTAATGTGAATCACCCTTGCCCAATGCCCAAGGCAGTGAGAAAATATGAAGACGTGACTAGATTTCCGCTGGACCAATAGCCGCTGAGTATAACCTCCATCTGTTCCCACTTTTTCTTATTTGTAAGTGACAGTGTGGTCACAGCATGGAGAATCTGGCAGGCTGAAAAAATGGTTTTTTCCGAACCCATAACACCAGTTTCTTTAAACCACCTGATTTTGCCCATGTGTTAGGCCTGATTATTTTTCTGTTTGATCTCATCTTCTTCCTCTGTCCCTATTTTCTCATCTCCCTCACCCCTTAAGAAAAATATACGATAGCAGCATCTTCATGTGTTTCACTTTTCACATCTTTGTTTGAATTACAGAAAAAAGCCAAGACTTTTTCTGCTTTTCTTCACTTCAGGGAGTCAAAAATTGGTTCTGCTTCTCTCATGCCGTTCATATCTTTCTTCTGTGGGTCTACCATATTTTTCATTCCAGAAACAGAAGTGGATGGGATTCAATTGGATACTCTGTCATGGCCTACCAAGATAGTGTGGTTTGTTTTTTTGTTTTTTGTTTTTAAGGGGTATCATAATTAACATGAGACGTAAGTTTCAAAGTTCTTATCATGGCAATCCTGATTTGTATCTTAATACATTTTATATTGCATTGATGGCTTTGATTGCATTTGCAAAATAACGTGGGATTTAGCTTTCTTAGCAAAATTTTAAAATGTCCCTATATCTATATGGCTATACAATTTCTGTCCCAAAGATTCATTTCATTTGCAGAATGCTTGCTGCAGTTTAGAAATGTAGCCAGCAGAATATGATAAACAGTATTTAAGATTCAGGAGGCACCTTGTGTATTCAAGAAGAAAGGTTCATATTGAAAACCTATAGGCACATTCCAGGGGGTGGGAGGGGTGGAAGGACAAATAAGATTTTCTTGTGCATGTAGAAGCAAGTTTGGCTTAGAAAATTGTAATGACTGTGCAGAGGAACAAAGCCATCCAAGAAGCTACTAGTTTTTCACCCTGAGAAAAGGGGACTGGGAAAGAGCAAAATGAAAGCAGAGATTTGCCTTAGAAAATAAACACAATATAAGCCAGAATCTCTCATTTGTTCCATCTCTGTACTGCTCTTGCAGTTAGTTTCCCCCCCAGTTTAGGATTCCCCCATTATAGCAGAGTCCACACCTGGTGCAGAAATGAAGCAGGCAGCTTCTCTGCCACAGTCCCCAGTATAGAGGTATTGAAAATGGTGTTACAGTTACAAGCTGTCATTTTAAATTGTAAGTGGCTTCCTGGTCCTGCTGGCAGGCTAGGGGGCTCTATAGGGAAGCGGGTGAACTGGGTTTTCAGCAGCCAGTCTACAAAAGAACCAGTATGGAGCCATGTAGGGTGTAATTGTACCTCTCAGTTTTAGAGGAGCAGCCTGTTATCTCTCCTTCTGTGATTGGTTGTTGCGTGTTAGATTTCCAGGGTCTAAGACATAGAGTAGTGTTATGCTGCAGCTGTATATATTATGTTTTCAGGAAGAGCATAAATTATTTGTTCTAACTCACTGGGTGTATGCCCTGGACATAACTGGGGATTTTGGGAGCATGGACAGAGTGCTATGTGCTTCGGTCATTCCTGGCTGTTGGATGGCTGCCAGTGGGTTAAGATTAGAGCAGCACTAGTCTAGGCTCAGGTAGCATACGGTTAGCCTCAGAAATGGGGTACCACAGGCAGCTCTTTTTGTTACCCTTCCTCTCTGCCGCACACAGCAGAAAATGGGTGCAACTGAGAATCGAGGCCAATATTACCGTACTCTCTGATGTCTGGGTCAGCCCTCCTTTCTGTGCAGAGTCAAGTGAGCTGGTCAGGATGTGAGCCAGGGCAAGATTCTGCCCTCTGGGTTCACATCCCCTTCTCTTGGAGTGACCCAGTGGCTTCGATTAATCTTTTCAGGGTCATTTTGATTTTTTCATGAACCCCTCAAGCTGACAGTTTGAAACAAATTATTTAATAATAAATATGTAGGCGAGCATCAGCTATGCGACCGACTGCATTTAGCAAGGGGAAATAATAGAATTCACTCTGATGTAGTCATTACTATTTCTGCTCCCTCTGGGTTATTTGCTGTGGTCTGTATGTGCTAGGCATTTTTTCTCAATCTCAGCTAGCCCTTTGGGGTCTCTTTTTACTCATAGTGAGTCTGTCTGCTGGATGGTCTCTGCATGGGTGATAATCTACAATCTGATTTTTGTCTTATATTTGTTGAATATGATCAGAGCTAAATTATTCCCTTACTTGGGGGCTGATCTTCCTCGCACTGAAGTCATTGACAAAATTCCCAGTGGTGTACAGCTGGATCCTGGTTTGACGACGACAACGCTGATAATGATGATTGCAGGGATTTGCGCTGTCTGAGGTTTTCATTCAGTGCAGAGATACATTTTCCTAGCCTACCAAGAGCATCCCGGGCTCCAAGGCAGAACAGTCAATGGTCCCCCTAGAAAACGATGGCTTCTCAGCTGCCTGGGAACCTGCAAGGCACATAATAAATAAGCTTGGCTCAGGGAAGGGGTGGAGAGCGTGAGCAACAGGGACCTCGGAAGAAAGGGGAGTGGGAAGGAGAGGAGGATACATATCTCTCTTCCCATCCTCATGGGCCCTTTTAAATGGCTGGGCCCCTGGGCAATTGTCCCCCCCTTGTCTCACCCTGTCAGTGGGCCCTGGGGACAGGTAGCTAAGAGACCTAGGGTTTGTGTAGGAGCTGGATTTCAGTGGCAGTTGGAGTCTTAAACTAAATTACAGAATTACTTATTCTTCATCAGCCCACGTCTCATGCCTAATGAAAATACTTCTCTGTTTTGGTTACATGCTGCCATTACAGCGAGACAGACTCAGGGCCAAATCCTGGAAAAGCCTTCAATGGGAATGCTTGTGGAGTAAATCGGGGGAGAATTTGGCCCAGAAACTCTAATGGAATGCCAGAGCGCTTGATGTTTGTAGTTAACTGCAACACAGCAGCTCATAAAACATTAAAGGATCTCCTGTTTGTGGCATGAGATCATAATCGGCAAAGAAAGAGGAAAGAGAAAGCAGTGCAACCCTGCAAAGGAGAATAGATGAGATCTGTCCTAACTAGCGGACATGTAAATACCAAAGGGAGTGGTTTGTAACCTTTATTTATATATATATATATATATATATGTATATATAAAAGGCTTCACAAATATCATCTCCATATGAATCTCATCATTAGTATACGCTGTAACTCTGTACAGGGCTTAAGACAGCGTTGCTGCTTGAAAGCGATTCAGAATGTGAATAGGATGTGTGCAAATAGTGACCGCACTGCTTGCTTTTACAAGCACCTGTCTTCAGCAGCTGGTGATACACCTGTGTGGTCTAAGGAGCACCGGCCCCTTTTGGCATTGACCTTTCCAGTGCCATAGGTTGGAACCTCACTGCTGCTTAATCCAACCTTTGTAGGTCCCAATAAATGCTTAGAATGGTTACGTCTGGTCCTGGAAGTTTTTCTGCCTTTTGTGCATAGTTTTAGAACCTAGAATTACCATGCAAGAAAAAAAAAAAGTGGCTCACATTTTCATCTGTGCACCCCCGTCCTGGTCAAAACTCACAAAAGTGCAATGGACAAAAATAATTGCCTAGATAGCCTTACAATTTCTGGCTTTTGGACTCTTCTCTGACTTGGTTCCCTTCATGCCTCACTGATGTGTAAACTGTTGCTGTGAGCTGGGTTAAATCTTGTTATGGGTTGAGTTAAAGCCTCATTGAAGCTGATGTGTGAATGTACCTGTCACTTAAAATAGTTGTAAAATACAGCTAAGGGGCCAGGCCTAAAACAAGGCCTAATGTGGTCTGTCCAGAAGCTAGCACCACCAGGTAGTGGTGGTGGGTGGTCCAGTGAGGAACAGTGGTCTTCGCTTAGAGGAAGGTTCTGAGTTCAGGGTGTTGGATGAAAGAAGATTGGACTTGTAAGCTAAGAAAATGCTCCTTTTGGTTCCTCCTCTAACTGCAGCAGCAGGACTTTGTACATTTCAAAAATTCCTGACCAGTTCTTCCTGGTTCTCTGTGTTAGATCGGCCTGCTTGCCCCTCCAGCTTTAAGAACACAAGAACATAACAATGGCCGTACTGGGTCAGAGTAGTGGTCCATGTAGCCCAGTAGTCTATCTTCTGACCGTGGTCTGACATTCTTATCATTTTTGGATATGTTGAACTACACTGGTTCCGGTACAGGTCCCAGGCGGACCTAGCTATTTATCGCTCTCCATTGTGAAAATGGTCTATTGGTTCCTATCTTTTAACTAGTTACTGATCCGTGAGAGGACTTTCCCTCTTATTCCATGACTCCTTACTTTGCTTAAGAGTCTTTAGTGAGGGACCTCATCAAAAGCCTTCTGAAAGTCCAAGTACACCTTTGTCCCCATGTTTGTTGCCCTCCCCCCAAAACCAGAATTCTAATAGATTGTTGAGGCATGATTTCCTTTTGCAAAAGCCGTGTTGACTCATCCTCAACATATTGTGTTCATCTCTGTCTGATAAATTTGTTTTTTATTATAGTTTCAACCAATTTGCTTGACACTGAAGTTAGGCTTACCAGCCAGTAATTGCCAGGGTAGCCTCTGGAGCCTTTTAAAAAAAGCAGCATTATATTTGCTATTGGGTACAGAGGCAGATTTAAACAATATGTTACATAGCACAGTCAGTAGTTCTTCAATTTCAAGTTTGCATTCCTTCAGAATTCGTAAGTGAATACCATCTGGTCGTGGTGACTGCTTCTTTGAGTGATGGTCCCTATTGTATTCCATCGAGGGTTATGTGCAAGTGCCATTCTCCCGTAGCCAGAGCTTTTCAAGGTAATAATGTCTGTCGGTCTGTGCATGCACCCTTGCACTGCCTCATGGTTTCACCACTGGCCATAAAGGGTGAGGCAAACCGACCACATCTTCAGTTCTTTCTCACTGCCGTATAGCCTGAGTCAAAGCTTCTGCTGTCCTCTCGTCCTTGATGATGCACTTCCCAAACTTTCAAGAAAACCTGTTTTTATTCTCATGCGCAGCCATGATTTTAGTATTTCTGTAGTAGTTTTCTTGTCTCTAGAAATCCTCTAGGATTTGAAGGACTTTAGGATGCCGTTTCAGTGGTTTCCCACCAAACCTACCCCTTCCTCGCCTCCAGTGCCTGGGTACTGGATTCTGCCAAATATGCTGGGATTCAGTCTGTGGTTCCAGCCTGCACTTCATTTTCTCAGCGATGAGCATCAACATTGTTTGTATTGCTTGGGGGAAGCCCATGCTGCGTCCAGGTGTGGTATCTGCCTCTCCTTCCCTGCCTGTACATGGGAAGGCCAAACCCTCCATCATAAGAAACACGGTATGCAGCTCACCATGGGGCCACACTCAGATCTGGGCTGAGGAACCTCCTCTGTATCTTGGTCTGAATAATCCAGTGCATCTCCTACCACAAAGCCTTAGTCCAGTTCCACCGGTACTGGTACCATGAACCACATGCCAAAGTCTAGCCAGGAGTCAAAGAAGCATGTGCTTAAGCATGGCAATAAGTCTTTCTCCAGATCCAAGAGAGTCACCACTATGTCCACAAGTTCTGGTCACAGAGGCCTGCCACATTCCATGGCCCACAAGAGTGACAAGAAGTCGCATTGCCTGCTTGATGTGCCGGGCCCAGTTCTGGACCTCTGTACCCCTCCTATATCTGGAGGTTCTTTCAGATGTGTGGTCCCTATCTATATTCCAGTCCCACCTGCTTTCCCCTCTGCTGTGGATCTGGTAGATCTCTGGTGGAGAAGGAACCAAAGACATGGTCGGTCTGCCCTGCCCTTTATCACCACAGGGGAAGCCATTAGGCATTGCAAGGGCGCACGTGCAGAATAACTGACATTATGACTTTGAACAGCTCTGGCTCTGGGTGCATGGCACATACGCATAACCCTCAGTGGAATAAATATAGGGACCACATATGTTGAAAAACCTCTAGTTACAGGTAAGTAACTTCCCCTTATTACTGACTAGTTTATACATTTGTTCCAAAAAGTCCTCTATTGAGGGCAGCTCTTCCTATTTGTCACCTATGAAGAATGGCTCAGGTGTGGGAATTTCCCTCACATCCTCTGCAGTGAAGACCAATGCAAAGAATTTATTTAGCTTCTCTGCAATGGTCTTGCCTTCTTTGAGTTCTTCTGTAGTGCCCCGATCATCCAATGCCCTCACTGATTTTTGGCAGGCTTCCTACTTCTGATATGCTTATAGAAAACTGGCAGCATTTTTAAAATCTTTTGCTAGCTGCTCTTTTTTGGCTTCACGAATGATATTTGTACCCTTCACTTGCCAGAGTTCGTTCCTTTCTATTTTCCTTACTAGGATTTGACTTCCAATTTTTAAAGGACATCTTTTTGTCTCTGTCCCTTTTACTCTGTGTTGGTTAGCCATGGTGGCATTTGTTCGGTCCACTCACTGGTTTTTGCAGTATACATATAGTTTGAGCCTGTATTACTGTGTTTTCAAAAAGTTTCCATTCAGCTTGCAGGCATTTCACTCCTGTGACTTTCTTTGAATTGCCATTTAATTAGTCTCTTCATTTTTGTGTAGTTCCCCTTTTTGAAATTAGATGCTGCTGTGATTTTCTCTGGTATTCCTTCTCCCCCGCCCCCAAAGATGTTAAATTTAATTACGTTATGGTGGCTATTACCAAGTGGTTCAGGTATATTCACTTCTTGGACTAGATCATGTGCACCACTTAAGACTAAACCGAGAATTGCCTCTCCCCTTGTGGGTTCCAGGACTAGGAGCTCCAAGAAGGAATCACTAATGATGTCTAGAAATTTTATCTCTGCATCCCATCCTGTTGTGACATGTTCCCAGACAACATGAGGGTAGTTGAAATCCCCCATTATTATTGGGTTTTGTATTTATTTTAGCCTCTCTAATCTCCCTGAGCATTCACAATTGCTGTCACCTTCCTGGTCAGTTGATCGGTAGTATATTCCAACTGCTATATGCTTATTATTCAAGTACAGAATTTCTATTAATTTTTTTAGTCTCAGGTTGAAGAAATATTTTTTACTCAGCATTGGTCTTTGTCTTGTGTCTGATTTTTACAAATCATGTGAATACTCCTTGGGTGAATTCTTGACTCTAGTGAAATACATGGGAGTTTTGCCATTGACTTCAACTAGGCCATGTTTTCACCCCTTCATGTTCTTTTCCTTTTATGATAGAAACCTACTTTCTTTTTCACACTGAAGTCATCAAACTGTTGTAAGCAGAGCTGGCTGAAATTTTTCAAAATTTTGTTAACATTTTGAATGAAAGAAAAAGGGCAGAAAAAGATTTTTCACTTGTCTTCCCCACACCCATTTTTAACCAGCTGTTATAAGTTGTTAGCTTTTAAACTACAATTTTTGCTCATAAAACTAAATAAAAAGTCAGTGGAATACAAAAATAAATAAATAAATAAATAAATAAATGCAAAATTAAATGTGAGGATGTCCCATGTGACGTGAGAGAAAAGTACTAACCCTATGAATTTCACTCTTTGGGTAAAGTTTATACCAGTAAAATTTGCACCTGTAATTTTGTACCTGGTTAAACTCTGTGAACCTGTGGGTACATGCACACTAAAATCACTGCAGTGGCATAGGTATGGTAGAAGGATTTTTCCATCAATATAATTAATTCACCTCTCCAAGAGGTGGTAGCCAGGTCAACAGAAGAATTCTTCAGTTGACCTAGTCATACCTACACTGGGGGCTAAATCAACCTAACTACAGTGCCCAGGGTGTGACATTTTTCACAGCATTGGGCATCATAGCTCGGTTTGGTCTAATTTTTAAGTGTAGACCAGACCTATGATTTTCAAGGGCCAGTATTCTGATTTGAACCTGCAGGTACAAAGATATTTGTGCAACTATTACCGGCATAAGTGTTACTCCGACTTGTGACAGCTGGGACGAGGGTCTGATGGGGGGTTATGGGACTGAGGGAAAGAAGGCAGATAGTATTACTGAACTCATCTTGTACTTCTGACAATTCCTTCTGGTTGGTTGGTCGGTTGTCTTCTAGTTTTTGTTTGTACAGCACTTTGCACAAATGGGGCTCCTGGATCTGATGTAAGTAAAATAATAATATAATAATTGAACAGACCTCCATAAGTTGATTCTCTTGGTGGGCATGTGTTGCTTCCTCATCCTCCACCGTTAGCTCAGCGGGGAGCTAGAAATGCACCCTTGTTCCTTTTGGGGCAAGAACAGAAAACTTAATTTTCCGGTCTAGAAGTTACAATTGGTGCAGAAAATCATTAAATGCTATCTCCCCACTGTGGAGCAGGAATATCAATTCTGTATCATTTTTATGGAGCCATGTTCCTTTGCCACTTATTTAAACCATGCTGTAAAAAACAATGAGGACCAGAGGACACAGCCCTGATGGCACTGATAATGGCCATGAAAGAAAAAGAATTGGGAAAAGGGGATTTATTTATAATGTGATATAATTGTTTTGCATCATTACCTTAAAAAAAACCCAGGTTTGTATTCCAAGACTGAGAGAGAAGAAAATATGGCTGAATGTTTTGATTTTTCAAAACTGCTGAATGACCACAATTGGAATCTGGATATTACAAATTGCTGCTGTGTGCTGAACACTTCTGAAAATCTGCCTGCGTCATTTAGATGTCTAAATGGGAACTGCTGATTGAAGATCTAGCCCTCAATAAGTGCTATGGCTTGTGATGCTGCATAATTAATGAAATCTCATAGCAGTTCTACAATGCTCTGTTCGCTAACTGGGTAAGTTCTAATGACCCTTCTCCACAGAAATCTGAACACCTGACTCATTTATTGTCTGGAGAGATGTTTTTGGGGTGCAGATGATTGATGGAGGTCTGGGCATTGTGGGGAAGTAGGTCTGGGGGGGTTCCATGTTTGAGTTGCTGCTTCCAAGGCACTGTGTAATTAGGGTGTCAGATTGTTCAATTGAACATTTTGAGGGTCTGCCGGTCAAGAATGCCCTGAACATGGTATGCGTGACCATTAGACATGGGAACAAATCATTAGAAACAATTCAGACAAAAGTACTTCAGTGCCCCCTGGTCCAAAGCCCAGTGAGATTAAAGGAAAGATTCCCTTAGGGCTTTATATTCAGATGCTTTGTCAGTTTCTTCTAGCTGATGTTCTAGTTAGACAGCTAATGGCCTCTCCGCATTGCTGTGCACCTGCTTTGCCAGATACACCTGGAAGAAATAGATGGAACTCTAACATCTCACTAGTTAGACTTGTACATGTGCTGAAGTAAATAGGATGAAATTCAATAAGGACAAATGCAAAGTATTCCACTTAGGAGGGAACGATCAGTTACTCACATACAAAATGGGAAATGATTGCCTCGGAAGGAGTACTGTGGAAAAGAATCTGAGGGCCGAAGAGAATCACATGCGAAATATGAGTCAACAGTGTAATACTGTTGCAGAAAAAGCAAACATTATTGTGGGATGTATCAGCAGGAGTGTTGTAAGCAAGGCACGAGATGTAATTCTTCCACTCTGCTGCGTGCTGATTAGGCCTCAACTGCAGAATTGTGTCTAGTTCTGGGCGTCACATTTCAGGAAATATGTGGGCAAATTGGAGAAAGTCCAGAGGAGAGCAACAAAAATGACTAGAGGTCTAGAAAACATGACCTATGAGGGAAGATGTTAAAAATTGGGTTTGTTTAGTCCGGAGAAGAGAAGACCGAGAGGGACATAACAGGTTTTTACAAAGGGGAGGGTGAAAAATGGTTTTCATTAACCTCTGAGGACAGAACAAGAAGCAATGGGTTTAAATTGGAGCAAGGCGGTTTAGGTTGGACAATAGGAAAAACTTCCTACTTGTCAGGGTTGCTAAGCACTAGAACAAATGGCCAAGGGAGGTTGTGGACTCTCCGCCATTGGAGGTTTTTAAGAACAGGTCAGACAAACACCTGTCAGCGATGGTCTAGTTATTACTGAGCCCGGCCTTGTGTGCCGGGGACTGGACTACATGACCTGTTGTGGTCCCTTCCCGTCCTACGCGTCTATGATTCATTGCTTCAGTTGAGTATCCCCATGCCATCCAGGGACCATCTGGATCAGACCTGTGCAGGCTGTTCAAGGGATGCAAAATGAGCCCAAAACCTCCCCTAAATCAGCCCTGGTTTGAGTCTGATCTCTTGTATCGCTTGACCTCCAAACTTCTGAAATCCTGCTTCTGACCTCGCAAAGTCATGAGAGCGACCCAAAAATCAGGAGAAGTTTGTGAAACGATTAGAGTGTGGTTTTGGCCTGGTTTATTTTTTTCCATAGAACCTCCCCTGCCCACCTCGTGCGTGCATGTGTGTTTGTGCACCTGTGACTAGTATGTAGCTCCCAGTACAGAGGAAGAGGCTTCTGTTCCGCTGTAGGGGCTCTGGCCCGAGGGACCCGACGGAGATCGAGTGACACAGACTGGTATCAAATGCTGCCCAATGGGGCGGAGCGCCCATTTCTCCCAGACCCCCCAATGCTCCAATTAATTAATACTGTGCCCCCTTCCGCCCCACCCCACAGATGCCCGTCGCCCACCCTGCAGTTAATTAGGCAACTCCCCACCCCAAATCAATTCTTCCCTCCCAGCTCCACCTCTGCAGCTGGAGTGTAAGGTCCTCTAGTCCCCTTCCCAGGCCTGGTGGTGCAGGGAGTGGGGGGAACAGACTTACCAATTGTTCAGTGAGGGAATGGGCCGGGGGGAGCATACCCCCAAATCCTCTGGCTTCTGAGGGGAGACGGGAGAGCGCTGCCTGCCTCCTGCCGCAGTCCTGATTGGCTGCTCTTCCCGGGGGGGGGTGAGGATGGCAGCCAACCAGAGAGCATTCCCTGGGACCGGACTAGAACTGGTGCGAGGGGCTGGGATTGTTGGCAGCAGTGGATGCCCTGCATGAACCAGTAATGACAGGTTCAGTTGTCATGTTTGCGGTGTCTCTCTGAGGTTTCCATGAGCCCGGTGCCTGTTTCTGAGTACCCAAGCTTCCTGTTTCTCAGTGCATTTTGAGCTCGACTCGTTGTCCAAATAGATCACAGGAAGCAAATCACATGCTATGTCTCTTGTGTATGTCTTTGTTCAACCCAACTCAGCCGCAGCCTTTTTGCAGTGGATTTCTCAGGGATCTGAAGTGTACTTCAATTGAATTCTCTGATCCAAGCAGAAAAGCCTGGAGAATACATATTGTATCTCTTTCCTAGTCTGTGGGACACTTGCAAGAAGTTGCCTGGTATCTGTTCTGCTCAGGTATGGTGGCAATCAAGCCATAGGATTTTCTACTCGCAGGGATGTGACTAAGTAGGAATGGATAAGCTTTCTGGCAGGATCCAGATGAGGGACTTTTACCTGTCTTAGTGCTCATTGATAAGGTCTTCTTTTTAGGATTTCTTCTGCTCCCATTGAGTGGATGGTTGGTGGCTAATTAAGCCATTGTCATGCATGACATCACCATCATCTTCACTCCACACAATGTGCACACACACATGCTTTTCTCTGGCTGGCCATGACCCTGCTTGGGAACATATTACTGCCTTTCATGGACATTTCTTCTCTTGTCCCCACCCTCTTGCAGTGTCTCACATCACCAGATGATGTGAAGCTTCCACAAGGTATGGCTTCATGACCTTTGACAACAGCCACCAAACCCAGTGAGCTCCCACTTCTACTCTGATCTATTTTAACCACGCTGTCTGTGCAGACAATGACGTCCTTTTCTGCACGCTTGGGGACTCCTTGTCTCTATGGTAACAATGGCAATGGCTTGTGCCACAGTTCTTGTAGAATCATAGAAGATTAGAGTTGGAAGGGACCTCAGGAGGTGTCTAGTCCAACCTGCTGCTCAAAGCAGGACTAACCTCAGCTAAATCATCCCAGTGAGGGTTTGTAGGTGGGTACTTTCTACTGCCTGCAATACCAGCAGACAGGCTCATGTTAAAATGGGTCTGTTAAGTCCTGCAAGAGGACCAAGAGGCTGGGGATGGGTGCGTTGCATTTGTACACTGACTGATACCTTTTGAGGTCTGAATCACTGGCAAGGAAACACCAGCAGAGACTCATCCTGCTTTGAAAGGTAACTCTGCAGATCTCCTGTGTACTCCCGGAAAATCCACGTTCCCCCCTGTGTGTGTGTGTGTGTGTGTGTGCACGCGCACGCGTCCTGCTTAGTTCCATCGCAAGACACAGAACTAGGCAATTGCTCCTCCTGTCTGCAAACGCTCCGTCTTTCCCCCTCGTTTTCAGCACGTGGGTGAGCGGCTGGAGTAGGCTGTTCGACACTTTGGGTTCGTAGTGCTGTTGGTAGGAGGATGATACCGAGCTCTTCATCGTCTCACTGAGCTCAGACTGTCCATGTTCTTGCTTTTGCAGGGCCCTAGCTGAGGAAGGGCCGGAGAGAGCTCTCTCCAGCTGATACAGAAGGAGGGGAAAGATCCTTGCTGAGGAAAGCAGCCTGTGCTGCTTCTGTTGAAGAGACTGTGCCTGTTCTTTTGCTCAGTGCGTCTAACTGTCAGGGGCTTGCTGGATCCATTATTGCATTGGGGTGCTCAGACCAGGTTAGTGATCTTTTACCGTCTTCAGGGGGCCTAGATCTTTCTCTCCAATAAGAACTGTGTCATACGTATCCAGGCCTGCATCTCTTCCAGGCGGGAAGGTTGCAATGTCTCTAATGAAGGTTGCCCTTGAGGATCAATCAGAGGTTTCAGTTAAAAATAAGTTAGCTGTTACCTAGCAGTTATCAGTAGATCTCAAAGTGCTTTACAAAGGTCAGTATCCGTATTACAGATGAGGAAACTGAGGCACAAGGCGGTGAAGTGAATTGCCCAAGATCACTCATCAAGTCAGTGGCAGAGCTAGAAACTGACTCCAGGTTTCCTGAGTCCCACTCCTGTACCCTAGCCGTCAGGGCTCACTGAGTCTCCAGTTAATGCAAAATTAGGCTGCCCTCATTTAAAGACCACATGAGCACCTTGCACATGTGCTCTCATTGACTCCTGATTTGCTTTTGAACCCAGCCCCAGCTTCTGGTGTTTATTTCAGAGCCCCAATAGCTTGGGAAGGCCTGGCTATCTTAGTGCCGTCTGCTGCATGCTAGCATTGGCAATCAGCTCCAGGGCTTTGGTTGTTTACTTCAGAGCTGAAGTCCTGCTTGGGGGTGGCAAGACGTTCTTGTTGGGAGACCCTCGCTTCTGGAATTCACTCTGGCTCGTGGCCTGCTGGAAGCCAAGTCTGGCGCTCTCCAAGGTGCAGTGCAAGATAGATCCATTCAATCTTGCTTTTTTGCTGTTTTGAATAATGTGTCTGAACTGACAGTGAGTGAGAGGTGATAATGGAAAGGAACAGGCCAGATTTGTAGCGAGACTGATTGTTTTCATTTTTGTTTACAAGTTAAGATACTGTCGCAGGAAGCATGATATAAATTATGAAACGAATTGATGTATCTTGCGGTGATCATTGATATGGGGGATGTCTTATCTCGTAGGTCTTGATGGATAATGTTAATAAATCTGCGGTTTTTAGAGGGTGCATATCTGCGTGTGATAGATTTTGTGGTGGGCATGAATGTTGTAGATGGTTTTAAAGACACACATATGTTGGCTGGGGGACTAAGCTGTGTCCATAAATGATGTATGCTGAAGGCTCCATTGGAAAACTGAGGCCAGCCTCAGTGCCACACCATGAAGGGGTGCACAGTTGTTGATGGCTTAAAGATACACACATTTTGTACCCAAATGCTCCTTTTAGGTGTTTGCTTGCTTGATTTTGATAGCTTATTCTAAGGTCCTATGATTTCCGTTGTACAGTAGATGATTTTTGCTGTCCTTAAGCTCACAGAGGAGCCTGTGGTTAGTAGGTATGCACGTCCCTTTGGTTTCCTCCAGTATGTTTGGTAAAATGTCATTTGTGTGGAGCCTGAGACATGCTGGTCACATCCTGAGCGTCCCTTCTTTGGTACTCTTATCTGACAATTGCAATGATTAAAAGTGATGAGCAGCAGATGCATCTGTTCGAGGAAAGAGTCCCTTTGTGAATAATGACATTTGCCTCTTCTGTGAATCAGTATGCACAGTCCGGGAGCTCAGCAGGAGTAAATATCAGCCTTCGTAGTCCCAATGGCAATCCCGGGTTGGCGCCTTCTGACACTTTCCCTCCAGCTGGCAACCTTTAGAATAGTGATGAATGTGACCTGATGAAAGAGTTGAAACTTTTGTCAGCCTCAAAATCCAAAATAGTACATTAGCCATGGACTAAGCATCATGAATCTGCTTATCAGATGAGGCTTCCACCTGGCTGTCAGCATCATCTGCTGCTGCTGCTGGGAAATCATGTTTGCCTTGTTTTCAGGAGATGCTATCAACTGTGGCTGCAAGCCAGTGCATTTTGCAAGCTGCCAAGCACACTGGTAAGGTAGGGGCCTGTTTATCACAGACTGGAATTGCAACGTGTGGGGTTATTGGCTCTTTGATTGACCCATGGTTGAGCTGCTGTACTTTACATTATTCGGGAATTGACTGTACTCAGCATTATTTGTTGAGTGTGCCTTTTATCTGACATTGCTGGTGCCCAGATCTGGGGTGTAGATTGAACTTGTCAAGTCATTTGATTTGTATGCCAGTGGTTACAACTGGAGTATATTTCATAGCTATAATGACAGAGGCACACCCAAATTCTCATAGTGTGGCATAGTATGTATTTCACATATCCTTTTCGACTTGGGGTTTGCCTATTTGAAATGTCTAGGAATAAAGCTAGCGTTGTAAATTATAGATAAACCTTTTAACAACTGGAAACTGAAGATGAGATGTCAGCTAAGAGTGTCTCTGTCACAGAACTTAACCTGTGACATCTGATTGATGTGTCTGGTATATTAAACCCAGATCAAAGATTCCCTGCTGAAACAAAAAATTTTGCAGAAATTTTTGTTTTGTTTGTTTTTTTAAATCAAAGTAAATAAAATGAAAGCTTAAGTGCTTTGCTGGAGTGCAATGCCTATAACGGCCCTTCTCCTAGTCTGCCCTAACCTTTTCCCAATTTAGCAGATATTATCAAAGACAAGTCTTTTTAAAGGAAATACTAGGAGCCTAATCCAAACCCCTTTGAAGTCATTGGGAGTATTTTCACTGACTTCAATGGGCTTTAGATCAGGCCCTATTGCAACCATCGAAATAATTCAGTCTGTATGTAGTGAATCTGGGGCTGGCATGCTGCTGTTAAGAAACCTTTTGTGTATGTATATGTTGAATCGCTCAGTAAAAGCCTGACTGTAATAGTAATTGTCTGGAAGGACACATCTTCGTTCCAATTAATTTAAATAACTAAATAAATGATAAAGGTTGTTAACTTTACAGTTAATAACTTTGATTGGGTTGTTAACTTGGATGATCCTAGAAGTTGCATAGGCATAGAGAAGGTCTTATATTAAAGTGAACTATAGATCCAGGATTAGTAATAAAATTCTCATAGAAGAATAAAATTAAGAAAAATGAACTGTTAGAGCCAAATTCTGATATGTTTACTCCCTTTTACATTGTTTTACTGTTACTTCTTAAATAGTCCCACTGGTTTCAAGGGCGCTACTCATGAAGGTAGGAAAAAATCGGAATCTATCCCTTAGTGAACAATTTTGATTAATGGTGGTACGTTTATCTTTGGTTAATAATTTTGAATAGTGTGTGTTAAGTTCACGCATCCAGTTCTGTAATTATCATGTAACTATCATACGTTATATTCCTTTTCTGTATGTTTCATACTTACAATTCAGAAAGAGCAGTCCTGTGTTGCCTTTATATTGCGGCAAATGCAATGCACTTATATAGGGACTGCGAATGAATGATCACTAGTCTAGAGTTTGATGAAATATTCAGTGGTATTCTGTATGCCATGACTATGCTACGGGGCTCCCACGTAGGGTCAATGAGAGGCACAGGTAAAGTAACTTGCCTAAGGTCTGGGAATAGAACCACAATTTATTGACACTGAGCCTGGGCCCGAATTCAGCAAAGCACTTAAACATGCACTTAACTTTAAGCATGTACTTGAGACCTACTGAATCAATATTAAGCACATGCTTAAGTGCTTTGCTGAATAGGGAGTAATATAAGCATGTGCTTAAAAGCAAAAGTAAGCACGTGCTTACAGATTTAGGCCCTTTGTAAGCAATCTCCTAGGCCACTGCTTCTCAACTTTTCCAGTGGCTTCTCTTCCGCCCGCCCGCCCCCGTCCACTCCACACTGTGAAATTGACAAGGTTGCTCTGCTCCTGGCAAGGAGCCCGCACACAGAGGGGTGGCTGCATGGACTTCTCCCCCTGGCTTCCAGCAGGGGATGGGGTCTAAAACTTCCCAGGATTCTCACTCCTTTTCCCAGCTGGCAGCAGGGTCCTAAGCCACCCAGTTCTCCAGGGGAGTGGGGGAGAGCTGGGCTCTAGTTGCAAAGCATTCTTGTCATTGTCATTGCTCCTGTCATGAAATTGACAAGACAGCCAACACCCAACCTAAGGGACCTAATGTCTAAACAAACAGTGAGTCACCCTAACTACACCGACATAAGTTGTATGCCTCTCGTGGTGGTGGAGTTATTACATCAGTCTAGTAGAGCACTCACATCAATGGGAGGCTGAAGTGTAGACACTCACATAATTAGGTCAGCATAAGCTGCCTTATGTAGACCTAACTGGGTCATGTAGACCTGCCCTCACATAGCGAATGCCAGTGAAAATGAGGTATGATCAGAGGCTAAAATAGGGAAAGAACAACGAAAACATTTTTTAGACAAGTTAGATGTCTTCAAGTCACCAGGGCCTGATGAAATACTTCTTAGAATACTCCAGGAGCTGAGTGAGTCTATCTGAGCCATTAGCAATTATTTTCCAAAAGTCATGGAAGACAGGAAAGATTCCAGAGGACTGGAAAAGAGAAAATATAGTGCCAAGCTATAAAAAGGGAAATAAGGGTAACCTGGGGAATTACAGACCAGTCAGTTTAGCTTCAGTACCTGGAAAGATAATGTAGCAAATAATGAAACAATCAATTTGCAAACACCTACAAGGTGATAGTAACAGTCAGCATGGATTTGTCAAGTACAAATCATATCAAACCAACCAAATAGCTTTCAAGGGTAACAAGCCTTGTGGGTAGCACGGAAGCAGTAGATGTGGTATATCTTAAATTTAGTAAGGCTGTTGGTACTGTCTTACATGACAACCTTTTAAACAAACTAGGGACATGGAACATAGATAGATCTACTATAAGGTGGGTGCCTAACTGGCTGGAAAACCAGACCCAGTGTTACCTGGCAGCTCTGTGTTCTTGGGGAACCAGGGTGAAAAACCCCTATTCTCTCTCTGGCTCACCTGAATCCCCCCCAGCCTCTGCTTGCACCAGAAACAAAAGCTATGAAAAGGCTGTGGGAGACACACCTAAAACCCTCCCAACAAGGGTGATAGGATTGAGACAACTCCCCATGCCTCATCTCCATAGAAGATGTAAAAAGAGGCATCTCAATTAGCACATTGAATGGAGAACTGGAGCCTCGTTTACATCGAAGATGGAACAAGAATTAGCATGAAGAGTGGAGAACCAAGCTCCAAAGCAGGTACCGCACTGAACTCTGGGATTGGCAAGGCAGGGACACACTGCATGATGGGAGATCTCTGCTCTTGATGTAAATGAACTCACACCTACACCCATCCAGCTCCGCAGTTATCAGACCAGTCTAGTATTGACATGCAAAACACTGAATCTGCCTGGTTGCATGGTGAGCTCCCCCAAGGAACATTGACCATAGCTGAGAGTGATCAGCTCCTATTGTCCAGCATAGAGAAAACCACCCTGGGGTACTTCACTGAGACATTGTTTACCCACAAACAAACCTGGTTCTACAACATACCCCTACCCAAGTTCAAATCTCTCTTGCTCTCCTCTTCTGATGCCTGGACCCAAATGCTTTCCTGACTGATCCTGTTGTGGGTTTTGCGTCTCCCTCAATTGTTCCTGATCCTAAGCTGAACAGCCTGTCTCCTGGGAACTTCTGAGCTTCAAGGAGTGGTAAGATTCTACCCCGCCCCCTCCATCTTTCCCAATTCTCTCTCTCTCTCAGGTATAACTTTCTACTTTTGTAATCAAATGTGGGCTAGCCTTCTCCAATACCCCAACTGTAATTGTGTTGTATTGTAAGTGTTAGATTGTTTTTCTCTCCTTGTATGGCATCACTATTAGTATCATAAGTTTTATACACCTGGCAATAAACTAACTATTGTAATCAAGCTGGTTGCCAGTTTCTCTCTCTCTAAATGCATTTACTGCTTTGTGTTCTTGGCTTCCCTACCTTGCTCTGCAGCAACGCTTCTTTTACCTAAGTCAAAGATCCCTGGAGTGCCCAAAATCCTATGGGGTTTGCTTATCAAGGGGGTTACTGCTAGAACAATTGTGTTGCGAAGAGGCATATAAAGGGGGTAGCTGAAAAGTGCTGCTCTGCCTAGCCTACGGAGTCCAGGGGCGCATAAGGGTGACAGCTGAAAAGTGCTGTTTGGACCCAGCCTGCTCATAAGTGTGCTCCATTCTGGTGCGGTGCAAGGGGCACATGAGGTGACAGCTGACAACGCTGTGTCACCAGCCTGCTGAGTTCAGGGACGTATAAGGGGTCAGCTGAGAGTGCTGATAGCCCGGCCTGCTCAGACGCACTCAGTTCATCTGGAATTGGTGTGTGTATCTGGGGGGTTTATCTGAATCTGAAAACCTTAGGTCCTGCAGGATAGCTCCATTGGGAGGGGACTTGTAGCCGTATGAACACACCAGTAACACAAGCAGCACATTAATAGAATCACACCCTCTCTTCCAGGAAGGGAACCCTAATAAATAAGCAGACCTCAAAGTGACGGGCAAATCTGGTAACACCAGAGAGTAGTTATCAGTGGTTCACAGTCAAGCTGGAAGGGCATATCGAGTGGGGTCCTGTTCTGTTCAATAGCTCCATCATTGATTAAGATAATGGCATGGAGAGCACACATATCAAGTCTGTGGATATTACCAAGTTGGGAGGGATTGCAAGGGCTTTGAAGGATAGGATTAAAATTTAAAATGAGCTGGACAAACTGGAGAAATGGGCTGAAGTAAATAGGATGAAATTCAATAAGGACAAATGCAAAGTACTCCATTTAGGAAGGAGCAATCAGTAGCATACATAAAAAATGGGAAATGACTCCCAAGGAAAGAGTACTGCGGAAAGGGATCTGAGGGTCAGATGCTAAATACGAGTCAACAGTGTCACACTGCTGCAAAAAAGGCAAACATCATTCTGGGATGTACTCGCAGGAATGTTGCAAGTAAGACCCAAGAAGTCATTCTTTTGCTCTCCTCTGCGCTGATTAAGTCTCAACTGGAGTATGTGTCTAGTTCTGGGCACCACCTTTTAGGAAAGATGTGGACAAATTGGAGAAAGTCCAGAGAAGAGCAACAAAATGATTAGAGATCTGGAAAACATGACCTATGAGTGAAGATGGAAAAAACTGGGTTTGTTTAGTCTGGAGAAGAGAAGACTGAGGGGGGACATGATAACAATTTTCAAGTACATAAAGAGGTTGTTACAAGGAGGAGGGGGAAAAATTGTTCTCTTTAACCTATGAGGATAGGACAAGATGCAATGGACTTAAATTGCAGCAAAGGCAGTTTAGGTTGGACTTTAGAAAAAACTTCCTAACTGACAGGGCAGTTAAGCACTGGAATGTATTGCCTAGGGAGGTTGTGGAATCTCCCTCATTGGAGTTTTTAAAGAGCAGGTTAGACAAACACCTGTTAGGGATGGTCTAGATAACGCTTGGTCCTGCCATAAGTGCAGGGGACTGGACTAGATGAGCTTGCAAGGTCCCGTCCAGCCCTACGATTCTATGATATCTGACAGAAGCCAGAAAAAAAAATTGTGTGAGATTTTGCTTTTTAGTACAGATGAACTGGATGACAGGGATTTCAAATGATATTTGCCTTCCCCTGGCCTCGCTGTAGGAAGCAGCATGAAATGCCTTTCTCCTTAATGTTCCTATGGTACTCATACTGTGTGACGAACCCATTATACTCCTCAAACTCTCAACATCTTTTCTTGGCAGGGTATCTTTCATTTGCGTCTTCTCTGCTTCCAGTCGCAGACCATTGTCTTTGTGTTACAGTTTGTTTAATTCATTGTAGCTGCCCTCCTACAGACATTGGCGTGAATATTTTATTTTCCACTATGTTAAACTCCTGTTTACAGCCTTTTCTAATTAGCACAGGGCTGGGGAAGATGTGAGTTAATATTTATTAGGAGTTAATTTTTGCTTGGTTGCTGGAGAGTGTCATGTTAAATACCATCCGAGGCAGTATTTTATTATTATTGCTTGAATTATGGTAACACCTTGAGGACCCAGTCAGAGATCAGTGCCTAATTGTGCACATAAATGTGAACCAATCTTAGCAGTAGGGCATAGGGAACTATTTGTAATTAGAACCAGTGAAATAAAAATGGCTTTTAACCAATTTTTTTTTTTCCAGAAAATGTTCATTCGGTCAAAAAGGAATTAAAAATTCTGGAGTTTTACCATGATTTTCTGTTTTTAAAATGGAACTTCTTAACCCAAAAGCTTTTTCAAAAATTGAATATTTTTCAGATTAGGGTTTCAGTTTTCACATCCAAAAACTGAAATCATTTGATGGGAATTTCTAAAGATGGGAGTTTTTAAAGTTTAAATAAAGTTTATAAAATTTTTTAAAGAAAAAAATTTCCCCCTGAACTGTCCCACAAAAAAAATCATCATTTTCACCCAACTCTAATCATAATAAAAAATGTCCTTGATGCCTAATTCTGCTCCCCCTCCCTCTCAGCCTCCCCTCCATCTCCTGATCCTTCCCCTGTACCTCCAGTATCTCCTCACTTGTTCTCCTTCACAGTCTGCCTTCTTCCTTGTTCATTACTTCACTGTAACCTCCTTCATTCTCTCCTCCTACCTGCCCTGCAAACACCACACACAAGTCAATAATAAGCCTTACCAACTTTCACTTCCAGGCAAAGTTTTGTGGCTAATTGAAATAATTGCATTTCTTGATCAAAGAAATTTCAAGCAATACAAAAGTTTGGGTGTACGAATATATTTGAATATTAACAGGGATTACAAATGGGTGAAATTGACGTGTGGTTTCTAATTTGACTGTCGCAAATATCTACTTGCCCTATTCAGCCAGCTTCAATGAGAAGATCCTGTCAATGCTGTGTTCTCTTGGCATTGGTTTAACATCAGTCATGTTTGCCAAGAGTTATCTGCAATTTGTTGTTAGTCTTTCTGTGTGACATTCACCCCTGTGCAAAGGGATGTCAGCACAAGCCTATGACCCACATATGTCCCTTTACAAACCCCTTTTGAGGGTTTAAATGGGACTTCAGGCCTTGTTCTGGGCCCCTCTGCAGAGGAGTGACTCTTGCCTGTACCTATATACTTCATAAATCAACAAAATCTTTCTATAGCTGGTATTGCCAATGAGCCAAGCACAATCTTTTCAATCCCCAGAGCTCAAAATTCATGTCAGGTCCCCAAAAGCATGAGATCAGCTTTAAAAGTCATGAGGTTTTTTTTCCTTGCTTTTTAATTTCTGAGATTGAGGGTGTGCTCAGATCATGTTTTCTCTGCAGCTGTGAGGAAGATAAATTTAAAAAAACCCAAAAAGCCCCCTCCCAAAGATGAGATTATTAACTGATCACGGGATTCCTGGAGCTGTGGCTTCAAGAAACACACCAAGTAGTTTGAAAGTCTCAATGGAGTCATGAGAAACACTGTGAATTGTCCCTCTGAATCAGTGGAGGGTGATCAAAGGCACCATAGGGTGTGAGGCTCTCAGCTCTTGTTAACTAGGACCCAGATTTTGCACTTTTGAAATAGAGGCAGCATGAGACTACCATTCACTGGGTCAGGTTTTCAGCTAGTGTAGTTTGGTGCGGCTTCCTTGGCTTCAGTTTACACTAGCTGACAATCAGGCCCAATGAATCTTGTAAAATGCTCTGAAATCTTGGATTAGAAATGCAATAGAATTGCAAAGGGGTATTAGTGTGATGGACTCACTTATTTTGTTACCCCTGTAAAACTTGGTTGCAAATGAAGTTTCAAAAAGTGTGTCAGATAAAAGAAAGTCAATTCAATTTAACTACCAGCCCTCTGGTGATAAAAGAATCACGATGGAAGCAGGGATGTTACAGGCTAGATTTCTTATCCATAGAAGGGAATGGCCAAAAAATCAAGCACTTCAAAGGAGGAAACCATCATGAAAAATGAACGCTGCTTTTCTGCTATGCACAAAAAATCTCAGTGAATTGACACGCATTCACCAAAGAGGCTCTGAGAGCACAGTCGCTTTGCTACTTTCCTCCTTCCAGGAGTGATAACTGAAAACTTCTAGTCATAAAGCTTCATGACAGAACAGCGGCAACAAAAAACAATTAAACTTAAAACCTATTAAAGAATATTGCCCTGAACTCCTCTGAGGCAGGCCAAGTTGCACCATCAGCCTTTACCCTTCTGTCCCAGCTGCAAATATACTCAATGTATCTCAATCTTGCCCTATTCCCCTGCTGGGCCTATCCTCGCACGTTCCACTGAATTGCTCCTCTCTTTTTAGTCCTGCGTCTCTGTGTTCTGTGATCATGCTATGCCAAAGGGCTGAGTAATGCAGAAAAGATTTCAGCTGCAAATGCCCAGAGCCCAGTTGTCAGCTATCTTTGCGAACACCTTCTTTTCTTATCTCTCTTCCCCTGTTTAAATTGGCCACATTTCTACACATAAGAGGCAGATTCCTAGATGTGTCAAGGTCACATCTATGACCACTCAACTGATGTAAACCTGCCTTAAAGCTTGTTCTAATGCAGTGGGCCCTGGCCTAATTCTCAGCTAGCCCAAACCATTCAGGGTGCAGTCAAGAAGGAAGGGGAAGAGGTGGGATGGAGGGGCAGGAGCAGAGCTGTGTGGGAAGAGGATGAGAGAGAACTTGTGTGATTAGTGGGAGACAAAGAGAGACTGAACGTGTGTGTGGGTGGGGAAGAAGAAACCACGTGTGTGCATGCATGGGTTTGTGTGTGATGGGAGAGGAAGAGCATGAGTGTTTTGCATAGGTGTGATGGGCAGGGAGGAAGTGTGTGTGTGTGTGAGAGAGAGAGAGAAATGAGCGAGAGACAGCATGAGTGTGACTGATGGAAGAGAAAGCGAGCTTGAGTGTATGATTGTGTGTCTGCGTAAAACGTCTCGTCAGAGAACACATGGGAGTATGCAGCTTTGTGTGGATGGTGAGAGGGGATATTTGTGTGAGTGATGGATTGAGAGAGAGATCCATGGATAGGGAGAAAGCGTGTGAATTGCGTTAAAATCCTCTGGAATATGGGAGACTGCACCTGGCGTTTCAGACGTGTCTGAGGGAAGAGTCTCTCTTCCCACCATTTACATTTCCTTGGCTCCCTCACAGCACCCGAGACCCTCCCCTTCTAAGGCTCCGGACCTGCTACTAAGTATGTTTTTCTCTGTTCATAGACAGAGTGAGCGTTCTCTCTCCCAGTCTTTGCATGGGATGTTGCTGAATTGCGGTTTCATGGGGCTGCTTTCCCCAAAGCACCAGGGGATGAAAATATGTCTAGAATGGTCCCTTGAAATACGTGTTAGCTACTTATGCTAAACCGTCTCTTCCACCCTGTGTTTAGCTGTGATATTGTGAGTACCTTTCCCAGACCTGAAGAAGAGCTCTGTTGTAGCTTGAAAACTTGTCTCTTTCACCAACAGAAGTTGGTCCAGTAAAGGATATTCCCTCCCCCATCTTGTCTTTCCAACATACTGGGACCAACATGGCTACAACAACACTGCACACAGTTATATGTAATGACGGCACCTAGAGGAGACCTCAACCAGGTAGGGCTCCATTATGCCAATGTAACGCAGAGATCTTCGTTTTCTGTGATTACAAAACTCAACTTCTTTGATTAAAAAAATATAAAAATCCACATTTTTCTGTGGCTAAAATGAAACACTGAACTTTAGTGTCCCTAGCCACAATATATATAGGTATCAGTTGAACATAATGCTTTATTGATATATTTACAGTTGTAAAATGCTGGAAGTAAAACATCGCAATATATTTATGTGCTAAATTTTCGTATGCCCCTTCCTGCTTTGGCCACCATTCCAGAGGACATGCTTCCATGCTGATGATGCTTACTAAAAAAAATAATGTGTTAATTAAATTTATGACTGAACTCCTTGGGGGAGAAGTTTATGTCTCCTCCGCTGTGGTTTTACCTGTAGTCTGCCATATATTTCGTGTTATGATGACCCAGCACACATTGTTCTATTTAAGAACACTTTCACTGAAGATCTGACAAAACACAAAGATGGTACCAATGTGAGATTTCTCAAGATAGCTACAGCTCTCGACCCAAGATTTAAGAATAGGAAGTTCCTTCCAAAATCGGAGAGGGACGAGGTCATGCTGTCAGAAGTCTTAAAAGAGCAACACCCTGATTTGGAAACTACACAATCTGACCCACTGGAAAAGAAAATCAATCTTTTGTTGGTGGCATCTGACTCAGATGATGAAAATGAGCATGTGTCACTCCTCACTGCTTTAGCTAGTTATCAGGCGGAACCTGTCATCAGCATAGAATCGTGTCCTCTGGAATGGTGGTTTTGAAGCATGAAGGAGCATACAAATGTTTAGCAAATATGGGACATAAATACCTTGCAACACCGGCTACAACAGTGTCATGTGAATGCCTGTTCTCACTTTCAGGTGGCATTGCAAATAAGAAACAGGCAATGTAAATGTAAACAAGCTTGTTTTTCTTAGCAATTGGCTGAACAAGAAGTAGGACTGAGTGGACTTGTAGGCCCTAAAGTTTTACATTATTTTGTTTTTGGGTGGAGTTATGTAACAAAAAAATTTTAAGTTGCACTTTCATGATAAAGAGACGGCACTACAGTACTTGTAAGAGGTGAATTGAAAAAATACCATTTCTTTTGGCTTTTTTACAGTGCAACTATTTGTAATAAAAATAACTTCACTGCTGTACACTTTATATTTTTTGTTGTAACTGAAATCAATCTATTTTTGAAAATGTAGAAAAGCATCCAAAAAGATTTATAATATATTTAAATTGGTATTCTATTATTGTTTTACAGTGCGATTAAAACTATGAATAATCACAATTGATTTTTTAATCGCATTAATCTGCTTCGAGTATATCACTTGAATTAACTATGATTAATTGACAGCCCTACTCAGCAAACATAATTACATTCCAGTTATATCCATTTCAGATGGACAGATTGATGTTGCACTTAGAAGTCCCCAGATATGTATTGTACAGAATGTGAGACGCATAGTGGGTTATCAAAAATGAGGTGGTAAAGATACCTGGACAATGGAAGTGTGTTTTGGATAATGCTACACATTTAATTCTCAAAGTTGAATAGTGCTTATTTAGACAATTACAGATACCTGGCTCCTTTCTGACAATGATGGAGATACATTCATTGTATCAGTTAGTTTCATAGTGTTGGGTAACTTTCTGGCACTTATTCAAGTATCTAGAGCTATATTTCTTATCTCTTTGTTTGTTATTAACCTGTCTGGTGGCTAATCAGTCTTGCTGATTTCTAGTTCAGTCCTTGGCTTCTCTCCTGAGACATCCAAAAAGGGTGATGTGAACAAATGGACTAAAACCACAAATGCTTTTCATACAGGTCACTGAGCACTAGTTGCATGATAACAACTTTCAGTTGTTAATGACCTGGACCAATCTTGTGTCAGTGTCCTAACAGTGAAAGTTTCTGTATTCCATTATTATTTTCTCATATCCAATTATGATTCCCCTAAACCCTCTAGCCTTTCCCAAGAGGATAAATTTTGGCCATTCAGTTTATGGCAGTTTGCAGACAGAAGTACAAAAGGGAGATTATATTTTGTCTTTTGGGAATTGCCTACCATCAGAATTTACACTAATTTCTATCATAATCATTCTAATTTACACCTCCTACCAGCTCCTGATTACTTGTAAAACCTCCAGTCATATTACTCATCCACTTTAAATAACTTTAATTTCAGCTTGTGGACACAGAGGTTGCGTTTCTGTAATAGAGGTTCCAGATTTTTAATGAAAATGCTTTTTGACATCATAACAGAGTGCGATTTTTGGATAAGTAACTGACTTACAAAGATCAGAAGAGTATGGGAAGGGTCAGAAGTATACATGGCATCTATAGTGATTGTAATTTCTCCAAACTCAGAATTCGGTCAGATAATTTAGGCAGCAACTCCCCTGAGGATGAAACCACATTACTCTTTGATTTGTCCTTCGGCTGAAAGAAGCCATCACAATTTGTTGCTGTGAAGAAACTCATTACAAAATGGAAGACATTTAAAAAATGTAGATACAATGAAAGGTCAGTTTGTTTGCTCTCATTAATAGTAAATAGAAATATTGCTTTCGGAAAAAAAACTGCTAACAGCAGCACAGAATTGTAGTCAGGACCAAATATAATTGCTAATACAGTGCTAGCTTTCCTTTTATTTTAATAGCTTAGCTTTAGTCTTAGGGCTGGGATCCCATTAGGCTTGCTTATTAATTTATTTATTTTTAGGCATTGCCTGCCCAAGTATAATGTGGTCATTAGCCAGAGATAGAAATTAAAATGTGAATCTTCTTGCCAGAAACCATGTAACAAATGATGTTACATGAAACTCTGGATTCCACTGCACTTTGAAAGCAGAATGTAGTCAGTGCAAATGAGAACATTTTCCTCTCTTCTAAGCACGCCTTTCCCCACAAGCGAACATCTGTTTGACAATGATTACTCATGTTGGACTAAATACCTAGAAACATACTGCAGGTTTAACAAGAGCTGTATTGAGCTACCTAACATGCTGGGGCACTTGAGCACACAAGCCACTCCAAACAAGCAATCCAGTGATAGTCACGTGCCAAATTCTTGCTTCCTACTTATAATGGTGTCCATTGTAGCCACAGGGCCAGGTCCCAAGCCCATGGACACCAAGAAGAGTCTTTCCATTGACTTCAATGGATTTTTGTATTATGCCCAGAATAAACGGTGAGCCTGAAATAGTGTCAAAAGCCACTGGGGCTGGTGGAGTGTCATATTTCCAATGAGAGTGCATTATGGTTTCATTCTCTGCATGTGATATGGCAGAGATGAGCAGTTTGATACTCCCCTCTCCTTCCCCCCCTCCCCGCCCCAAAAAAGAAGAAGAAATAAGGCGTGACATCAGAGTGGTGACTTGAAGTGCTTTAGTTTTATTTTTAACCCTCTCCTGTGTCCCAACACCTCCCAGCCAAAGATAACTAATTCAGGAGACTGTGGACATCTATATTTGAAAGCAACATTTGGCCCTGAAATAAAAGAGAATGAAACTGAGGAACTGCAGCTAATTTATGGGTAAAGGCAGAAAAAAGAAAAGAATGAGGGATCCCAAGAGATAAAGAGGTGAGAAGGGTAAAAATGGCTAAATTTAAAGCAATCTATATTATGGGCCTGATTCTCCCATCACAGTCAAGCTACTCCTGAATTACACTCATGTCAATGAAGGGAGAATCACTCCCATGGGAAGCCTTTGGTCATTAGAGAGACCATCACTTGGCTTGTGGTTTAGAAGACCATTGTCTAATTAGATCATGGCCCTGGGGGTCAGGACTCTTGAGTTCTAATCCCTGGTCTGCAAATGACCTTGATGAAGTCACTTTATTCTCTCAGCCGCAGTTCCTCCATCTATGAGTGGGATATAATTGTCCTTATGTATCTTACATAAATGTTGTAAGACTTAATTCATTTAAAGTGCTCTGGCTTCCCCAGAGGAGAAATGCCATCAGTAGGAAGACGATGAGCTCAACATCTTCGCTCCCAACTCTTATCCTTATGAGAATATTATTCTTTCTGTCTGATTGGTTCTGGTCATGTTAATCGCTCCTGAGAAAGCCCTCCCCTTCTCTTGTGATGAGACAAATGGCTTTACAAGCATCCTCGGTGGAGTCTTACCGACATATTAACCTTCTTCTTCCTTGGGGAGGGAGAGCTGCACAGTTTGTCTGCTTTGCTGAATTAGGAGTATTTTTCCTTGTATGGTAGAATACACACAGCTTGGCAGTTCTATGTCATATGCATGGCAACATAGCTATTGAGTGGGGACTATCCGAGGCATGCATTTTTGCAGCAAAATTGAAATGTACAATAAACAGAGCGTTAACTGTGAAGAAGCAGGCTACTGGTCAAAACAATGCTGTAAACAAAGCATCAAGAGCACATGAGTACACTGATTAATGATGACAAGCCAAACTTGGTCCATGGCTATGTGCTTGCATAGGGAACTAAGGGGATGTAAGGAATAAATGTAGTTCCCTGTATGGGCTACTTGCATTGTGTTTTCATGGGTCTGCTGCTCCTCTTCCTACGTCTATGACCAGAGCGTAGGTGGGCAGAGATGAGGCGTGATGGAGCCAAGCACAGCTTAGCCAGCAGGTGAGGGAAGTTATCGGTACTAGGTATAGGGGTGGCGCAAATCACGTCCTCCTTCAGCAAGGGCAGGGAACCAGGGGTGAGACTGTGGCGCTCAGAGTCACAGGAGGCGTTTCCTATTTATCTCTAAGACGGGGGAAATGCCTTCGCCTTTCTGAGGCACCGAGGCAGATGAACTGGTTGTGACAGCTGAAAGATCGCTCCGTCAGAGTGTCTCTATGAGACCCGGGCAGCATGGAATTCCCAGGGGCGTCACGTGGGCTGGCATTGGATGGCCACGAAAATACAAGTGCTCATCAGCCAATGTTTAGAGAGGCCCGGAAGAGTTCTTAGATCTTTTCAATCACTGAAGCATTCTGCAAAAGCCAGCACTGGGCTGATACGTATTATCAACTTTCTGTCAGGTTTGTGCAATGTGATTAGCTGACATGCAGCATCCTCCCAACTGCAGAGTGCTGACACTTCATCAAGTCATTATGTTGTGACTCTTGTGAATGCAGGTTTGCTGGTAATTGCCAGCATAACTACTCAGATTTACTTAATTTTACAGCCCTTACCAGACAATCACTTCTAACATAATGAAATAGGCTCTGCCATTTTGACTTTTAGCCTAGGAAAATCCACTTACGGCAAATGATTTTATTGTGGTTTTTATAAAACCATTTTTATTTAATCTCCGGATATTTCTTCACAACATTAGTGATTTTTATCATGTAGAAATCGATATACACAAATCTGGTTTTGTTTTGTTTTGAAATAAACTCTTCTGCATCTTACTGAACAAGTACTGAACAAGACTCCCTATGTGTCCAATCCACAGGTTATGTTTGTCTTTTGCCACCTCACTACAATGCTTGGCTGCTTAGCTCAAGCTGTAGTGCCAATGTACCTGGGCTTAATTCTAAGCTTCAATGGGAATTAAGCACATGCTTAAACTCAAGAATGTGGGGGGTTGATTTCCTGAATTGGAGCCACAGTAATTTGAAAACATGGGACCCCAAAAGTAGTTCTGCTCATTTATTTAAAAATTCAGAAGGACTACTGGATAGTGGAGAAGTATGGTCTTGCATGGACATAGTACTGGCATCTGTAACTGTCTATCCATAAACAGCACCCCACGAGGGAAAATCACAGTGCCTCTTTGGATTGGGTTTTGAATATAAAACAAGGGAAATGTAATTGCATACCGCTGCGACACAAGATCATCCTGGAGGTATTGTAAGATTTAATTAATGGAAAATCTGACTGTGCTTTTTTTTATTAGGCAAGTACATCCTAATAGCGCTAATGTGACCTTGAAAAATTGCTAAATCCATTTAGCACCTCTTTGGAAGAATTTAAATACTTCTCATTCCAATTGAGGTTGCTTTGTGTTAGTGTTTGCCCTGACAGTCATCCTTAGAACTGGGCTAGTGTGAATGTTTTGTGAAAAGAAGCTGCTGTGATGTATTCACGGGCCCTATTCATGTTTTCTTTCTAGTAAGCTCTAGTTTTGAGTAAGTTTACCTTTAAAACATCATGCTGTGTGCCTCTCTCATGAAGCATAATCAGTACTCACAGAGAAGGGCTTCTTGACATGCAACAGGACACTCAGGCGTGGTCAATGCTTAAAATATATACAGCATAGCTATGTCAAACAAGGTAGTAGAGGTGTTTCTGATCTTGCAGAAAAACTTCTGCTGTCGGTTCATGTTGTGTCTACTCTAGGGGGCTGGCATAGGTTCTGCTGTGTAGACACTGTCCTATGCATTCTTTTGCTTGAAACAATGGCTCTGTTGTCTTTTCCCTTTCCGTCGTCCACCTCCATTCCTTTGCTGATCTGTGGGTTAACCACATATAACCCCAGCCTTGGCTCATTCCTTGCACCCAGTTATTCTGTTCCTCCTTCCATTCTTCTGAATGCCTCCAGAGGAAATCCAGACTTTGCAAAGACTTCCTCTTCCACTACAAACTTCTCTTCTCCTTTTCTGAGCCATCTGATGGGTCAGGTGGATAGTGCATCTTTGGTGGACTGATCTTCATTTACCTCGTCTGTTTTGTGGTTGGGTGTACCTATCCCAAGGGGCATCTTTCATTGGTCAACTCTTGAAGATTAAGGAAGCCCATGGATTTCCAAGTAACCTTTGGGGAGGACATTGTTAAACTGAATGACCCCTGGTAGGACTGTCTAATGTACTTCTGTCCTCTACCTTTGATGAAAGGGAGCCGTAAATGCCCTTTCTGCTGAGTGTGTCCTCACAGGTCATCGGAGCTCAGAGATGACCTGGTGAAGATAGAGGGCTGCCGGTGAGAATGCTTCTGCTGGAACTTGTCTGTTGAGTCGGGCTGATTGGGACAGACAGATCATGTGCAATGGCCGGACAGGAGGCAAGGAAATGTTTTTACCAGATTGATACCATAGTCCAACTAGATATCCTGCCCCAAACTATAATTATTCATTTTCAAGATGGGATTTAACCACAGTGATCTTGCATTAGAGGTGACAGATTTTCAAAGGTACTGTTGATTTAGATACAACTTTTCACAGAAGCTGAAGTTCTAGGGTGCTCATATAGTTTTCTAGAAGGAATATCAACAGGACGGTTAAAAGGAGAGGTTGACTCCTTTCCCTTGATAAGTCATAGGGGACCTGACTCGTGATCAGATTAATTAGGCTGTTGAAACTATTTCAGAGATGTTAATGGGACAAGAGAGGAAAATTAACACCAAGACGATTTGAAGGGAGCAATCTTTTCATAGTTACCCCCTCAGGCTGCCTCCTTGATGAGAATCATCTAAGGAACTCTTCAGTCTGCATGTAAAAGAAGGAGACAAAGAATCGAACTGGTATCATATTTAATATATAGCTCACTTGGGGAATTCTGGCCATTTTAATGGGCTTTAATCTACCATAGAGAGAGAGATGCACTAAGAAGGGACCACAAAGAAATATATATTTTCCAAACAGTGGGCGATGGTAGATTCAAAATCTTATAGAAACTTGACTTAATGCATTTTATGTCTGCAATGTTCCATTTACGTAGAGTGCTCAGGACAGTAATATACTTTTAACGGAGGAAGTTCAGATTTGTCCTTGTTATGGCGGGTTTTTACATGAAAAAGAAACTTTTTTTAGAGGAATTAATGTAAAATGTCAGTAAATTCAGTCATAAAAGAGTCAGATAAACTCACAGAAGAACCAGGGCTGGAATTTTTCAAAGTTCAATGAAAACGGCAGTTAGTTATCCAAATCTTACCAAAAGTTGATGTACTTAAACTCCTTAGAATCATACATTCATAGAGTTTACACCCAGATGGGACCACTGGACCTCTTGTACACTGGACCAATACCAGCCAGCACCAACCAGTACCCACACACTAACCCTCACAATCAAAATTAGAACAAAGTATTTACAGGCCTGAGGAGACTGAACTATTAAGTGCCCCAGGAAAAGAACAGGAGGGATTAACTTGAAGGTGTGGCTTGACAAAGCCCTGGCTTGGATGGTTTAGTTGGGGTTGGTCCTGCTTTGAGCACGGGATGGGACTAGATACCTCCTGAGGTCCCTTCAAACCCTCACCTTCTATGATTCTAACATGCACCAGTCCTGCCGGGAAATGATTAAATGAGATACACCCAGATAATCCTAGCATGTGGCCCATGTTCTATGATGCAGAGGAAGGCAAAAAAACCAAAGCAGCTAAGGTCTCTGTCAGTCAGACCTGGAGAAAATCCATTCCCAATCCCACAGACAGCGACCAGTTAGACTCTGAACATGTGATCAAGAACCAGCCAGCCAAACAACCAGAGAGAGAGAATGCTTGGTGTCATCACAAGAGACGTGTCCAGTGTTTCATCTCCAGCTGTAGCCATCCCCGATGTTTTAGAGGATGGACTCTAAAAAATATGCAAACAAAGCCAGACTGCACTGGGGAGAACTATCCCTTCCTGACTATTACAAGTGGCCTTGTGAAGCCCAGAAGCATGAGCTTTTAGGGACATAAGACATAAACCCTACATGACTGCTGAGACCTACCCCTGAGCATCTCAAGCAATGCTGTCAAACAGTCACACTCATACATTTGTCCAGCTCTTTCTTAAAATCTATTAAGGTGTTTGCCCTCCCAACTTGTAGTGGGAGGCTGTACCAGAACCCCACCCCTCTGAGGGTTAGAAACCTTCTCCTCCCTTTGAAAATCCCAGGCTATAAAGCTAAGTAGAAGCAACCTATACAGTAAACATGAATGAAGAAAGGAGATTGGAAAAGAAGAAAGAACAGAGGATATGTATGAGAAGGAAACGGGTGGAAGTCTGACATGAACACTTAGGTACAAAGGTGACAGGAATGAACTCTCTGTATGGAGTCAAATTATTCTTCATTATTTTATAAGGTATATATTATTCTCATATCGCTGTTTCAATTATTCATGTAAAGTAAGTTTATCTGATGAATTCACCTCCTTTTTCCCCACTGCTAATGGATTGTGTGTATATCAGTCCTGATCTCTAGGAATGTATGTATAAGTGGTTTGCATGAAGTTCAGCCTATGGCTATGTCACTCACTGTTTGCTTTGAATGTTATTTGGGATGCATGACCTATGTTACGGTGCATCTACTCCCTGACTGGACAGTCAATGCCACTTGCAAGCCAGGCTCTCACTGTCTGGCATCCTGTACTCCTCTGGGAGTAGCTAGGTCGACTAGAGTATGATGAGCCCATTACAGCTGTGGCAAAGAGGAGCAGTTGTTTTAGCTCAGGCAGCAACGGCTCATACATTAAGATCCATAGGCCATAGGTTCAATCCCAGTGCAGATGTCCCACTCAAAGATGTCAACATTACATACCTCAACCAACCCAAAGATCCCCAGTGTTTTTTTACCCTGATCCAACAAGTGGTGCACATAGGAAGTCAATGGAAACCATGTGTTCTTAGTGTTGTTACCTTCAATCTCACTCCTACATTCACTGCTTTGTTACACTGACATGTATGTAGTGATTTGTCTTACACTGGGCTATGAGCTCTTCCGGGCAAGAACCACATCTGTGTCTCTGTTTGCAGAGCACTTAATGCAATAAAGCACCAGTCGTGATTCTAAGTGCTGCTGGAATACAAATAACATAATCATAGTAACAGTTAATAACAGATGATGGACAGTGAATGAGGAATAATACCCTCCTGCTATGAATTTTTAAGTGAGCACATGGTCATGCTAAATCTTGTGAAGTTCTTGGGATTTGCTCAGTGTTTCCAGAAACCGTCTGTTGTTCAAAGACTTGTGAAGAATGAATAACAAATCCCTGTGAATAAAAGGGGTGCAAATGTTTAGTCATGACAATCTCCTTTGATTTTCCTGGAAACCACCCAGTCTCCTTACCTATGGGTCAACTGACTTCAGCTACTAGATGTCAGGGAGACCTGGGAATCCTGTCTGATCTGAATCTGGTCAGGCAGGTAGGCAAGAACCCTTTTAGATCTTTATCAAGGAATTGCTAAGGGACTCAGAGTTCTCACATTGGCAACCTTCTTCCCACTCTGAAGAGTGGAATTGCAGGAGTTTTACGATGGAGGTTTCCTTCTGCACCTGCAGATAAACAAGGATTTGTGCCACTGAGAATAACAACATATTACTGAAAATTATTAATAGTCCCAAAACCTGGATAAGAAAAGAAGTCTTGATCCAAATCCTATTGAGATCAACTCGGGTCTTTCCATTAGCTTCACTGCGAATTGGATCAGGGCCCGAATGCTAACCTTTAACCTCATTTTACTTGTAGTCTTTTTATAGCACATGCATCTCTTACACGTCCCAATCTTCTGCAGTTTTTTCTTCTTCTTTTCCTTTATGCTGCTTTTCTTGGTGATGGTTGCTGTGTCAGCATGGAGAGTTGGGAGAACCTGACCTCCCATTCTTTCACAAGAGGTCCCAACTCCTCTTGGGACATTCCCAGGTATTCTGAGGCCAGCTCGGAAATATAATCCATCCAGCATGTTCTGGGTTAGCCACAGGGCCTCCTCCCTGGGGGATGTGCCCTGCCCAGTATAGGCCTACCAGGGAGCATCCTTATCAGGTGCCCAAACCACCTCAGCTAACTACTCTCAATCCCGAGGAGTAGCGGTTCTACTCCGAGGCTCTCCCGAATAGCCAAGCTCCTCACCCTATCTCAGAGAATCAGCCCAGCCAGCCTACAGAGGAACACCATTTCCACCACTTGTGCCTGCAATCTTGTCCTTTTGGTCATTACCCAAAGTTCATGGCCATAGGTGAGGATGGAGACAGAGATTGCCCTGTAAACCGAGAGCTTCATCTGAAAACAGCTCCCACTTCACCACCATGGATTGGTACAGTGCCTGCGTCCGCCGCCATGCTAATCCACCAGTCAATCTCCCGTTCCCACTTCCCATCACTCGTGAACAAGACCCTTCGGTACTTAAACTCTTCCACTAAGGGCAGCTGCTCTCCCTTCACCAGGGGAGAACACTTCACTTTCTTCTGGGAAAGAACCATGACCTCTGATTTGAAGGCGCTGATTCTCATCCCAGCCGCTTCACCCTCAGCAGCAAAGTGTTCAAGTGTGAGTCAGAGATCAGTCTAAAGAAGCAAGGACAATATCATCTTCAAACAGCAGAGATGCCACCTCCAAGACCCCATACTGGATACACTTCTCAACATGGCTGCATCTTGTTATTCTGTCCCGGAATATCACAAACAGGAGTGGGGACAGGACGCCAACACCCACCTTGAATGAACTCGATGTAATGCCAAGAAAACGGACACAACTCTCACTCCGGGAATAGACGAAGCGGATAGCACGCAGCAGCAATTTCTTGAGGATCCTAATTGGCTGTGTTTTGTACTTGGTCTCAGAGAGCTGTTCAGCTATGCACAGCTCCAAAGGAAATATATCATCATAATAAGGAAGCTTCTATTATGTTCTACTGGAAGCAGTTGGTAGCAATTTTCAGTTTTTATCAACAAAAAGTATTCTTGTACGTGAATCTTTTTATGCTCCCGTAAATGTGATTTGGTGCTTGTGCTGTGCTTCACTCTAATTGTATCCCTGTCTTTTGTGTTTAAAACAACCTAAAACCAGTGGTAAGAGCAAAATACTTTGTCTCATGAAAAGCCTTAATTACAGCATTTCAGAATTGTATTTGCCAATCTGTATTTGCCTTTCTTTCATAGCATTATACTCCATTTTATCAAGTAATCATCCTACCTGGTTTTTTTCCCCCGCTCTCTCTAATTTCACATATTCATCCAAAGCTTTTATTATTTTTGTTTTAAAACACTCAGATTATGCAGCTGCATTTCCATGCGGCTAAACCTTTATCAGAAAACATTCTATGGAAAACCCACCCTTCCTCCATCCAATTGCAAAGCTCCTTAATACGATGTCCATATTTGACTGTCAATTATGTCAGCTAAACCTAGATTAATGTCACCGATTTTCATGAAATTGCTCCAGTTTACACAGAATAAAAGAGGACATAATTTGTCCCACCAGGCCCCAAAGTAGAATTGTCAGAAGATACTGTTCAGGGGGCTGTATTGCCATGAAATTCAATAAATGGCGTATAATCTTCACACTGGGTGCGATTTTCAAAAGAGCCTAAGGCCCAGGCCCTCAAAGACATTTCAGTGCCTGACTCCCATTCAGATCAAATGGGAGTTAGGTGCCTAAATCTATTTGAGGATCTGGACCTCAAGCAACTTGGAACACAAGTCCCATTGATTTCCTGTGAGAATCATGGTCCTTAGTCATTTCAGGGTTAGATACATACAGGTGACTTAGACGCTGTATTGCAGTGCCTAGCTTTTAGACAAGCAGCAGAATCCACAGCCCTGAGTTAGGCACCGAGGCTCCTAATGCACAATGCATGGGGAGAGGTAGGTGCTACAAATGGGATTGACAGAAGCCAGCAAGCTGATCAGGGAGCCATCTAAGCTAACCGATCATAAATGCTGAGGAAAGGGGTGTGGCTCAAGCCACGCCCCTCAAAGTGAGGTGCGGGACCTGAGTTCAGAACTCTGTGTACCACAGGCAGAGGGGGGATTTGAATCTGGGTCTTCTACATCCTGGGTGAGCGCTCAAACCACTGGGCTCTTGGATGTAAAGTGTGCACTGGCACCGATGTCTTTTAGGTGTGTTTAGACATGCTCAATGCATACCTGCTGGATCAGGCCACACTGGTGAGCTAGCCAGAGGAACGCTGCGTTTGGGGATCCTGCTGGGGCCAAGGCAGCGAGCAGCTGGGTGGCATCAGGATGAGGGCAGCTTTTCACCTACCCACCAGCATAAAATTAGGCACCATGAAGGACTTTACGGGTGGAAACTTAGGCATGGAGAATGGGCGTCACAAAAGTGTTCATGTGCTTAACTCCCCATTCAAATCAATGGGAGTTAGGTACCTAAATACCTTTGTGAATCCCAGTCAAGGTACTTATGTGCCCAACTCCCATTGGTTTCATCTTTGTGAATTCCACCTTTCCTGGGCTAGCGGGTTTTGAGAATATAAATTTTGGACTTTGGACTAAAGCAACTATTAGGCACCTCAATCCCTTTTGTGGATGTAGCCTTTCGGCTCCCTTGCGAATCATACCGATTATCTTTATGAAAAGGGGGTAGTTATACTCTTCCGTGATATTATTAGACAAGCCCTGAGGCACCCAGAGACTCTAGTGATGAGTGACATACAAGCACCTATTAATTAATTTAATAAGCTTATGTTGCCAGCAATCTTTTGCTGGTGACTCCTGCTACCGCCACTGAGGTACCGTGTCGTTTTCACGCCAACCAACTGGAAATGTGAGATGCTGCTTCAGCAGGTATCGAAATCTCCTTTTCTTAATTTTAATTTCATTAATAAGTTCCCTTGAGTAATGGCACGAAAGGTTATTGTGCTATTTGTCTGTAAAATCAACCCATCTATTATGCCATTTCCTTACAAGTGGGACACAATCATTCCCTAAGAGGATGCTTTTCCATTAAGTATATAACACTTCAGTCATAAATTAGTAGGGCAGCAATTCAAGAAACGCATGGATTAAGTTATAGATACATATACATGTCTTGCTGTAAAACCAAATGGTTATTCCAGACCTTCAGATTAGACACTGAGCTGTCTGTTTACTTACATTTTCAGGGGGGCATTTTTAATGTGGCATATGTCTACACTGCTGCGCGCTAGAGGAGTGATTTCCAGCTAGCCTGGACATACAAATGGTAGCATAGCCATGGCGACAGGTAGCTGTAGCAGCAAGACTAGCTGCCCACAGTACAAATTTGTCTGAACCCTGAGGATATGACTAGGAAACTGCTGGTATGCCCATACCACTGCTGCCCGTGCTACTGCAAGTGCACTGCCATTTTGAGCGCACTAGATTAGACGAGTAGATCTGTGCAAGCTGGGAAATCATATTGCTAGCTCTAAATTTTAGAGGTAGCCTAAATCCTCAGCCCTGCATTGAAAATTCCCCCCTTTGGTGAACATTTAGCTCTTTCCCTATGTGGCTGCTGAGTGAACACAGTTCATAGTCAGACCAATTTGCCCCATGTGAGACTAGGTAGATATGATTTTGTAATTAACTGTAATGTAATGAAATCTGGCTTATCGTTTATCATGATTAGTTTAATATTCTGCTTAATGAGTTCTAAAATGTTGCTAGAAAGTAGCTTGCCCCATGCATAGCTGGGATGTCCGTGAATCCCGATAAGTAACAGTAAGGTTGCAATAATGTCTTACATTTACAAAGCACCTTTGATCCCAGTGCACGTTACGCAGTAAGTACCTACTGCAATCATCCTCTCACTAACCGTAGAATCTGTGCTCAACTCGGGCGTGCTATCTCCGAGAACTCTGGAAGCAGCAGAAGGCACAGCAATGTTTTTTCCTCCCCACATGTCAAATATAGGTCCTGATCCAAACCCCACGGAAGTCAGTGGAAAGACTTCCACTGATTTCATAAGATCACCCACACTAGCTCAGAGCAACGGTCCATCTAGCCCACTAGCCTGTCTTCCGACCTTGGCCCGTGCCAGGTGCTTCAGAGGGAATGAATGGAACAGGGCCATTTACTGAGTGATCCATCCCCTGTCGTCCAGTCCCAGCTTGTGGAAGTCAGAAGTTTAGGGACACCCGAAGCATGGGTTGTGTCCTTAACCATATTGTCTAACAGCCATCGATGGACCTAGCTTCCATTAACTTATCTCATTCTTTTCTGAACCCACTTATGCTTTTGACTTTCACAACACCCCTGGTGTGTTGTGTGAAGAAATTCCTAATGTTTGTTTTAAACCTGTGGCTTGTTAATTTAATTGGGTGCCCCCTGGTTCTTGTGTGTGTGAAGGGGTAAATAACACTTCCTTATTCACTTTCTCCACATCAGTCATGATTTTATAGACCTCTAGAATAGTCACCCTTAGTTGTCTCTTTTCCAAAATGAACAGTCCCAGTCTTGTTAATCTCTCCTCATATGCAAGCTGTTCCATATCCCTAATCATTTTGTTGTCCTTCTCTATACTTTTTCCAATTCTAATGTATACCTTTCTAGGTGGGATGACCAAAACTGTATGCAGTGTCCAAGGTGTGGGCATACCATGGATTTATAGAGTGGCATTATGATATTTTTCTGTCTTATTTTCTATCGCTTTTCTAATAGTTCCTAACATTTTGACCTCCTGAGGTCCCTTCCAACTCTAATATTCTATGATTCAGTTAGCTATTTGACTGCTGCTAGCAGAAGTTTTCAGACAATATCCATGGTGATTCCAAGATCAATTTCTTGGTTGGCAAGAGCTAATTCAAACCCCATCAGCTTGTATGTAGAATTGGGATTATGTTTCCCAACGTGCATTACATTGCATTTGTCAACATTGAATTCTGTCTGCCGTTTTGTTGCCCAGTCACACAGTTGAGTGAAATCCCTTTGTAACTTTTTGTAGCTGCTTTGGACTTACAAAATTATTCAAGATAGGTATAGTTTACACTGTTTGCCCCTTTTTACAGATCATTTATGAATATGTTGAATAGCACAGATCTTGGTACAAGTCATTCAGTGACCCCACTATTTATCTCTCTCCATTGTGAAAACTAACTGTTTTATTCCTAATCATTGTTTCCTATCTTTTGACCAGTTACTGATCCATGAGAGGTTCCTCCCTCTTATTCGATGACTGCTTAATTTGCTTCAGGGCCTTCAGTGAAGGACCTTATAAAGGGTTTCTGAAAGTCCAGATACACTATGTCATCTGGGTCACCTTGGTCCACATGTTTGTGGACTTCCCTCAAAGAATTCTAACAGATTAGTCAGGCATGATTTCACTTTACAAATGCCATGTTGATTCTTCCCCAGCACATTGTGTTCATCTATATGTCTGTTAAATCTGTTCTTTACTGTAATTTCAACTGGTTTGCCTGGTACTGAAGTTAGATTACAGGCTTGTAATAGTCAGGATCGTCTTTGGAGCCTTTTTAAAAAAATTGGTGTTACATTAGCTGTCCACCTGTCATCTGGTACAGAGGCTGATTTAAGCAACAGGTTATATACCAGAGTCTGTAGTTCTACAATTTCTTCTTTGAGTTCCTTCAGAACTTGTGGGTGAATACCATCTGATCCTGGTGATGTATTACTGTTTAAATTATCAGCTTGCTCCAAAAGCTCCTCTATTTACACCTCAATCTGGGACAATCCCTCCGATTTGTCACCAAAAAAAATGGCTCAGGTGTGGGAATCTCCTTTGCATCTTCTGCAGTGAAGACTGATGTAGAGAATTCATTTAGCTTGTCCACAACAGCCTTGTTTTCTTTGAGTGCTCCTTTAGCGCCCTGTTCGTGCAGTGGTCCCACTGACTGTATGGCAAGCTTCCTGCTCCTGATGTATTTTAAAAAGAAATTGGTGATAGTTTTCCTGTCTTTTGCTAGTTGCTCTTCAAATTCTTTTTTGGCTTGCCTTGTTATACTTTTACACTTGACCAGCCAGATTATGTTCCTTTCTGTTTTCCTCAGTAAATAAGAAATGGTGTTTGGATCAGGATCACTGTTAATACTTGAAAGGTAATGAGTATTCCCAAATTACTTAAGCAACATTTTGATGATTATGATAATATTATTCTTATTTTGAAAGCAAGCGCTGACTGTTAATTGTGACAGTGATTACAGTATTCATCACATATTTGTGACATTGTTTTTACAGAGAAAATGGCAGAACCCATCTGACTGTTAATGAATGAGCATTCTAATTCAGCTCAGTCCTTAAAGGTCTTGTGAAATTATGAGGCTTTCATACATCTACACAAGTTTCTACCAGGTAGGGTAGGTTCTGAGAAATGAATGACTAAGTGAATGACGTTATCTGTGTTGTTTAACTCCTTCAGTATCCCCCTCTCCCAATTTAGTGTACACAGAACTGAATGATTAAAGTTCGTGGGAGTTAAAATCCCCCCCAAATTCACTCATCGGAAGACGTATCGGGTATAACACTGGTATCATGGTAAAAGGATGAAATGTTTATGAGGTGCACGGGTGACCAGGTGGTTCTTGTCCCTCCAGCCCTTCCGATTCACTATACAACACAGAGCTGGAAGTCTCCATGGAAATGCAGATGGCCTGTCCCAGGTTCACTGCATGACATCCCAAGTTGCCCAACCCGGTGGCATTGAACAGGGGGGAGGATGTGTGACAGGGCCAGACCTGATGGCTACAGGAGGGTATTGGAGGGGATATATATTAGCCCCAGGATCAACGAATCCTTGTTCCCTGGGTGATTGAGCTGGGGTTACTCCAAGTCAATTAGGCCAAATCGGCCAGCTGAAGCCAATTAAGGAGCTTGCCCCAGCAGTTAAAAGCCTCCCTGTCAGGCAGATGGGGCAGTGAGAAGGGAGCTGAGAGGAGGAGCTGTGCTGCGCTGCGCTGCAAATGGGCCTGAAGGAGGACTTGGCCGCTCAAACAACTGAGCAAAGGAGTAGAGGTGGGGTGAGCTCACCCAAACAGGGGGAGGATCGCAGGGACAGAGACCCATGGCCAGGAAAGAGGAAAACGCCTTGCACCGGTTCCAGGGAGTGGACTGCGAGCAGTGGGGCCAAGGACAGGTGACTAGGGAAGATAGTAGCTCTCACAGACTAAGCAGTTTGAGGCTACTCCTCACAGGGTCCCCGGGTCAGGGCCCGGGATAGAGAGTGGCACCGGCCCCTCTCCCCTTCCAGCCCTCCCCCCAGCTCCCACCCAGCCATACCACCAGGGTAGCTGAAAAGAGTGCAGGACCCGTGGAGGGGAAGAACAGGCCTCCCTCGCCACAGTACTTAAAAAGCCAAAGGATACTACACTGGAAATAGACCCTTTGGTAAGGTAAAAAGTGATTTTTACAATCTTCTAAAAATACACTCTTCTTAACTTCACAGATTTTATGCAAATCAGAAGGGGATAAAGATTAGGTTGCATGTTATTTGGAGGGGTGATAGTATCTAAAGAAGGAATATACAGTAAATACCCCTTCCCTCAGCTTTCTTTTTTCTCTCTATTTCCTCAATACATGCCACCTCCCCAAGACAGGGTATGAAACATCCCGTGAAGGGGGCTCGGGAATAGTGGCAGGGAAGATCACCTGTGAGAGGCTTCCTGATTAGTCTGTGTGTGTTGATCGTGTCCTAACAAGAGAATGTGCAGGGAATGGTTGGTTGGTTTCCAGTATTTGCCAACCCACATTGCACCAGTCATCCCTCGAACCCCTTCACAAAGGAAACATGGTAGGGTTTGCATTGCTCCCAGTCAGTTTCCAGACACACGGCTTCCCCAGCCATCATCCATTCCTGTCTACACCCAGACTGAGTTTATTTTAGCTTTGGAAAAGATTGGTTTAGCTTTTGTGAGTGGAACGGAGCTTTTCTTCCTCCCCATTTGTTTTGAGGCATGCACACTTGATTTGGCGATAGACAAGATTAAAGATACGTTGATGACTCTCTTCTAAACAGCGTAAAACAGCTGCAGGATATTTCTTATCCCACCTGTGATGATTCCACTGAGGTATGCAGTCATTTCTACATTGAATACTAATAATGACTTAACAAAATGTGTTGTCTTTTGGCTCGTTTTGGCAGCAACTTCTGACTGTCAACTAAGGATGTAGCTGACATCTCTACAGTGTCACACTTCTCCCGATTGCTAATAAAAATGCTGTGTTTAGCAGAAGTCTCTTGCATTCCCATATTGATAATCTCAGTCATGTAAATAATTTTACAATGTAAATGTTGCAGTTCTTCCTTTGTCACTGGAAACAATTTTCTGAAAGAAAGGAAATCATTCATCACATTTACCAAGGAAGGCCAAGGAAATATGAGGCTGTGTCATAATGATGTTTCCAATTCATCAGTGACTCTTATTATTATTGATTATTGTGTTAGCACTTAGGAGCCCAATCATGGACCACACTCCATTGAGCTAGGCGCTGTACAAATGCAGAGACATTTTTAATGTGTTTGTGTTTATTTTAGCCTCTCTGCTTTTGCAGAGCAAGTGGAAGAACACCAGTTCAGAAAGCACTGCTTAAGAGGATCATAAATAAGTCTTCTGAGAGCCTAAAGTAACTGTTGTGCTGTTGCTCATCAGAGCCAGAATGAAAGTTTATTAGCAAATAACCTTTAGTTTTTTAACAAATGTCTTTGATAATTAACTTTTATTTTGGCTTTGCTATGCCAAAACCACAGAAGAGCTTATGTTATGCTTTCAGCAGAGCTATTTATATGCTATGAATTGCCTACGGACTGCTCTGTGAGTGGTGTACTTCCACCTACTCTACAAAATGAGTCTAGAGAAAACCAGTGAACAGCTATTTCTTACTGAAGGGATCTCAAATGCTGAGGAAGATCCTTCATGAACATTTTTCCTCATGCTTCAGCCTGTCTCATCTCACTTTCTCAGGAGACAGTACTAAAAATGAAGGACTAGATTTTCTGCTCCTGTATTTGAAAACGGTTTCCCTCAAATCAGCGGAACTGCACCAATTAACATCAGCCTAGAATATGGCCCAAAACTACTCAGTTGTAAGTATGCTCTCCTTTCCAGTTTAGTCACTATGTCATGTTTTTCTTTTCATACGTTTCTTGGTTTTAAGGCCAGGAGGGAATATTCTGATAATCTAGTCTGACCTCCTGCATAATACAGACACCCAGTGTTTCCTCCAGCAAGCCCATATCTAGTGGTCAAGCTAGAGCATAATTTACTCTTTTGACATACACTCAGGTTTCATCATGAAGGGAGCCATTTAAAGACCTAGATAAGTATACCTGGCTGAAATTTTCTGATGTTTGATTTTCTGCAGAAAATTTTTTGTTGAATTTTTGAATTTGGGTGAAAAATGGGGGGAAAAAATTCCTGAAAAGCCATCCCATTTTTGACCAGTTCCATTAGCAAAACTAAATCAGAGGGAAATCAAGCAACCACATAACACTATTTCCCTAGGCAGCCAGGGGGTCAGCACTGAGTAAATTCCCCAACCCCAGAGGTGCCCGTTTAAGACTGAGATTAGCAGTGAGGTCCTGTCCAGTTGCAACCATTAATAATCCTGTGGCATTTTTCATATGAACAGAGGTTTTACAAGTCTAATTGTGTTTGCCTAACGATGTGCTTCATTTAAGACAAAAACAAGACATACATAAAAGGGAAGAGAAAAAAATAGCAAATAAAGAGCATTGCTTTACATGATAGTGTTAAATGTAAAATAACTCCCATCGATCTTCTTAGTCTTCAGAAAAGAAGGCGAAGGGGGATGTTGATAATTCTTCAGATATGTCAAGGGCTGTTATAAAGAGAACTGTGATCCATTGTTCGCCGTGTCCACTGAAGGCAGGACAAGAAGTAATGGGCTTAATTTGTAGTAAGGGAGAGTTAGGTTAGATATTACAATAAAACTTTCTGACTATAAGGGTAGTTAAACTCTAGAATCGGCTTCCAAAGGAGATTGTTGAATCCCCGTCATTGGAGATTTTAAAGAACAGATTGGGCAAACACCTATCAGGGATGGCCTATGTTGGTCCTGCCTAAGCACAGGGCGCTGGACTAGATGACTTCTCAAGGTGCCTTCCAGCTCTACATATGATAATGAGTAGAGAGAGGTCTGCAGTATCCAGAGGCTTAAAGTATTAATTTGATAGGACAAGGCAACAACAGGAACCATGACACTGCTTCTAGTATATCTTTCTGGAAACCTAGCTACATTACAAGTAATCACAGCTGTGAAAACAGAAGACAAAATATATCAGCATTAAGGAAACCCCACATCTCATCCATGCATGTCACAAAACGTGATGTGATCATTTAAAATCACTGCACAATGTAGGATGTGATGTGTCAGGAAATAAAAATACAGATCTGATTAGGTATGTGCAGTAGTTTCATCTACTTAATATCCAGTCTGAGAAATTAGTGGACATTCAGCAAACTGGTTCCGTTCCAGCAGTGGGAGTTTTCAATTACTAGAAGCTAGATCAGATGCAGGGATAATTTAGTATCAGCACATTTCTGATTGAAGGCTCTCTCCCACAAAGCATCTGACAAGGCCAGGAGGTTCCTTTCTTATGCTGTTTACTCACAATTGATTTCTCTCAGTTTGCATGTTCCTGCAATAAATATCTTATCTCTGCTAATTGCATGTTACTCTTTCGTCTGCCCGTTATAACTTTTTCTCCCCTCAAAAATCCCTTCCTGAGTCAGGTAACAAACAGGGAGGCTGAGTTTCATTTGGAAAAGGAGTGAGAATAGCTAAACTTGGATAGCTTGCTGATACCCGCCCGCCCTTCATTCCCACCCCAGTCTCATCTACTCACAGTAAATGTGACACATTTTAAAACATATTTCTAATACTGTGTTGTTAATTTATTATTGTAATAATGTAATATTAGTATGTTGTGTAAATAATATTAATACATAATTAATAATAAATTGGTAGTGCTCCCCAAAAACGTCAATTATAATTGAGTCTGCTTTGCGCTAGGTGCTGTACATACCCAGAGGCAGATGGTCCCTGTCTTACAGAAAACAATCTTAAAAACAAAGAGATGAAGGGCTGGGGATGGGAGATAACAAAGAAGGAATGGAACTGGGTGATGGTAGGCATCACTTTGTCAGTTCTACATTTTGCTTCATGGAGGCTGTTTGGTCTGGTTTTAAATTGGGGTCAGAGTAGGGGACAACTGGAATGGGGAAATGAATCCGAATAATTAGGAAAAGGAAGGCAGGGGGAGAGAGAGTCCCAGCTTTTTCTTTCTTTGTGCGTGCACTTGTTTGTATGTGCCAAATACACATTGCTGGATGGAAATGGGTATCTTGTAAGGCAGTGGTGGCACTTAGCTCAAGTGAATGGTTATGCGTGCAACGTGCATTCCACTTGAGATGTAGCAGGCACTTACTGGCACATACAGATGTTTGCAGACCCCAGGTGCATTTTGTCCCTGTGTGCCGGAGGTGATGTCATGGAGATTCAATGCACCTTCAGGAAGTAGCATACGTGGGGGTGATATTTCAGAGATGGCCCAGCAGCATTGGCTGACTCCTGAGGTGAGTGCAGGGAGGCGTGTCTGCAGGTTATAGCAGCAATGACCAAAACGATGGGGTTAAGAAAAGTAATGTGCTGGCATGCAACCCAATGCTGACTGAAACTGTGTGTTTGGCTATATCTGGGGAGAGGATTTCTCCCTCTCTCTCTTCCCCTTGGGGTCTGTTGTGGCTCTGTTACAAGCCGTTAGGTGGGGCAACATGTTCTGCTGCCCTTGGAACAGTCCAGGGAGCAAACTGTGACTCAGAGAATCATATCCTGTCTCTTAGCTTCCCCCTGCTCTGGGGGTGACACACGCTGTGCTAGCCCTTTACCTGGCACATCTTCCGCCCCTATTACACCACCACAGCACTCCCTATCCCTTCCCATCCACATGCACAAAGGTGGCAAAGCAGCCCCGCAGAGATCGTGTCCTCCCTCCCACACTCCCCATGGTGTCAGCAGCAGGGAAAGAGTGTAAGGGGTGGGGTAGCATTTTGCCTTCTTACCCTCCCCACCTGGGTACACAGGAGGGGCTGATTGTGTTTTCAGCTGCTCTTTTTCCTGGCTGTTTTCAGCATGGCCTCCAGGGCCTCCTGGTTTTGACAGTGGACGTAGCTGTGCCATACAGCGATAGAGGTTAGTGGAATGTTGCAGGTAATTCACATTGTTTGGCTCTAACAGCTTCCTAGCTTTGTTCCCGGGAAGCTAGCAAGGGGAACCGAGGGGGTTTTTTAGACTGTGGAACGCTTTCAAGGAAAGGACGGGGGGTGGAGGCTGTAGGGAGGGGAAGAGGTAAGAGATTGCACAGAGGGAAGTAAAATACTTAGGCAAGCAAATGACTGGAACAGTTAGTGCCTGGCTGGAGATTGATATGAATGAGAAGCTATGCTTCATTGACTAGGTTTACCTAATTCCTTTAAACATCAATATTGTTTTTTATGGTGCAGTTGCCTAACTTAGTTGCAGCTTGCTATTTAATCTATAAAGCTATTATTACCTGAACGTTGATTGGGAAAGCAGCAGGAAGACGCTCGGATTAAGCCTTAATTGTTGTACTGCACCTGCTCTGCACAGAGAGGCTATACGGTCCTTGTCTCCCCTATTGTTCTCAGTGTCTCACATCTGAGCCGTTGCTAAAGTCACGGCATCTGCTTATGAGTGAAACCAAATGTGCTCCCATTTCTTTCCCGGATGAGCTGTAGAGCCACAAAGCTTGCTTAGCTCTCCTCCGCCTCCCCCGTTTTGAGCCTCAAACAGACATATTTGCTTAGCCACTAATTAAACATTTCGGACGAGAAAGCACCAAGCTTCATAAAGCAACATCTTCTTGGTCTGCTGGGCGTTTGGCTCCAGCTTTTGAGCTTGGATTTCACCGGCTAATGGAGTTCCAAGCTGCACTCCTGTGGCTGGAAATTTTGAAGTAGTAAGCGGAGATGAAACAAAGCAGCAGGTATTTAAACTGAGGGATACAAAGTGGAAAAACTCACAACTTTCCCTTCAGGTAGAGGCCTGAAGATGCATCTTTGATAATGAGATGCCGTGCTGGCTTATAGGGTCCCTGATTGTTTCAAATGTAAGCAGAGCAAACAAAGAGCTGCCACTTACAGAAGGAGCTGGCTGGGTTTTAATAAATGAATACGCCATCTGCCTCTTTTATCTCTTGACAAATTGTGCTAACTGCAAAGCCGGCAACGGCTTCCAGCGCATTCACAGCGAAGGGGTGATATAGAACTGGGGACAGCTGAGTGCCGGCTTATCCACAGAGTTGAAGGAGGGTGGGGCCATAACTCAGGGGAGGTGGAGTTTCTGGTGGGTTGTTATGATTCCACCAGTGCCCTCTGCCAGTCCTGGCTGGATGGACAAGTTTGTGTGAAAGCCGCCTCCCTCAAGGTCCAGTGCAGGAGCCACCTGCAATTCCCTCACTTCTAGCAACCCCTGGGCACAAGGCCTGGGGTTATCCAGTGCAGCTGATGGCACTGGAAACCCTTACACACAGGGAAGTAAGGGGGGAAGTTATGCTCCCTTACTCCATTGTATGAGCATTGCCAAGGTCGCAACTGTGCCAGAATGAGCCCCCCTGAAAGAAATGGGGCAGACTCTTAAGTATCTGTCCATGGTCTATATTTGTGACTGCCTATTTGTGTGCAGAACTCAACAGGAACGAGCCTGTTGCCTAGCTGTTAGAGGGAGTCATATTACCTATATCTTCAATAACCACCGGGACAAAACAAACCCAGGGGAAAACATCATTAAAAAAATCTCGATTCTTTCAGCTGTTTGCAAAGGAGACCAATAACAATTTATCAGTATTTTAACAGGGGCTCTTTATTGGTTTTTACACACTGTGGATTTAAAACAGAACTACCATTTTAATTCTTTGATTTAGTCACTTAAGGTGAGGGGAAAATGCAGAAGTTTCCTTGTCCTATGGCAGGAAAAGAGGACCTCTGTATGAAGGGAGACAAAGTTTAGCCTTCATAAGAGCTGGTTTCATATAGAATCATTTGAGGGTCCATCATTTGTTTCCGTTCTGGGACTGATCATCATTCTACATGTAAAATGTTTAAGGGTTCTTTGTAAAAAACCCTCCCTGACTCCATAGGAAACCATGCCAGGTTCTGAATGAAAGAGCATCTGTTGGGTTCTTTAGGAGCTGCGAACATTAGCGGAGGCTTCTGAATTCCCTGAGGGAATTTCTCACCTAAGGTGAAAATGACCAAACTGATGTAATAATGCCCAAGCAGGGTAAGACAACATGCTCAATGGTTTAGGTACATAGATCTGGGTGGCAGGGACTTGGCTTTTGTTCCTTGGTGTTTCTCTTACTTGGGCAATTGACTTAAGGATTCTGTCCCTCACTTTCCCTGGGGGTAAAATTGCTTTGGGATCAATGGGGGGAAAAGCACAATATAAGTCAGATTTGGAAAGGTATTTAAGCACCTACAGAGGCAGCCAGTGTGATTTTTTTCAGAAGCATGCAGGTGCCTTTGTCTTATTAAAATCAGTGGGAGTTTGGTGCCTAGGCACTTTTGAAAATCACACTCTGGGCTACATCTGCAAAGGGACTTAAGTGCTTAACTGCCACTTTAGATGCCTAAATCCAATATTTAAGTGCCACAGAGATCCCCTGCTTAGCTGCTGCCTAATCCTGGAGGTGTCTAAATTATCTAGGTGCTTAATTTTCCACCCGTAAAGTCCCTTAGGGGTCTAAATGTCTGCCAGTGGGCATACATGAAGCTGCCTGTGTCCTAATTCCAGTGAGCTCCATTAGCTCACATCTAAGCCCTGGTGGGATGATCTCAGAGCACATCTAACTTAGACACGCAAAGAAAGTGGCTCTGTCTTTGCTGCCAGCAGCCCAGTGGTCAGGGCACTCATATGGGATGTGAGAGATCCAAGGGTGAATCCCTACTTGAGAAGAGGGACTTGAACCCAGGTCTCTTAAGTCCAAAGCTCTTAAGTCCAAAGCTGACTGAGGTCTCACAAACCTGGGTGCCTGGGCAATACAATTGCTGATGAAATTCAATGTTGAGAAATGCAAAGTAACGCACATTGGAAAACATAATTGCAACTATACATACAAAGATGGGGTCTATGCTAGCTGTCCCCATGCACGAAGGAGAACTTGGAGTCACTGTGGATAGTTATCTGACAACATATGCTCAATGTGCAGCAGCAGATTTAGCAAAAAGCTAAGAGAATGTCAGGAACCACTAAGAAAGGGATAGATTACAAGACAGAAAATATCATAATGCCACTATGTAAGTCCATGGTACACCCGCACCTTGAATACTGCTCCATCTCAAAAAAGATACATTAGAATTGGAAAAAGTACAGAGAAGGGCAACAAAAATGATGAGAGGTATGAAACAGCTTCCATATGAGAAGAGATGAAAAAGATGGGGACTGTTCATCTTAGAAGAGAGATGATGAAGGGGAGAGAATGGAGTGGAGAAAGTGAATAAGGAAGTGATATTTACCCCTTCACTTAACACAAGAACAAGGGGTCACCCAATGAAGTTAATGGGTAACAGTTTTAAAACACACATAAGGAAGTATTTCTTCACACAACACACAGTCAAGCTGTGGAACTTGTTGCCAGGGGATGTTGTGAAGGCCAAAATTGTAACTGGTTCAAAAAAGAACTAGAATTATTCCTGGAGGATAGGTCCATCAATGGCTATTAGCCAAGATTGACAGGGATGCAACCCCATGCTCTGGGTGTCCCAAGCCTCTGACTGCCAGAAGCTGGGAGTGGACAACAGGGGATGGATCACTCAATAAATTGTCCTGTTCTGTTCATTGCCTCTGAAGCATCTGGCACTGACCACTGACAGGAGACAGGTTAGTGAGCTAGGTGGACCATTGGTCTGACCCAGTATGGCCGTTCTTATGTCCTCTTCACCTCCCAGATGAGTGCCCTGACTGCCAGGATATTCTGGGGCAGGTCTCTCAGTCTCCCCTGTTCAAGCTGGGAGAGAAAGAATGAGTCTATAGCCTGGTGGTTAGGGAACTCACTGGGGAGACCTGCCTTCCACTCCTTCTGCCAATGAACATTGACCTACTTTATGCCAAGTCTTAAGTCCCTTTATTGATCTATCCTAGGTGCCTAGCTGTATCTTAAGGCACCTAAATACCTTTACAAACCTGGGCCTAGAGTGTTAATGGAAACCTAGCCTTGAAATTACTGCACAATGTGTTTGCTCACTATATAAGTGATGCTTCATGCAGGGAGCACATTGCACTGGTGTTTTGTAATCTGCACTGGCTCCCAGTTAGTGTTTAAAGTATTTTTAATCTATAAATCCTGTCTGGTTTGGTACTGGCTTCCTCTCTGTCCAAATAATTTCCCTATTATTGCAGTCACCCAAACTAACAGACTCTAGCAGATTATTCTCTCTTCTTCAGTTCCATCCCTCCCTTGCTCCATTAGAGCCTGAATATGGTGACAGTTAGGGGGAAATTTCCAAAAGCACCTAAGTGACTTAGGCACCCAAGTTACATTTTCAAAAGTGACTTCTGCGTTTAAGAGTATATGTCCTTGTGATGGGGTCTACGCCCCCACACCGGGCCAGACAGATTTAAAGGACAGTTCTGGGCCCGGGTAGCCCTGCAGAGCATAGCACAGCTGGAGAAAGTGTTGGAAAGGGAACTCAGACTGGGGAACCTGGGGAGGAGCCCAGACCTATCCTGAAAGCTCGTGAAGTCTCCCCAAGGGGATAAGACTACAGGCTGAGCCCAGTGGGGGCGGATGGTTTGGTTGCTTTTGCTTTGCACCTTCTATTACACGGGAAGTTAGGGGAGAACAGCTGGGGTAGGAAGTGACTCGGCAGGAACCTTGGAGGGCACCTTGGGGGCCAGACAGTGTTGATCCTCCTAGGATCAGAGTCTGGTGGAGTGAGTAGGTCTGGACGCATCTACCATTGCCCTTGCTACATGAGGAATCCAAGACGCCTGTCCCCCATGCCATACCTCTGATTAATAGAAGGCCTAGACTGCAGGACCTATCCCCCAGGTGCTAGATATGCTAACCACTAGGCCACTAACCCACTGAGGACTTGGTTTCCTAAATCACACAGTGCTTTTGAAAACATTACCTGTAGGGTATTCTGCATGGCACACTTGTTTGCCTTTTGATGAAGGCAAAGGCATGGGCTGAGGTCTGTAGGGTAGGCAGATGGAGGAGGATAGGGTGAAATCCTGAGCCCAGTGAAGTCAATGGGTGCTTTTCAGCAGAGCCAGGATTTCACCCCAGGAAGTTATGTTTTGTCTATTGGGTTTGTAGGAGCATTTATCAAATCTTCACGTTTACGATTTTTCCTTTGTTCAGGATGTGCACTTCAGAGAAACTCAGGAAAATAGATGCAACTAACTGAATGTGCCATTTAGCAGCGGCAGGCCTGTCCCTCCAGAAAAACTTCTCAGCTCAGTTGTGCGCCAGCTGTGCATTGTAAACTGTGAATCAGTAAAACTGCTAGAAGATCTACAAGCCACTTACACAGTGTTTTATGTTTATTGTCTGCAGCTGAAAGGAAAGCAGGGTGAGAGAAGAAACTGTTTACAAGTAGAGCTGGTTGCAAAATAGTAAAGCTGTTTTGTAAAGAAAATGTTAGAAACAACAAAAAAATTTTCTTGTTGGAAAATTCTCTCTGAATTTTTTGTATTTAGAAAAAAAAATTAAAAGTATTTCATATAGGAAAAACCCTGCTTTCTTCCTTTTTTTAAAAAAAACCCAATTTCCCCTTCTTTTTCCCCACTGACAAAGGCAGAAGAGTGAGACAAAACAGGCCTTTCACCACAACTTTGAAACAAAAATGTTGAGGAACTTTAGGAGAAAAAATATTTTGGTAGAAATTGTTTGTTCTGAATCATTTTCAAACAAAACAAAATTGCAAAAGAAATTAAATTATTCCACACCCACCAAAAATCATTGTTGTGGAAATCCCATTTTTAAACAAAAAGGTTCTTTGAAAAAATTCTGACCTGATTTTCTTGCAAGTTTTGCATCTTTAACCAATGACCAAAGCATTCCTGTAACTACAGAGTAGCATTTGCTACAGTGCATTCTTGTTTGGTCCACGTCAGTGCAGGTCAGCTGAGTTCAGCATCTCTAGTGTACTGACATTACAGTGGTAGAGATTGTGCTTGATATTAAAGGGTTGATATAAAGTCCAAATCCAATTGGACTTTGTTCACTGTTTCCACTAGGCTTTGGAGGAGACCTACCTGGCTAGTATTGTATCATTGACACCACATAGGACCTCTGATTTAATGCTCTAATTCTCAGGGGGAAGTGTACATGAATTATTAAAGAAAAAACTGTAGAACCAAAATAGGTCTAAAAGTCATCCAAAGAGCAAAGGCCACTGTCAATGAGAACATGGAAAAAGCATTCACTAAAGAGGCGTAAGAAAAGCAGTGTAGCAACAGCATTTTACAGCATGTACATGACTGCTGAAGTTGTAAAAGGCCATATGAAAGATGAAAGGAGCCCACAGGCCTGGAATGACCCATCCAGAGGATTTCCCTGCTTCTTTCATGAAGGGTCAGACACCTTTGGCTATTTGCTGGCTGTGCTGTACAAAACCTGTTGTGGTTCAAAAGAAACAGATAATTAGGTCAGTGGGAGAACCTAACTACACGTTCTCATGTGAGAAAGCAAGAGAGAAAGGGACACACACAAGGTTTTATAAAGGACCATTTTCTTTAGCTTGCCAGTGCAAGGAGGCAGCATACTGGTGCATTAGAAATTGCAAACCTTTGGAGCGTGTGCTCAAAAAAGCAATAAGCGTTCTGTAATACATGTGAGCAGCAGCTAGTAGCTAACCAGGGCTTTCTTCCTTTTATAAATGTTGTCACCTCATCTCCCAATTAACTCCTTCCTTTGGCTTACACTGAAGACATGGATTAATCCCTCTCAGTTTAATAGCTGACCAAGTCATTCCATGTTTAGGGGTAGAATGTATTGAAAGGTGTCAGCATAACAACACCAAGGAGGATAAAACCCAGCATCATAATACGTTCTGAGGGTGAGGATTATCTGCAGTAGCATCCACCAGGCGCTAGACATTTTCAGAAAGCTTCAGAAGGATGGTCCCTGCTCCCAGGAGCTTGGGATCTAAGGGGCACACAGATGAGCAGAAGGGTTAGGGGAATGTGATGGCAGAGACAGTTACTGGAGCCAGAGAGAAGTCAGTGCCCGGGGAGGGTGGACCAGGCCCAGATTAGAATTCAGCTGAGCTGGGGAAGATCTGGGTGGCTGAATTAAGGATGAATCCTGGCTGAGAGGGGTGGGGAGATTAATTAAGGAAGGACTTGAGGGCAGTGGGAAGGAAGCAGGACGCTCAGGTGGACAATAGGCCTTGGGGCCCTTTCCTGAGAAGAGAGATTTAGCCAAGGGCCAGGGACACTCTGGAAAGCCACAGGGGTAGAGAAAGCTGCCATGATGTGCCTTAATAGAAGGGCAAGACACTGGGACACAGCTGCGGGGCTGGGTTTCCATAGGAAAGGGACACACGCAGCCTCGGGAGGGGCAGACGGGAACTGGGCCTTGAGGGAGAAGGCCTCTGTACATAAGATGGCGAGAACTCTGCAGAGCCTGGGGTGGGACCAAGCCCTGAGGGGGAATGAGCTCAGGAAGGCCTGGAGACAGAGCAAAGTCGGAATAAGTCCAGAGAGGCAGCAAGGAGTTGGAGGAAGCAGAGATTGCTACAGGGTCCCTAGGCTGGAACTCACAGTAGAGGGAGCTCTTAGGGTCCCCTACCAGCACCGAGGAAGGTGGCATGAAACTCTCCCCTGCCCTTAATATAAGGGCGACTGAGCCAGAGTTAGGCTGAAGACTGGGCATTAAGGTCATTGGACTATAGGTTTGTGGGATTATGTTACCCAGGAAGAGGGGGGAGGTGAACACGAGCTGGCTGGAGGCCTGAGGCAGAAGGAGAAGCAGTCCACTGTACGGTGACGGCGGCTGTCAGCCGGGGGTGCCCGAGGAGCAGAGCCTGGTGTGCCTTACCCAGCATGACAGGATGCACAGGCTAGCGAGTGACGCTCCGATGGGCAGCTTATAGACAAGTTAGCTGGCCTCGTGTAGAGCTGCCGACCCGGCCTGGTCAGCAGTGTTGCTGCTGGGTGGCCAATGTCTGTAGCACTTGCTGCCGCTGCTGGGCCGCTTGCTGTTGGTCCGCCCACCACTTCATGAATTTGTGGAAATCCATAGCCCGCCGTTCGTCAATGTCGACGGGTTACTGGATTGTCCGCGCGGGCAGCCCCCCCTTCTTTTCAGGGCGTAGGTGCCCGCATTCTCCACAACGTGTAGAGCTGCCGACCCGGCCTGGTCAGCAGTGTCGTGGCCCTTCCTCGGGTTCAGGTTCCGAGGTTGGGCCCAGCGCCTTCTTTATGGAGAATCGGCATCTCCGAGGGCTTGCCACGCAGTCGGTTGCCCCGGCCCTTGACAGGGCGGGCAGGCGAAGCCCTCTATCCTCTGGTTAGGGTTGTCAGGGCTAGGAACACTCCTTGGCTGTCTAGGGACGGGAAAGGGGGGGAAGGGGTTGCAGGCCCACCCGACCCCACTGCGTCCCAGCCCAGGGCCCTACCAGCAGCACGAGGTGACTGCCACTGGGTCAGTGGGGCTCCAGCCACAACATGCTGACCTGGGTTTAGCCCCTGTCTCAGCCACAGCCTGTGGCTCCCTGGGCCACTTCCTCCCACCCAACCGCGGAGTACCTGCATCCACATGGGGGCCCTCTGGGGCACAGGGGGAGGTGGTGAGCAGGCGTCCGGCTAGACCTTCACTGTCTACGGGCAGTAGGTTCGGGAACACCTGGAGGTCGTCAGCCAACGGTAGCTCCTCCAGGTCGCAGGGTCCCGAGGGCTCCCCTGGGCGGCCGGGGTCTCCCCACGCTGGGGCGGAGTCCTCCACTCCAGGTAACTCCTCCAGGTCAGGACCAGCCTCTGGAGGTCTCTCTCCCTCCACGAGGGAGGTGTTAGTGCCGTTATATACGGCGCTGGTGAGACCCCACC